>JAQQZY010000023.1:29640085-29672452 GCA_030068375.1 Ostorhinchus rueppellii
AAAGCATTAACCGCATTAAGTGCTGGAGACCCCCCCCCCCCCCCCCTTCCTCCCCGTTCTTTCTCATGTGGGGACAGAAGAGAGATGGAGGCCAGTGTTATCTGCATCACTTCATACAGTAGGTGTTAAAATGTTGTGAAACTTATCTCATCTGATAGGCAAGAAAATAAATCTGTCTGAATGAGGTGGAGAGAAAAAGACAGAGTTGTGTAAACACCATAGGTGACTGAGACACATGCGTGGTTGAGTACACAAAGGACCAGTTTTGTTTGTTGCTGTGGCCTTTAGCACCAGTATGGCAGGTTTGGCTGTCATTTGTGACTTGCTTTTTTCCCCTTGAGTCATCCCTTTGTTATACTTTGCTTTACTATTTATTTAGACTTTAAGATTCATGGCTTTGCATGCAGAATTCAATGATTGACTTGGGGAAATTCCATGCTCCCAAAGAGTCAGTAACAATTGTTGATTAATCTTTATGGTGACAGTGCTGATGTACTACTACTATTATTGTATCTTGTCCTGTATAGTATGTTGTGTGTCGGTTGAATATACACACCTCCAGGCAGCGGCAGCCCGATAGGAAAGCTTTTTTTTTTTTTTTTTTTTTTTTTTTTTTTCCCCTCCTCTGCTTTGCTATAACAAGGTAATTGCCTCCTGTTGCAGGGGATGACAATTTAGCGATCTTGGCCACAATGGGAGGTGCCCCAGTAAACGATCACAACATTGACACACATGCACACCTCCCTGTCAGGGCTGTGCCTTCAGGGCAGACACATGCTCTGCTATTATCTTGTCACACACACATACATGCAGTGAGGGAGAATTGGGGAGGTGGACTGTCATTATCTGCAATCAAGCATAGAAAGGGAAATCTGTCAGTGGGATGGGAGATTGAGATTGATAGGCGTAAGTAGTATTAAGAATTGGAGTTTCCACAATAGCAAGGTTTCATCTGTCTGTGAAAAGTATATATATATATATATAAAAAAGAAAACATTTTACGTATTAAAATGTCTTAAATAAGATGGTTGTTAAAAAATGAATTGGATTTAGTGCTTAGTTAAAAATTTTTGAAAGCGACCAGCTTGAAGTGCAATGTAATATGCTCACATTAGGAAATTTAGGTGTAAAAGCATTCACTAGAAGTCGCATGGGAGGTCAGAAAATCTTTACAGTCACTGTAAAAGGTCACTTGCAAACACCTACAATGGTCTAATATTCATATTTGTTCTCTCGGGACAAGAAGTAGATCTTAAATTGTTATGAATTAATTTATTTTCTGAACCGCCTAATCCACTGCAGGGTTCCGTGAGTGTCCCAGCTAATGACAGGTGAAGGCCAAATTGGTGAAAAGTTTTCATTTTCATTCAGCTTAAACATGTAGACCAGGCATAGCCAACCCTGGTCCTTGAGACTATCCTGTATGATTTAGTTGTATCCCTCTTCCAACACACCTGATTCAAATGATAAGCCTATCATTAAGCTCTGCAGAAGTCTGATAACAACCATCAGGTATGCTGGAACGGGGAAACATCAAAAACATGCAGGATAGTAGATCTTAAGGACCTGGGTTGGTGACCCCTGATGTAGACAAAGTAAAATAAGCACTCATAATATTCATGCCTGTCCTAGAACCCTCAAGACTCCTCCATCCTTTTAGTTTAAAGAGCGCTACACCCAACTCCACTTCTTCCTACAGTGGTCTTTCAAGGCCATCGTAGGACAGGATGAGGAATGTGTTGCATCAGGTAAAAGTGTCCCTAGTCTCTGGGAACAAGCAGCCATCTCTCGGCAGGCCTGTGAAACATTCCTGGGCCGTCTCTCACGTCTGGACAGGGGGGAAGGAGGGATGGCGAGGCCGGCGGCTTGGAGCTGTGGGCTCCCTTTGTCTCCACTCGCCTAACCCCACCACACAAACACAAACAGCGTTCTCAGTGCAGCGTCCTCTCTGCCAACAGGCTGTTTGCCAGCCAGCCAGGCAGGAGGTACGTGCATGCGTGTGTGTAACAGATAGCACTTGTTTATGCGTGAAATAAATGAGGTTCGTATGCCGTGGGAAGTTTGATGTGAACTACAGATGTGGGTTAGGTGCGCACACATGACCACTCTTCACTCACTTTTTGACAGTGGTAATATTATATCACTGGACAAATCACTCTCTAATAAGCCTCTGTACAAGTCGAGTGCCAGCTATTAAGTACACCGTTAGCCTAAAGTGCAAATTGACTGCTGCAGATGAATAGCCTGTGGGTTATGTTTGGTAAGTGAGCCAGGAGTGTGAGATACTCTGTATCAATAGTATTGATCGGGGCCCGAAGGAAGGCAGGCTGAATGGATGTACTGCAGTCTTTTCAGGCATACTTAATGTGGCTATTTGAGGCGGTTTGTTAAATAGTACAAATAAGTGTTGCTGTTGATCAAGATCTTTATTTAAACTGCAGAAAAAATGCTTGTGGAGAGTATAAAAAAATCTTATGGCATACAGATGGTTTGACTGTAGACTGTTCTTATTTCTGCTTATGGATAATTTCACAATATAAAACACCTTTTTAAAATGATATTTTCTTTTGTTGTTTCAGAAATCTTGGCCACAACAAGCTGACTGTCATTGATGCTGAAGTCTTCGCCAACCTTCCCAATCTACGAGAGCTGTAAGTAATAGACTAACACATAGAATACACACGTAAAAAAAACACCATCCTCATGGGGTATCTTCATGTTCATTTAATCAAACTTAACTGTAGATTTCCTAGTACAATTACTGCTTTCACTTTACATGCACTCTAATATTCCGCTATTATTCAGAATACATCAATGTATAATACAGGTCATGTAGATAACATGAGTTGTAGGGAACTTTCTAGGCACATGTATATAACACATTTGGAATACAGATTTCATTTGAGGTTTTTGTCTTGGTTTGCAACACATGGCTTCTGTTCATGGTCAGCTCTGTGAAGGCTGAGGTCGGGATGCATGCCCAAAAGAAGAGAAACACGCGTACTTTAAACATTATGAAATGCTTGTATATCAACAGGTTTTTGAATATGTGCAATCTCATCGCTGAGCTTTTCAAGGAGGTAACGTAAGAGACTGTGTTTGGAGGGTCAAATAAACCTGAACTAGTGAAAAACTGAAACAAAAAACAGATTTTACCGCTAAGAAATAAAATGGGAGCTCCAGCCTTTAATTTATAAATTGGACAGGATAAATAATGTGTTGTGCATTGTAAATCAGGCTATGTATGACTGCATATAAATAAGAAAATTCATTTTCCTCAGCCATGTAAACATCTCAGTGGGCAAAATATGAATATGTTGTGTATATATAGGCACTGCATTTGGCTCTTGTGAATACAAATTTGTTGTTTGATTTAAGAATGCATATGAATCAATTTTTATATATCCAAGTAACCATCCTGATTGCAACTCCACTTCCTCGCAGTATCCTTGTATGTATTGCCTTGAACTAAGTCCAATTGAGAATAAAGTGGTGGTTTTCTATATTAAGCCTCCCCTCTACCACCTGATACTGTGGCCAACGCTGGCCTTGTGAATATTTTATATGGTGAGGAGAGGGCTTGGCTCTGTGTCACTCAGCGCCGGTACACAAAACACATACACACACGTACACTAGCTAACTGGTGATACACACACTGGTGACATCTTTGGCAGGCCCACCAGCCAGTCATACGCTCCTCGACATCTGTTTTACTCCCATGTTATTTTTGGTTTTTAAAAGGATGACTTGCGACTTGCTTTGCGGCAGACGTGACAAGTAGGGTTTGACATCGTTTGATTTACACAAGGTTTGATTTGAATTGGGTTTAGTGTGATGGAAAATCTCAATTACAATAAACAGTTTGTATCTGAATGACTAGGTTTATTCTAATTATGAAATTTAACAATGTTAAAACAAGAAGTATAGTTTTGGTTCGACAGGCAGTCTGATTCTCTGAAATCCCTTCAGCTCAAATCACATGGGCACAATTTAGATACTTCCCACTTTACTATATTGTATCATCATCTGAGACTGGACATAGTTTGTCTTTGTTTACTTTATATCATACAACATTTCTTTTCATACTTCTTTTTTCCTTGTTGCTTGTTTAAAAAAATGATGCTATAGAGTCTTTTGACCTCTAACTAAGAGCATATCATATTTGTGTATTTTTTCCCCTTTGAGGCACAGTTTTGTCTCTAACCTTCTGCTATGTTTGTGTCACTTTCAGGCGGCTGGACCACAATGAGCTGACCTCAATACCAGATTTAGGACAGGCTGCTTCCAAGATTGTATCTCTCTACCTGTAAGTACCGCCCCACTTACTACTTAACATGGTACCAGAATTATTTGGATCTCTGTTACCATATTCTTAGGCTAGTGGCCTCTTTGAAATGCTCTTGAAATAGTCTCCTGTCATGTGCTGAGTATTCTTCTGCCTGCGCATCGCAGAAGTAACACTGCAGTCTTCTGAAAAAAAGTCAGAGTTGTTTGCAAATTTAACACACACAAAGATCAGAAATTCCTTTTACACATGAGCTCTCTTGGTGTCCACATGGAGTTCTGTCTGAAACATCTAATATTTGGTTTAGAATCTGACTACTCTTAATAGCTGACCATGTGGTGTTGTCTACAGTGAGCTGTGCTGGCTCCTTGGAGTGTCAACTCGTATATAGTTCCAACTCGGTTGCTCCCAGTAGTGAAACTGTGCCTGTGGGGACTGCCTGCACAGGCATTTCACTGGAGATTTACTGCCCTATTTGGGAAGGGTGTGTGTGTGCGCCTGTGTATGTCACAAACGTGACCCCGGGAGGCTGTCTCCTTTTACAATGCTGAAGCAAATTCATGATAAGTAAATGTTAGTTTACTGAAAACTGTGATTTGAAATCAACAGATTTGTAACGTTTGAATGTTTATTACAGTAATTTAGGCAGTGTTGAGGTTACTTCATAAAGTGAACAATTAAGACAAAAACTCTTGGGTAGATACGTAAAAAAACAGGGAACATTTAAGTTACAGGTGCCAGAATTCATTACTTCAACACTTTTTAGTCCGTCTCTTCTGTGCTGTCTACTACAGTCAGTTTCATGATGCCTTGATGAAGAATGTCTAAAGGAATGCAAGTGCTCAAAACAAACACATTACAATGAAAGGCCTTCTAAGATCATAGTGAAGGAGGCATAATGTAAAAAAATCTAAATGGTGAAGTGGATTACAAGGCTTGTTATAATTATTACAGCAATATAATATTCATTGTTTTTGTTATGTTTATCATGGGCACGTTTGTGAAATATAAACATAACACTGTCCCACTCTTTATCATTTGTTAGGTCTCTCGTCTTCCAGAGTGCCATATTTTTTTTCACTAGGGTGACTAGGGAACATCTTGCGTTCCCTCTAACCTGATGCATAAAGGTTAAAGAGCCCAATGCAGTACTAACTATTAGCTTCAGTCTGTGTATTTTCTTTCACACCTTGCTTGCATGCCGGCTGACTGCCTGGTAGTAAAGTATGCAGCTGCCGGTTCCTGTAATGTTGCTCATCGTCGTATCATTTTCAGTGGTGAGCTTTGTGGGAGTCGCACCTTTGCCTCTCCCTTTGTGTCATCTGACTGCTTCTGAGAATTAATCGTGATGCAGTAATGTGGTCAGTGTATGCTTGTAGACACTCACTATGGAGGAATTGGAGGTTAGATTTAGGACATCTGAAATGATTGTCAGAATGTGGTATTTTTCCAAATGCTTAAAAGATTTTTTGATTATTCTTTTGAAATGTGACAAGAGCTTTAGGTTCCATCACAAACTGTACTTTACTTTTGATACAGAACAGATTGGAGCAAGTTCAGCTTCCCTTCTGTGCTGAATCGTAGCCCCTCAGAATGACCAGGGTGTCTTTTTTTGGCCTGACTTGAAGCCTGTTGCTAGGGGAAGGCCTGTAGGCCTGATGGGAGTTGAGGCTAGAGGGAGGGTCTGATTTTTACACAACCACACAGCTGAAGTGAAGGCCCGCTGAAGCACTTGCAGCTGCAGCTGTCAGTCACATGGCTTACAGTAAAATGGGTTGCAGCAAGTATGGGAGGAAGGATGAGAAACAGGGAAGGAGGAAGGGATGTTAGACGGGGGTGACATGACTAAATGTTGACAGGGAAATGGTGAAAGAGAAGTAGTGTAGATGGGAGAGAGAAGTTAAAAAATGGCAAGGATTGACTTTAGATTTCAGCATTCAGCACTAAAGAAAATCCAGATCATCACACACCAGACACTCCGGATAGAGAGAGTTTGTGTGGGTGCCCTGGCACAGGTAGTGGTATAGACTTCAGGGCAACGTTCCTGTGCCACTGGTAGTCTGGAATGCTGTCTGACTGCAGGTCTGTGTGAAACAGTGGTTTAGTCTCTCATACAGGCACATACACAAATACAAGCAAAGGACAGGACAGAATCTGTCTTCAGCCCTTCATCCACAGAACTCTTCTCTTGGCAGTCGGACTGTCTCTGAAATGGAGTAATCAAGTGGCTTATTCAGATAGTTTCTGATTTTATCTGCTGCTTACTTGTTTTTTTTTTTGTTATTTATGTTAACCTATTTTTCAAGTGTAAGACAGTCTGATGCTAGAAATGGGACACAGATTGACAGTAATTTATTATGTAAATAAGATTTGTGATTCAACGTCGTGCACAAAGACCCTCATTAATTTAGCATTTCTCACGGGTTGAAACTTTGATGGTATATGAAGTGATTTCTTGAACTCACCTTATGTCTTTGGAATTTGACTTTTGTTTTTTTTTCTTTTTTGCCTTGCTTTTCCTTTCTATTTTGTTAATCTCTTGCTTGGTTGAGAGATCACTCAGATTTTTTTCCCCACTCTTTTCACTTCCTATAGCTCTCCCCTTTATTCTTTTTACATCCTTCCTCTCATTCAGTTGTCTGGCAGCTCTTTTGATCCCTGCTTCTCTTGTGGTATTCATTAGCCACAGATAAGCCGGACTATATGGTTGCAATGCTGCACTTTAAACTTTTTTTTTCTTCATTCACTGATACTGGGTCCACTCAGTATCTGTGGATTAGACATTCATCGACCATTCAGAGGACTATTGTTCATTTTACTGAAATGTAGTTTTAACAGAAAAACTGTCATCTGAATGTCTCAAAAGTTCTGCTTAAACCAACCAAAGACCATATGCCAGGCTCCCACAGTCCCACAGTGTGCTTGGCTAGCTCAGTGATATCCTGTGGACTCCCAGAATGCCACAGCAGGATGGCAAAAAAGAGGCAACAAAAAGTTTTAAAAACACAGTGTCAAAGTGACAGCAGAGCAGCACAAACTTTCCCATTGTGCTCATCGCTTCCCCGGTCAACATCAAAGTGGGCCTTTAAAACAGCTCGGGATAGAAATCATATGGCTTGTGGGATGATCTGATTTTGAAATAATTCTCCTTTTGTCCCAACCGGCAGCTTCAAACAGACTGGGACAGATCGAACAATCACCCACAGAAATTACACTGTAAATGGGAGACTGGGCACGCTAGTGTAAACCGGCAACACACTCTCCATACTTCAAAAGAGGTGTCAAAATGACCGGAGTTCATGATAATCAGATGGTCAATGGGGCAGGGTAATGAGATTTAGAATTATGTGGAATCAGGGCAAATAAGACCCCTGTACTTCAAAGAAAATTAATGAACCAAACTCTTTTTTTTTTTTTTTTTTTTTTAAAACATCCATCAGAAATGTCATTGGCTGTATGGTAATCAGTTTTTTATAAAATGCTACTATTGTATGTACAGACTTCAAACACGCTGAGCACCGACACTTTATCTGAGTCTCACACACAGCTGGGCCTGGATTGTGGGAGGGAAAGGGAGATTTGGAGGAGAGAGAGGAGAGGGAATTTGGTTTGAGTGGTGGAAGAAGTGTGGGGTGAGAGAATGAGTGAGAGAGGTCAACCTCTCCCACCAGTTTGAGACTGATTTGTTTTTCCCAGCAAAGGTCACCAGCTGTTGACCCCACCTCACCCCTCCATCCCCCCATCCCCCCTCTGCTTTGCTCATGCTCACTGTAGCCACTGTCTGTTGGTCTGCCCCATGTGTGCATTTGTTATTTGTGTTGTGTGTGGGGCAGTGTGTGTGTTTGTGCAGGCCTGCTTGCAAGGCTCATCTTTAACCATTTCTGCCACTGTTTATTCAGGTGGACCACTGTGGTGTGACCCCTCCTTCTCTGAAACACCCATAAATGTGTGTGTGTGTGTGTGTGTGTGTCCATCTGCTAGCAGAAAGCTAGGAAGAAGAAGGGGCTAACTTTGTTTTGGTGAAGTTTGACTGGTGCAACACCTGCTCACTATGTTGATCTTGTTTTGACACACAGACACTCCTGGAAATTAAAGTGGCCACAATAATAATACAAAGTGGAGATTTATAATAGAGACATTCTTTTAATTGTGGTGTTTTGTGGCTTTGTGTTGTCAGCTATGTTTAACCCTCTTATGGATCCAGTGCCTTTACCTTTACTTTGCACATTTGGATAAACTTGGGGATTTTGGAGCCTCAAATTTGGTATGAAACTGTAAATAGTCCCTGAGGAGTAGAAGTTTATACAAATAAGGTAAGACATACTTGATTGATACCCCAAGGGGGAGATTCAAGTGTGTGCAGCAGCGTAAGACAGTATGTGTCAATACAATAGAAAAATAAATAAATATAAAATCGATAAAATATAAACAAGTTTGTTAAAGAATATGTTGTGTTATGAATGCTCTTTTTTTTCCTATTTTCTGTGCTGTGATTCTGTATTATGTGTGTCAAGTTAATGTCAGTTAAAATGTAGATAAGATTGTACAGATTTTTTTTTTCTATTTGCTTACTTAGTTACTAGAACGGAGAGTGATCCTCAGCAAACTTAACATTGTGATATTGTATTGAAATAAAGTGTGAAATTGTGAAAAATTCCCGAATTGCAAATATGAGGTTGTCCGTCTGAGGGCTTTACTTGTGTAACAGAAATATGCAACCTTTTGGCTGCTTATGTTTCCTGTGTTTCTCCAGTTTTAAAGCAGAAAGAATTTTTGAGTCATGGTTTGTCTTAAATTCTTATGGCCAGAAAACAATTGATACAATTGTTAGCCTAACCATCCTTAACTAAAAAAAAAACCCAAACAAACAAAAAAACCCCAAATCATTTTATGGCCATATTTCTCAGCTCTATTTTACTGTGTTCTAAGTTTTGTTTTGTTTTGTTTTTTTCAAATAATCAAAAAAAAAGACAAACTTTTAAACTGAAGCATGGATTTTTAGTGTATGTAGACTCGATGTGTGACAAGGTTGGCTTAGTAAGTGGTACTTGGAATAAGTACTGCTAATATAGTATGTATTTTTATGCCAACAACACCATTTTCTTCTTGTAGCTAAACTGGTATCCTTGAGTACCTTGGCTCAAGAGCCATGCATTTCCATGAGTAGTTTCGTAAATGACAGTATGACACAGTGATACTGAATGACATTTCCATTCCTAGTTAGCACAGAGGCATGTGTTATATGTGTCACCTGGCAAAAGCTTTCATGTGTGCTCCGATAACACCAGTCTTCAGACTTCAAACACACTCACAATGTGAACGTACACACACACAAATTAGATGTGCGTCTTCTGTTCACATTATATACGTACTGTATATTTTTGTCTTTGTGCTTGCAGTAGAGTAGAGCTGAGTCTAGCTTTCCCATCCACCCTGTGCCTTCATATGTGGGTTTGTTCATGTGTAGTATCAAACATGGTTTCCCACAATCCTATTCTTCTCTTTACAGGAATGATGTATGTATTCTTATTCTGTTTCTCTGTATTACCTCTTTTTCTTTGTCTTCTCTGCTTTGTAGAATGGGCTCTGCCCCCCAAAATAAACCACTAACCACTAAAGAGTAGAGAATAGGGTGGAGTGGTTGAACCTCATTCCACAGAAGACCCCTGGGGGCCAAAATAAAAAATGAAATTTGTCCAGTCTTGACTGTCCAGCCTGACAAAACATGACACATTTTCATGAGTGGAGAGGAAAGATTTAAGTTTTCCAGAGTTTTAAAAAAATTTTAAGAATAAGACTAACTATTTGTGTTTGTGTTGGCAGATCACTGTTCATTTTTAATCCTTAGCAAAGTACATGAAATCTTCTAAGATTAAGATCTTGATAATGGCCAGAAGTGCTTGAGAATCCCCCAGCCACCTCTCCATTCCATCATACACTAAAGTACTCCAAATCCCTCTCAAAGTGGTTCTGGTTGATTACAGAGGCTCAACTATGTAATAGATTTTTGCAACTTAGTTCTGTGTAGAAGCACAGGTGCCCTTGGAATTGTTTAAAGAAGACCAGCTTCTGTTTAGAAGCTCCTAAAGTACACATTTTGTGGCAGATGAAAACCACTTTGCTTTGTGTACTCTTCCCTCTTTGTGCCTGAGTGGACTCTGTTGAAGCAGTGTGGGAATACGGAGTGTCTTCTTTGGGTGACTCTGACTGTGAAGTTGAATTGGGTGGCATTTTATGAGGTTAAAGGATTTTCAGCCACAGCAAATGACTTGTGTACATGTTCTTCTTATTTTTCAGACATCATAACAAGATCCGCAGTATTGACGGGCAGCGGACCAGGGAACTGGTTTCTGTGGAAACCCTAGACCTGAGCAATAATGATGTCACAGAACTACGAGGACACTGCTTCCCTGCAGGCCTTCAAATCAGAGATCTGTAAGTACCATCAAAACATTAATAAAAAATCTAAGCAAATGGAAGGAGACATTATAGAAGAATATGGCTTTTTTGCAGTCGTGGTATTAGTATTAAAGTAAAACATGGATTTGAAAAGGTAGGTCCCAGGTTAAAACGGTGGTGCTAATCAGAGTTATTACAGTTTTGCAATTATTAGTTTTCATTTTTAGTCTGTCACTTTGGTTTTGCATTTCAGTATTTTTTGTGTAAAAGTAATTTCCTTTTTATTTTGCATTATTGATTAGTTTTTGTTTAATTTTACATGCAGTTCTATTCAATTTGAGTTTGTGTTGCTCTCTTAATTGTGTTGTTTATTTATCTCTTATTTTAGTCTTTACTACAAAGCTATTCAACTAATTTAATTAATCAATGTTTAAATTTTACTCGTACTTTTCATTAACAGTAACAACCTTAATGACCCGATCCAAATACGCTCAGAATTTTTGTTTGTAATGTATTAAAGTTTTTTTTTTTTTTTTTTTTTTTTTAAATTATCTTTGTTTAGGTATTTAAGCAACAATAAGATCAGTGTGTTGGAGCTTGGCGCTCTGGACCATCTGGGCTCTACTCTGCAGGTCCTAAGACTGAGCCGAAACCGCATCAGCCAGATCCCCGTGAGAGCCTTCCAGCTCCCAAGGCTCACCCAGCTGTGAGTACTGCTGGATTTCTTTAGTTTAACAGCATAGTTAACTTCAGGACAAGCAACTGTTTAAATCTGTCACAATAGTTTGCTCTGCAAAAACAATATATTTTTGACATTTGTGTTGGGGCTGAAAATGTTTCCCAGTCATCGCCATTGGAGACAATAGCAGTGAATGAAGGAAAGGATTGAGCTAAAGGGAGTTTGTCATGTTTGTTGATCAGGCTCAGTATGTTTGGAACACTGTTACAGCGAGCTGTACCTCTGAAGGACAGGATAAGGTCTGACTTGGTAAACAGCAGAAGTGCATTATCTGTGATTTACTGCCTTCTTCCACATCCCCCAAAGTGGTTAGTTCATTCACCATAGCGCGCTCCATTATCTTCATCAAACTTCCCTCCAGCGTCACAGTGAGGTCGACCCATCTGTAGCTCAACACCTCTGTTCTGCACTCACGTAATGGTAGTTTCCCCCATTGTAGCTCCAGCGGTTTCTCCAGGTGCCTTTTGTTAGGCAGGTGGCCTCAGTGGCACTGTATCTGCACATCCCAGTGATGATACACGCAAGACACAAAAGAAGATGTGTGGATGTTTATCTTTGCTAACCTGAGGGCTTTTACAGCCTGCCCACACACACACACACACACACACACACACACACACACACACACACAGTAAATGTACAGCATCGGATGCCAAACCAGGCTCGGCTCATAACCACTAACAGAGCCTGATGTCTTTTCATATGTTCATTTTGATTAACTCTGCATAGTGTTACAGCGTGACCCTCCTTTACTCGCTCAGTGTTATGGATATAAGACACCTGTAGGCCACTGAACTCTTCAAGCTTCAGTGTGATTGATGATTTGTATAGAATGACAACAAAATATTCGTCACTCAGAAGAAAAAAATGGTTTACCTGATTTCAGATGTGGGGGATATATTTAAGTAAGATAATAATAAATCATGCTTTTCCCCCCTACAATAACGTGTTTATATGTTTTTCCATCCTACCTGCAGTGAATTAAACAGGAACCGTATCCGTCAAGTGGAAGGTTTGACCTTTCAGGGTCTGTCTAGCCTTGAGGTGCTGAAACTGCAAAGGAACAGCATCAGCAAACTGACCGATGGAGCCTTTTGGGACCTGGCCAAGATGAAAGTCCTGTAAGTAAAACAATTAACTAATAGTAGAAATAATTATAACATATCTATGCAACAAGAAACTGACTTGCATGCTGCAGTGTCAGTGTGATCAAACAGCTCTTCTCTAAACTAATATCAGAAACATGTCATCTGATTTATGGAGTTCACGGCAGCACACAGCCTGGAGATGAGAATAACCTGATAGCCTAATCCTATTTACCTCAGTTACTCACTATTACAGGAAGACTCACCAAGCCAACCCTTTGAGAGTAGGATCTGTGCCTTTTCTGGACCTTGCTCACTTATTCAATTACATGCAAAATAACACAGCAACCGTCATGAATTACAATATTTTTTAGAAGCACAACTGCATAATTACCATTATATTTGAATATTGTTTTGAATGAATATTTACAATGCTGACTTTTTTTTGCTACAATTTTGTTTAATGCAGTCACCTGGACTACAACAGCCTGATGGAGGTAAACAGTGGCTCACTTTATGGCCTGACTTCCCTTCAGCAACTTTTCCTCAGTAACAACTCAATAGCCCGCATCAATCCTGATGGATGGAAGTTTTGCCAGAAGCTGCGGGAACTGTGAGTACCAGCATTTAAGTGACCAAGTGTCTGTGCCAGATATCCTCTGTACCAAAAACCTTCCAGTTAGACTGCAAGTTTCTAATCCTGGAGCAGCTGGAGAGTCTGTTAAGTTTGTTTATTCAAAAAGCTACACATTAAAAATATAATATAGTTTTGAAATCAATTGAAGAATGGTTCAAATTTTTTCATCTCTTTGTCTGTTTCTGGATTTGAAAAATTTCTTGTCTTGGAGCCTGAGAACCACCCCCCCAACCACCCCTAATATCATCCTTATACCTTACTCAGGGTTAAATTACATTGTGCTTTAACACTCAATACACTTCGTTATTCTCAGTATAAGCCTGTTTATCCTATAATTAGTGCTGGGCTCAGCAGCACTCAAGCCCTTCGACAAGAGTTTTTGTACTTCTTCTGAAGCGCAGAGGTTTGGCAAACTGGCATATAATCCTCTGCCGGTTGTGTTGTGGTAATTACACTGAAGGATCGCCTTCGTGGGCTTTGTCTACCGAATGAGGAGTCATTATCTCATAGGTTTTCCTGTTCTGTTGACATGATTGTGGTATTGCTGCTGTAAAGTGCTTTGCGTAGCTGAGGCGTTGCTATCTACTGGGTAGCCTGGGGAATCTATGGCGCCTATGTTTGTTTATGTGTAACAGTCAGAAGGGATAAAGAGGTAGAAGGAGTTACAGTCTTTTCTCTTTGTTCATATGAGTTTACACTGTGTATCTCAATGCCATTTCCTGTGAGCATGTCTGCGATTGACAAATTGCTTTTCTGCTCCATCCCTGCATCATCGTCCCAGCACTACACCGGTCAGTGGGTATATAATTTTATTATCTAAAGTTATGATGACCCTAACGGCAGATAAAGGAGAGTGAGTTGTCTTTATGAGGAGGTTGTTATTGCATTCCCAGTAGGCCAAACTGAGGTGGTCATCAGGGAGAATCTCTACACACATGACTGGTCAAGCAAACCTTCGACCCGGCCACAGAGGCAGACAGCGAGGGCCACAGAGAGGGCAATAAAATACACAATACTGCCTTTGACCACTGCTTTAAAGTTACCATTGTGGGTTTTATCATGGTTTATAATCAGAATGTATTAAAAGGAATTTAATCCATACTGTGACTGCAGTACAAAAATATTATATTCCAAATTCATGAAGCACTATTGTTTATTTTTGCACTCCACTTTTAACGTTGCTTTTCCAATGTGATGAGTCCAAGTCTAAAACAAGAGGAACTATGAGAGTCTGTGTAATGATTTCATCACATTTTTATTTCCCCTGCATTTTAAGGAAAAAAAAAAAACAAGACTAGGAGAATAAGTTACATTTTCAGAGTGGTAATGTTGCATTGTGGCTTCTGGCTGCAATTGGTACACATGAGTGACAGTATATGTCCCTGGGGTTTACCACATACTCAAATTGTCTTATAAATGGAGTTGTAGATACGTAAAGTTCCAAGTAAGGATTTCCTTTCTTCTGTGGAACTCTAAGGTCTGCTAAGCCCATTCTCTGTTAACATTTTGTGGTAAAGAAAACAGCACAATGGAAAAACATGTCACATGGAGGCGAATAGACATTGAATCAGCCATGAAATTTAAGTATAATGATGTCGCGAGCTGCCTCAGAGTTCTGCCAACCTGTCATCTCCTTCCAGACCTCACACAGAACATTTCTCTTTTTTTCCCTCTGCTTCTCTCCGTCTCTCTTTGTCTGCCACTGTCTGCCTCGCTGTCCACCGCTCTGTCTGCATCGCTTTCGTCTTCTCTCTCCAGGAATCTGTCGTACAACAACTTGACTCGTCTGGATGAAGGCAGTCTGGCGGTGTTGGGGGATCTCCACACCCTCCGTCTGGGCCACAACTCCATCAGCCACATCACCGAGGGAGCCTTTAGAGGCCTCAAGGCTGTACGAGTTCTGTAAGTATACACTTCTCCTCGCTCACCATTATCAATCCCAAAACGACCCCCAACCACCACTACATTACAGCTTTGTCCCTGCTGACAATAAGACAGACATTTGCCACTTGGGAGCAGTGAAAGCTGAGATGTTTCATATTAGTTTTGCTTCAGTGACATTCGATATTTAGACTTACGTAGTGCCTTTAGCTGACATTAGTAAGTAAGTGGGAGTTGTTCATTTTGCAAGATGGGGGATTTTTCCATGTAGGATCTCATTTGCATTCATGTCTATTCATGAGTTTTGTTGTACTATTACATGTTGATTGTGTGGCATATCATTGTGGTTTCTGTGGCAACTTCGTTTTTTTTTTTTTTTTTTTCCTTATGTCTTTTCTCAATTTCTGTTCCCTTTATGTGGTTTTGTTTAGGGTTTTTGTTTGCTATTGAACACGGGATCCCAACAAGCCAAGATCTAAAAGTGTTCAG
This sequence comes from Ostorhinchus rueppellii, assembly GCA_030068375.1. NCBI lineage: Eukaryota > Metazoa > Chordata > Actinopteri > Kurtiformes > Apogonidae > Ostorhinchus > Ostorhinchus rueppellii. The sequence continues at coordinate 29,655,601 of JAQQZY010000023.1, forward strand.
TGTCACTCACCTCATTCAAGATCCTTTGAATGTTGTACTTTTAGAAGTCATGAAAAAAGTGTCCCCCTCCTTTCTTCCACCTTTTGCTCAAAACAGATCTAAAGAAAGAAAGAAAGAAAGGGAGTGAAAGAAAGAGACAAAGTAAAGGGATAAATCCAGAAGAAAGACTTGGGGGTCTTGGTTCGGAACCAAGGTCCTCTTGGCTGTGCCTCTTCCCAGTAAGAGAGCCAGAGTGTAGAGCTATGCCAGAGCTCCCTAGACAAGTGCTCTCTCAGTTGGATGACAAGCCAAGGCACATAAGGCTTCTCTCTACTGGCACAATATGTGTTAGATAGAGGGTGTGATGAGTGCTACCATATCTGTGTTTTTCTTTCTTAATTTCTCACTTAGCTTCTTTTGGCATTCAAGCCCATTTAATATTCATTTCTGTGCCTCTGATACCCTAAGTATACAGCCCTCATGTTCCCAAGACGCATACTCAAACTTTTGATTTGCATCATGTTTTCTCCTTTTCTTCTGTCACTCCAGTTCTCAGTGTCTTTGAGGCAGGCCTAATCTAATCAGTGGAGGGGAGAACGGGCATAGGCTGGGCCATGAAAAGGAGCAGGGAGAGCTTTAATTGGGCCTGCGCTACTGGCCGTGCCGGCATGGGGCTGGAGCCTGCATTGGGGTGTGAAAGCTCCAAACAAGCCAGCCTGCCCTCTAATTCGGCCACGGGGGTCGTTGGCTCATCGCCCCCTCCCTCCCTGTGCCCAGTCCCCTGCTCTACAGCCCCCACCACTGGCCTTGCTTTAACAAGGCAACAGCCATTCACATCCATCCAGCCAGAAAGAGTAGGAAATTGGCAGTCCCAATCCAGTCCAAAGCAAGACAGCAGCCAATGGAGACTGAAAAGAGCCTGAGGGAGATAAGGGATGCTGGGAGAGGGTGCTATTGCGGTGGGTGTGGCTGATCATCAACCTCAAAGCCCTTTGTCAAGTTTGAAAGAAAGTCTTTTAATGGTTCAGAGGTTTGCAGAACTCTGCTGACTGTTGTTTTTCTGTTCAATCACAATGCAGGGGTGTAGCCAAGGCTCTTCTGACTTCACCTTCGGTGATAGTTCATTTGACCTTAAGCTCAGGGGTTTTTTTTTAGGTCCTTTTAAAAAAGTCTAATTTGTTTGTGCTTTAGGCTTTGAAGTATCTTAAATATGATTCTAACTGTTCTTATTGGTTTATGAAGCAGCATTAACCTCAGTATCACTTTAAAATGTGTTTGGGGGATCGATCAAGTGTCAGTCAAGGTTTAAAAAATGAAACTGACATCGATCCATTTGATGGTGATTTAAACTGTGAAGCCTAGTCAGATTATGATGTGAGGATTCATGTGGTGTAAGTTAAAATGGTTATCTACTATTGCGCAAATTAATACAATCTTAGAGCCTGTACATTTATTTTTAATCTTGGATCTTAATGTATTTTTTGCCAGTACAGACAAAATTGGTTTTAAATTGCATTCATTGTGGTCTTACAAAAGTTTTTAATTTGACTTGTTGAAACCCGTGGAAAGCCTGTGTGAAAGCATTTGCAGTACATGCAACAAGTGTTTGGAAACCCCCGACTGCATCAAACGAAGCCCCCTTTTCTCTTTCACTGAGTCCGTCTTGGCCTGGCCATGGCTAAGTTCAGCCCCTAACCTCATTAAGACTTTTGGCTTGGGTTTTGGCTGTGCCGTACCTGCCATCCCATCATGGGGACCAACAGACCTAACTGTCTGGCCTCTAACACCGCATTGTGTTGCCGCCAACCCCTCCATGCTGTCATGAATTATACATGTTTCCCCTGTGCTGGGTTCGCCTCGACACACGCACACATCCTCGCATGCACACACACCTTCTCCGCCCCTCTAAGGAAAGAATGTGCTTGGTTGGCAGAGCAGAGCGGCAGAGGGGCTCTTAAGGCCAGGTGCAGAGGGGGAAGGATGAGGGAAGAGAGGGAGGGAGGGGGCGAGTTTGGGCTAAAGGGGTAACCCGTGACTTCCAGACCAGCCTCTGCCAGGGCTGTGAAACGCTTCAGTGCTGGCAAACCCTGTCCCAGTTCTCCTCCTCCTCATCCCTCCCTCCTTTGCATCTTTCTTATCCCCCTCTTTTCTCTTATTCTCCACAGGGAGCTGGACCATAACGACATCTCCGGCACAATAGAGGACACCAACGGGGCCTTCTCTGGATTGGACAGCCTCAACAAACTGTGAGAGTCTCCCCACACTCTTCTCTCCCTCCTTTTCTCCTTCTGTATGTTTTTTTTCTCCTTGTACTATACTGCACTTATTCTGGGATTATCTCTGCTGTTCTTCAAAAACACTCCAAATATTTTCCCTACATACATTAGTTTCCCTCTGAGTCCCAACTTGCCCTTGATTGCCAGCTAAGTCCAATTTAAGGCCGTATACTTCTTTGAGATATCCCTCCCCATAGGACCCCACACTTCACTTGGAAGGGAAGTGCAATGACTTATTGGGCGCCTCTTCCTTTTTTACAAGCCGTGTTCGTCAAATATCAGTGGTAAATTTTTACTTCATCCTCTGGAAGCCGAAGATAGATTTTCTCTAGTTCACTCTGATCTCATTGTTTTATTATTTCATTTTGGCCGGTCTGGGTTCTTTATGTTACCCATGGTGGTTCAGGAAGGGCATTCAGTGAATCATTTTCTGTCTGTTTTTTGCAATTACTCATTGATGTTTTCATCGAGGTGGCCAGTAAAAAGTTCCATGAAAAGTAGCAAGTTGAAAAATGAGAGCGGACATAGATGTTCTGGCATTGAGTGGCTGTGCACAATCATCAACCTGCAAGATGAAAAGATGACGTCCAGCCAAGATGGTTCCCAGTGGGAGCGCTGCTGAAAGAGAAAGAACGGGAGAAAGAGGGAGAGAAAGGGCTTTTCTTCAAGCTGGCAGGGGTTCACTCCCCAATAGGCTTATTTCTATTTCTTCTCCATACCTCCGCTTCTCTCATCCCCTCTTTTCGCAGTCCCCGTTGTTAGGAACTGAGAGAGGGTGAAATTGAGGGCTGCATTCAGTAATGGACATCAAACGCCCCACATGCCCCGCCCTCTGACCCAGCCCTTTTTGTCATGGCGTTGGCGGAAGCAGGTTGCTGCATCCCAATGCTGACATAGTGAGGCATGGGAAAAAGGGCTGCAAATGCCAATAAGGGGGTGAGATGTTAAAGTGCTGTAGTAGAAGTATTCAGATGCTTTTAAGTACTAACACAAACTACAAGTAAGAATTCTGCTTTCAAAAAAATTAAAGTATCTACTAGCAAGTGCATGTATGATAAGTAAAACTAGTCATTGTGAAGCAGCACTATTTTAGTATTATGTAAGATGTTTTGGATTTATGTTATTGCTACATTAGTATATATGTTTTTCATTACTGCAGATGCTTTAATTTAAGCATATTTAGAGCACTTTATAAACAGTTTGATAGTTTAATCTTGAAAAAGGGAACCATTTGGGTGTTCCTGTCCTGCAGGAGTGCATGTTTTCTAAAACTTCACACATATCTCTAAAGCATCACTTTTAACTTTCCAGGGCTCAGAACACACTGTGTTCAACTTTGTAATGATGCTTCTCCACTCTTTACCAAGAGGACATTTAAAGGGTTTATTAATCTCAAGAAGGAGAAGTATTTTCTCAGCCCAAAGGAAAACTGAATTGTTTAATTTTACATTCAGACCAAACACAATTGGAGATACGTGGTTTTCACTGAACAGTAAAGACAAATTCTGATCCGAGAGCTAACTAAAGGTAGTGGACAAATGTAGAGGGAAAAAAAAAAAGCAGATAAGTTGATTTTTCCTTAGATGTAATAGAGTAAACAGTTGCATAGGAAGGTTAAATTCAGTGTGTGTGGTGAACTGGAACTACGTATTTTTACCAACAGCTGTTTTTTGTAGGCCACCATATGGGCCTTAGAGTAAGTAAGCCAACTAAAATGATAAGATCATTTTATTTTCATGTTTTAACAGTCTGTACATTTATCTAGCCGTTTATTTGCACGTACATGCGGATGGGTTTGAACACTGGGGGTCTTCATTGTGAAGCAGCCAGCCATGTCTCCCCTTCCTGTGAAGAGAGGAATAGAAGGAGATGACTGAGGGAGGGAAGGTGGGAGAAGGGATCAGCCTATCGCTACTCGGTTCCAACAAGGCTTAACGGACACAGACGCACACTCGCGTGGTTGTACGTATGTCCTTACAAGCTTAGCTGTCTCATTCAACACACACGCTGCCCGGCCCAGCCATTGCTATTAAATTCTAATAAAGATAAAAGTGGCCTTTGAAGAGCAGTGCAGAGCCCAGGTGCCCCCCACCCTTCAGATCAACCTCATCCAGTCCCCCTCACCCTTCCTCCTGGCTAATCTCCACACAGTTCAGATTTCCAATACCTCAGTCCTCTACTCTTATCAGATTCAGTCTTGCTAATTGTGCTTCTCTCTCTTCCCCCTCCATGTCCATGCTCCCTCTCTCCTCATCTATCGACACCCCTCATGTTTGGAAACGCCAGGACTCTGTTTGGAAACAAGATCAAGTCGGTGGCCAAGAAAGCCTTCTCTGGTCTGGAGACCCTGGAACACCTGTGAGTATCCCACAATGCTTGGCTGCCCCTCCTCCCAGTAAGAGAGCAAAAGAGAGAGAGAGAGTGAGAAAGAGGGTGGAGTGGGGGAGCAATTGCCAAAAGTAGCTGGCAGAGGAGGCTGCTAGCAATTTAATAGCGTCTTTGTAAAAGGAGAAGACGGGGGCTTTTGCGAGCACCCAGCTGCTTCTCGCTCGTTAGCCTAGCACAAGCTCAACTTTGGCCTTTTTTTTTTCCTGCCGCCGCACAGGAACAAAGTTATTGAGCATATGTTGGGTTCTGCTATAGAAATGGAATTCCTATAAGCTCTTTCACAGGCCTTTGTCAAATGAGGTCAGGGAGAGATGGAAAAGCTGGCATGTATCCTGATTCATACACACCTGGATATGTGCAACTTTGAATTATGCTATTTCAGTGTGAACCTGCCTGTGTCTGTTACTGATATCTGTGTCAGAGCTCATGAAACATTGTACCCCAACAGGAACCTGGGAGAGAATGCAATTCGTTCAATCCAGCCGGATGCCTTCAGTAAGATGAAGAACCTCAAAACCCTGTGAGTTATACTGATGGACTCATACAAATTCTATAGTTTATGTGCAAAACGCCACACATGCAGTTGCAGCCAGCAGCAGATATATACACACACACACACACACACACACACACACACACACACACACACACACACACACACACACACACACACGGCTTGGACTGAAACCCGCACGATCAGTACTTTGGTGTTCTGCGCAGCGCACACTCTCTCTGTCAGACGTATTCAGTTACTTAGCCCCACTCCTCTGCTCTCCAGTCTCATTCAGAGCGACAGCTTCCTGTGCGACTGCCAGCTTCACTGGTTGCCCGAGTGGTTGGTGACGCGTGGTCTGCAGGCTGGTGTCAATGCCACCTGTGCCCACCCTGAGAGTCTTAAGGGTACCAGCATTTTCCAGGCTCCATCCAACAGCTTTGTGTGCGGTGAGTAGTTTGTGCGTGTTGTGTTTGTGTGGGTTAATGTCACAGGCACAGATGGGCCACACTGACAGCTTGGCACTGTTCTGCAATTTACATCCTTGGACATATTTGTTTGTGTGGTGACACGTTAATGAATCCTTTTGTATGTTTTCTTCAGTACTTCCACATCCATTTATGCAAAGAGCAACAAATGCTAACACCTCCTGAAAAACAGTTGTGGTGTGTGATGGACAGTTATTCTTTATTTTGCTCTGTTGTAAAGTGCACTCTTTAATGCAATGTTTTTGGTTGTTTTTTGTTTTTTTATCATTTCAACAGTGTAACTAAAACGACTATTGCATGGATGTGGTTTGGGTATGAAAAGCCTTACGCAAACTAGAAAACTATACTAGCACTCATTAATATCTTACTTTTTGTTACATTATTTCTTTTATTTTACTTTTATTTAACCAGGAAGTCCCATTGAAATTAGAAACCTCTTTTGTAAGAGATCTAGCCAAGGCAGCAGCCATACAAAGTCCAAACAATCCAAAACACATACATGATACACAGTGAACAATAAAACACAGTAAGTTATTCAATCTCAATGGCATCAAAAAAAGCAGAGAGAGTCCTTCTTCACTGCATTTTCCATAGTGCATTAGAGAGATTATCAAAAATATTTCTATAATGCATTTCTTTATTGAATTTACAGATATTGTGCTACATCTTAATGTATGATGATCTGTCTATGAAATGATCTGTTATGGATGTAGGATTTTGGTCCTATTGCTCCAAATGTATAATTTGTTCTTCAACGTTAAACTTATTTTATCCTCATTGTCTCCTTGCTCCCCATCTGTAGATGATCTCCCCAAGCCTCAAATCACAGTGCAGCCAGAAACCACAGTGACAGTTCTGGGCAGCGATGTTCGTCTTACCTGTACAGCTGCTAGCAGCAGTTCCTCCCCAATGACCTTTGCATGGCGCAAGGATCAGGAACTGCTTCGACATGCTGAGACAGAGAACTATGCTCACGTGCGTGCGTCCGATTCGGTTGTCGGAGGCGGAAGTGGTGGTGTGATGGAGTACACCACCATACTGCACCTGCGGCGTGTCGCCTTCGCTCATGAAGGTCGTTATCAGTGCATCATCACTAACCACTTTGGCTCCACCTACTCCAGCAAGGCTCGCCTCATTGTCAACAGTAGGTTGCTTTTCTATTAAAATTCGTATTTCTTAATTTGATTGCATATATTATGACAGACATTCTGTGTTGATGTGTTGTTGCATAATTTCTGCCAAATGAAATGCCTGTTTATATTCCACTTATCTGAGCTTCAGTTGTCCTATTTGACAGAGTAGCAATCGAGATAGTGACCGTGCTGAGCTCTTCTGTTTTGCTTGAATAAAGTCTTCTCTCTCTTTCTCGCTCTGTGCCTCTCCCAGGATGGCATTTGGAACAAATTGATTTAGCTGCATGTCCGTGCTAACAGGGGCCATCTCTTCTGCACTCTGTCACTCTGCTTTCCTCTAAACAGAGTATTTATCTAGAGTTTGGGTCCTTGCCCAAGCCTGTATGAGGCCTCTAGCATCCTCTTGGCATTGTATAGGAAAAACACAATTATTTCTTTGCCAGTTTTTATGCGTACATAGTCGGGTGAGGGGTTAGAATTTCCAGTTTTGCTCACTGTTGTAGCCTTGGTGGTTTCAGTCCTGGCACCATCTGGGAGAATGTAGTTGGAAGAAGTGAGCGAGTAATTCTCTGTAATCCTGAACAACTGCTGTCAAGGTTCTTAACCCAAAACTACTCCAGTGGGGCTGCTGATGAACTTGTATGTTTAAAAAAAAAAAAAAAAAAAAAAAAAATTGAGCCTGACGACACTGCAGTTTTGGGGCCTGTTGAGTAAATTGAACATTTTCTCATTCCACCCAAATACCAAATAAAAATGTCATCATTCAGAAAATTTGTTTGCACATAATGTCAGCTGGTCAAAATAACAGAAATGTAGTGTATTCAGACTACAAATAATGCAAAAAAAAGCTGACATTTATGTTTAACCAGCACAGTCCTTATGTTTTAACCTCGCAGGAGGAATTAAGTTATACACAGCTTTTTCCACGAGTCTTTTCATATAGAATCATGTCCAAAAATGCAAGCTAATACATGTGACAAAAATATGGAATGGAACAGTGTAAGATAACTACGTTAAACAGAAACTTTATTTTCCACATTCCACATCAAGATCACAAACATTTTTTGAGCAGTATGTGCTAAAGCGTCAGGTTGATAAAATGCTATTAATATTAAAGTGCTTGACAGGAGCTGCTCTTTTCTTAGTTCTCCCATCATTCGTGAAGACACCCAGAGACAGCACCATCCGGACAGGACACACTGCCAGGCTGGAGTGTGCCGCTGAGGGACACCCAACGCCACAGATTGCCTGGCAGAAGGACGGGGGCACGGATTTTCCAGCGGCCCGTGAGCGCAGAATGCACGTCATGCCTGATGATGATGTGTTCTTCATCATGTCCGTTAAACCAGAGGACATGGGCGTGTACAGCTGCACCGCCAAAAACTTAGCGGGCACCGTCTCTGCCAACGCCACCCTCACTGTTCTGGGTAGGAAGCACTATTCAAAACTATGTACTGCAGTTGTATTACTTCCTGTTTTTGAGTCGTGTACAGCATCAATTATTTTCCCACATCTCCAAAAATGAGCCTAAATTCTAAATAGCTTTGGTGGTCAGTCGGGAATTGGTCAGTCCGAGGCTACAGAATGAGAGGCTTTATATTTTTCTTTTCTCGGCAGCTGTGGCCTTGCTGCAGGTCAGGGGCCAAAGGTGACGGTTTGGAGTCAAAGGGGGATGGGTGGGTAAGGGGAGGCAGCGAGGGGGTACTCACAGAGGGGTGTTTGTCAAGCATTCCCACCTCCCCTCTCTCTCGTCTCGGTGGGAGGGACAGTCATGGCTGCTTCACTGCAGGCCTCAGTGCTCCCAGTTTATTGGCTGTGTTACGCTGTGAAAGCAAACTGAGCCTCTCTCCTATAAGCACCTCTGCACTAACATCACCTTTGTGTTTTGTCTTTGACCTGAGCAGAGCAGTTCCCAGTTGGACAGAGCTGAATCTTGCTATCATATAAAGGTTGCAACCCGGAGAAAACACACAAAGCAACACTTTATGCATTGAACATGTTCAGACTGGTGGTTTGTAGAGACATTTGCATATTATTTGATGTCTTACTGGCTTGTTACTCTGCTAATCCACTCAGAAATATTGAACCATGCCTCTGGACTGAATCTGTGATGTTTGGGTTTGAGAGATGGAGGAGAAGGAGGGGGTTAGTTGAGGGGCCCCTGTCTGGAAATGAGTGGCGGGGAGAAAAATGGGAACCAAAGAACTGGAATGGTGGAGTGTGTGGGGGAAGGTAGGCAAGAAGTGGGATTTAGAGAAAAGAAAAGGGGTGGGGGTGGTTGGACAGAGTATTGATGGAGAGAGAGAAAGTATTAATAGAAGAGTGAGGGGCGACTGAAGTGGGTTAAGTGAGATCTCTTAATCTCTGTCTGTCCTACTGTGAGGGGAAGTGCTCAGTCTGAGAAGAGGCCTACCTTAGAACACGAACACACACGAACACACACACACACACACACACACACACACACACACACACACACACAGAGCTCAATGTGCTTCATTCACCAGAATGTGAAGTTTCAGGAGAACACTGAAAACATTGTTCTGAAGAGGTTTCTGCCCTCAGAGAGATGTTGTTTGTGTCTACATGGAAGTGTGTGAAGTTGAACAATTTCTGACTTTGTCATCTTTGTAGATAGGATCTCAGATGTCAGAGTAGTTGAATGAGCATCTTGAAAACAAAGCATCCGGTGGCGGGTGGGACTTGGCTGATGGATGATACCGTCGTCCATCACAGATGAGTGACAGTCTGTCAGCATCATGATTCCCTCTTTGTCCCCATGTCTCACCCTGCTTATTCACTGAGAATATTTCATAGGAAAAATGGGAAAATACCAGTGCATTATTATAATTGCTAGCAAAAAGAAGAACATCATACAGTATAGGCTACAACCTTTGATCCCTTTAAAAGCCGAGGAATTTGAATTGTACAGTTTAACAGTAGTCGGTTTCATCGTAGACATCGTCTTTTTCAGCAGACATTTCCCAGTCTTAGTCTTAGATATCAGAACAGTCCCCTGTAGCTGAATAACTCACAGCCCATAACTGACACTGAAAACAAATGGTACTAAATCAGTAACTGGAGAACGGCAGCCTAGATCACGACTCCACAGAACACCACCCTGCACTTTACAAGCTTTACATGTCCTGCTCCCGTCTTCCACAGAAACCCCTCACCTGGCCCAGGACCTGGAGGATCGCAGTGTGGTGGTCGGGGACACCGTGGCCCTGCAGTGCAAGGCCCTGGGCAGCCCACCGCCCCGCATCACCTGGCTGCGGAACGACCAGCCACTGCGCCCCTCTGAAAGGCACCACTTCACCCCAGGGAACCAGCTGCTGGTCATTGGCTCCGCCTCGTTGGAGGACGCCGGCCGCTACACCTGCCTCATGTCCAACACTCTGGGCACTGAGCGCGCTCACAGCCAGCTGCTGGTGACTCAACGCCGCAGCCCCTGCATGCCACCTTCAGGCCCAGGAACGGTCACCATCGGCATAATAGTAATAGCTGTGGTGACAAGTATTGTTGTGACATCACTGGTGTGGGTGTGTATAATCTACCAGACCCGGAAAAAGAGCGAGGAGTGTAGCGTCACCAACACAGGTGAGTCTGAATCTGTTCTATTCTGGAGGGAGGGAATGAAAAACGTTGTACTGGGTGCAGTTTAAGAGACTTCCCATCTTCACTTTATAATTGCATTTAAACTTTTTGCATTCCTTTTTGTAGTACATTTTTATTCCTCAGTTGGATCATGTTTCTATGAAAAACACCTCTTTCACTCCCTATGTACTCCGATAGCTTCTTCTGGTTTTTCGCGTGTTGTTTAAATGGCTGACAATTGCCTGCTGTAACCTCCTGTAGCTGGTCCAAAAAAGTGTTGAAACAAATCAAACTGCAGTTTCATCCAGACCAAGGCAAGGGTTGCTGGAGTCTGGCTGTTCAGTCCGGACTGTTGGTCTGGAAAACTGTGACGTTTGCAGTTTTGGTTCAGATCAAGCTCAAATTTGAGACCAAATGGCTAAAGAGTGAAATGAAAACCTAAAAATATTTACCTATACATATATAAAGTGTGTGTGTGTGTGTGTGTGTGTGTGTTTAAGAATAAAGTCGTGTGAGTTTCCGTGGCTGCGGTTCTGATGTGCTTTACTCTTCTATCTCTCCCAGATGAGACCATCGTTCCTCCAGACGTGCCCAGCTACCTGTCTTCCCAGGGCACCCTGTCAGAGCGGCAGGACGTTTGCATACGCGTGGAGGCCGGCGGTGGCCCTCAGCCCAATGGACATATTGACACCTCAGGTACTGATAGTTCAGTCTTACCACGGTCTTCCAAATGTTTGCGCTCCCGAACAGCTTCTCCCACTTCCCATGAGCAGAGCAGGAGTATTACGCAACCATGAAAAGAGCACCTCTGTGTGAGAAGGCCTGCTCAGCATCAGAAATAATTACAGCAGACTCCCAAACCGCACTGTTGACATATAGTTGTTGATTTTCTGTTTCTGATTCATTTATTTTCACTCTCTCCCTTCCTACAGGCTTTGATTGTGCAGTGGTGTGTACAGATTGTATGGAGAACAGTAACAGCTACTCCAAAGATCCCGACTACCTGAGCCACGACTTCAGCCCTGCAGCAGGTCTGGAGTACCAGCAGCAGTCCGTTCCCCCCACCTACTCTGACTGTCTCACAGGGGAACAGCAGGACACAGGGACACACAGAGCCCCCCTCTGCAACGGGACCCCCAACGGGATCCGAAAGGACGTACAAGGAACCACATTTCCAAAAAACCACAATACGTTACAACATGATAGAACAGGTAAGGCTGACACCGGTAGTGTTTAGACGGTTATTTGTATTTTCCACCATTGTCATAAATCAAGTCCACATCATTATTATTTAAAAGGATTTACACTGTTGCCAATAAAGTTAGAATCTTTTTTTTTCCAGACATGTTCCTCTTTTTACTCCTATTTCTACACATCAGTTATCACCTTTAATCAGGTCCAATGATTACATAGCGAGTCCCACTTACATTTACTTAATGAAGAATAAATCACATTGCCAGTCATTTCATGACGAGGTAACAATATTTTATACCAAGTTTATGGGAAACAGTGAATATATTTTGTTATATTAAGTACTTAGCGTTTATATTGTTGTAAAACATTAAGTCATTATTTAATAAAAAAATAAAAACACCATTATTTTTCAGAATCCTACATATTTTGACCTACATGGTCTTTGTTCCTGACGGTAGCAAAAGTAGGTTTCCATATAAATTGACTTTGAATATTTCTGAGCGTGTTTGAGCTAACAAACGCCAACAACCTGCGCCTCCAGTTATCCCACAAACAAAAACACCAAGCAATAAATCCTGTTATCTCCTCACAATAAAGCCCCAGACTATCTTTGGAATCTTTCTCAGGATCTTATTTCTATCAGGTGAGACGAGGAGAAACTATCAGTAATTCAGAACCCTTGTCAGGGCAAATGCCCTTGAAGATGATTGTTGATGGATCTGCTCCCACCAGCATCTGACAGTGTATCACAGTTACATGCCCAGAGCCCTTCAGGATAACTCTCCCAAAATACTGAGAAGGAACTCTGCAGGTCTGGACTTGCTCTGGGGTTCAGCTCCTTTAGCGCGGAGTTCTACTAGCGGAGTTGGCCTCCAAATACCAATTCTCACCTTCACATGTCAACGCAGTGCTGTGCTTACATTCCACTGCTCTATATATCCTAAAGCTGAATGCATATTTGTCTATATACATGTCACGTCATTGACTCTGCTTGTTTCCCTTCTCTTGTCTGTCATGTTCAGCAGTGAGCAGAGCGGGACAAACGGCGGCCAGCTCGCCATCACAGGACGAATCCTTCCACAAACCGGTGAAGCTGGCCAGCGTGACGAGCCACGGCCGCCACGATACGGACTGTGAACCTGAGCTCAGACAGACTCTGCTGTCCAATGGACACGCCCTCAGAGCCTCTCAAAATGAGAGCACCCCCTTAAGGAGAGCCAGCGATTAGCAGGCACTAGTCCCTAAAAACGCAAGCCCACGACATGGACTCACAGTAGCTGAGTGGACTTTTATCTTTGCACTGGGAAATAAACTGCTACCTCATATCGAGGCGAATGGTCCCGAGCCTCCTGGATCTGGACTTAAAGGGAGCGCCGGGGGTGGGTGGGTGGGTGGGGGGTTAAAGAGAGGGGGCATCCGGAGTTTGAAGGTGGAGCTTATGTGGGTGGCGTCCCATCTGAGCGTTATCAGCTGTACATAATTAAAACCTTCCCCTGGGAGGTGACCAATAAAAATTCTAGCTCCAAATAATGTGACTTGCATTTGAAGCATGTAAATGTAGGGAATCTTGTACAGTATATCTATGTGCAGGGGAAAAGAAATATACCTTTGGACATTTGACTGTACATAAGAGTTTTCTTATATTATATATTATATAACTTTTACAAAAGAGTATTTGAATTTATGTGCATGACAAAGAAAGGAGTGATGGTATTTTTATTTTTCTTCAAAAAAACAAAAAACAGCCTTTTTCAGCTTTTACCAACATTCAGCTGCGGTGCCTTATTGCATGATCAAAGAAAACTCAAAACCTTACTTTGAAAAGCATTTATCAAGAAACTTTTTGTGAGAGATACTGGTACACTATCGCAAACACTTGATTGCACTTGAATGTTTTTTGACAAATGCTGCCAATCATGGCCTTACAGAAACACAATTCACATTCACTGTTATTGTATGAAGGAAGAGCTTCGACGTTAATTATTTTGCCAAGGCGGACAGTTCAGAGTGGTATATGGGGAGGGGGTGGTCGGTTAAAGCACTTTTAATTCTTCATAAACAATAGGATTGCTGATACTTCCTGCCAGTAGGAAGCAGAGGTCCCTCCTTGGTGTGAGGAGACATTCCACATATTTTTGAGATGGTAAATTCATCGGTACATAATGACTCATTGAGGCTCTTCCACCTGTTTCACTTCACAACTTACTGCAAAGCTGCTCTGAACTGGTTGGGAGACGGTTCTTCCCATTGGACTTTTATGGCCCTTTTCCACTGCAGGTTTTTGTAACAGCTCTACCCCAATATGGCCCTTTTCCACTGGGGGTTGGACCTGGGACCCGTTTTTTTCGGGCCTGTTTCAGAGGTGGGTCTAGCCGTGCCGAGCCGGCACTAAAATGTCACATGAACAGTGCCGTCCACCGATTGGTCAGAGGAAATGTTATCATGCGTGCAACGAAGCTCGGGGATCTGAAGTAATCACCTGCCGTCTTAAGTGTTTTCAGTAGCAAACTACAGCGGCAGTACCACACCCAGTGCCTCCAGCGTTGTTTACTTTACTTTACTGACCGTGACGTGACACTATTAGTCGCCTGAAAACAACAGCACGGCTGTGTCGACTCCACCCATTTCAACTAGTCCCAACTAGTAACGGCTGGCAGTGGAAACACAACCGTGCCGGTCCAACAAGTGGGTAGAGTCGTGTCAAGCCGAAGCGTGCCGAGTAGGGTTTGCAGTGGAAAAATGCCATTAGTCCACTTTGTTTTTCAGGTGACATTTGCCTGTTATTTGCAGCTGTAGTGCTGATCTGTAAAGCTGAAAAGGCCAGGAACGATCTCTCCAAATGGACACGAGACCTTTATGTGCATTTGAACAGCTATGTAAAAACACCTCATGTTACTGTTCTCTATTTTCACTTCATTAAGTGATGTTTAACACACTGAATTCAGCTTGTAATTCATTTCTCCTGTTTTTTTTTTTTTTTTTTTTTTAAAGAATCACATTTTGGGTTGGTTATTTCACATTCAAACTCCCAAATTATAGCTGTTTAAAGTGTTTTGTAAGAGAAATTTTGATAAGTTCACTTTGGTTCTTATGGAGCCATTTAGACTAAGACTGGTCCAGTATGGCATTTATGGAAGTTAATTATATTAAAGTAAAAATGTTTGCATTTTGGTTCAATTTGGTCTTCCATTGTCATCATAATCTTATAATAATTTACTATAAAATGTAGAGAAATGTACACATTGCACTTGAGCTGTGTAAAACCAAATGCAGCAGATTATTACGAAACATCAGTGTTATTACATGAAGTGAAAATGCATCACTTTCTGTTGAGTGGCAACAAAAGAGGTGTTTTTAGGTAATGCGTTGATTCAGGAGCACTTCCTGTTAATTGGCCACTCCTCTAATTGTACGACTCTTGTGCTTTCAGTTTAAGACAGATGGTGAATCAGGGAGAATTCTGTCGTTACTGCTGTAATGTGCTTCAACATCTATCGTTGTGCGTTCTTGAGCAAACGGCCAGTATTCCACACCATGTCAGATCCGAGCGTATTCACGTCACTACAGCTGAATAAAGTTTTGTTTTTGGACGTTATCTGGAGACGCAGCTCGACGCTGTGAACAGTTGGGAAGCTTGTGAAATGTGCTCTAACCAAATGAATGCAGTCAGATGCTCCCGTCACCATCCCTGGATACACTGGGTCACAAACCTTTTCTAAATAGTTACATTGTCTGATGTTTGCATGTGTTTCGACTGAACTGTGTTCTGTTACCAGTGGCCTTATCAAGGTAAACCGGAGGACACGCTCCTCTGGTTACACCTGATAGCACCTATCAGAGATGATTTTACCAGCAAGACCAATCAGAAATCCCCAGCGGGAAACTAATCTGTGTTCCAGGAAAAAGGGACAAGAGGGAGTGAGGTGCAGTTCATGTTCTGAGTAATTTATTGAAAGAAAACTGTGCAAAACCGTTGTTCCAATGTCAAAGCTAAAACAGTGAGGTGTCTAACATGGCATTGAAGTGTCTAATAAAAAAAAAAAAATCACATTTTGCTAGTACACTGTGTTTCGTCTGAATTCCTCAAAGAATGAAAGGATGTTTTTTGTGACGGTATCTGAAACAGCTGAGTTAGCATTTAGCGCTGCTCACATGTCACGGCGGTTATGGAGAAACCATCAATTCCAATGAGGCATGCACCAAGACATGAAATCCAGAGACCTTGATCTTCAAAGCGGTGAAGAAGCTTGTGCCTGAACACACAGCTAATCTTCCAACCAGGAATGTCTCCTGGCTCCCTAAAGCTCCAAAGACAGCAGGCATATTTTTTCCTTCTGCGGGCTGTTTAAAATATTTGCGATGGAGAGGAGGGCTGACTGAGGGTCAGTGGCTGCCCCCGATGTGCATTCCAGATGGATGTTTGTCACCGGGTGATTGACATGCCCCCGACCGCGGCCTCCACCAATCACATGTGGACCATTGTTGTCCAGCAGCCTAGTGACAAGTAGCATGACAAACGCTCCCACCTGTGAGGCCATAAGTCTCCCTGTACCCTCAACAGGATTTACCAAGTCCTCAACCCGCCTCCGTCCTGAGAGCTGAAGGACAACACCGAGGACGAGGACGGACACATGCTGACAAATCAAACTGTTGACTTGTGGAATTCACTACAGGTAGAATAAAAATATTTAATGACACCAGCCTTCGCTTTGGAGAACGTCGAAAAATCCAGGGACCAGACGGTAAAAGTTAGTCTTCAAGCCCTTCACTGAAAAACAAGTCATTTTAAAATGTCTGTTCAGGCCACGTCCAGACGACAATGCTTGTGGAATTTTTCTTTTGTGGATTCGTAAAGTTTCACGTTCATAGATGTATCATTTCAAGAAATATCAGCGTCCAGATGAAAACGGAAAAACCGGGTTAAAATGGTTAGCGGTTACAGATATGGAAACCGACAGACTGATCTCATGAAATCGTGTCGTATGTCATGCCAGATATTACTGCATTTGGCAAAGTATACGCAGGAGATAAATAAATAGTTTATAGTGCATTATCACCTTAACCCTAACTGTGCTAGCTGCTAAGCGCTAACCCCATACTGACAATATGTCCAAACATTGAGCTGATTACCTAAGATGTTCAGTTGTGGTTGTCTTAGTGAACGCAAGTGGTTGAAAAGGACGGAACAGCACGGTCACCAACCTGGAGGGGGCGGGGCATGAAGTGTCTCATTTGCATTTAAAGGGCCAGTGCTCAAAACCACCTTTCTGGTGTCATTACTCAGAAATAGTGTTGAAGATGGAC
>JAQQZY010000023.1:29772358-29785810 GCA_030068375.1 Ostorhinchus rueppellii
AAGCACAAATCTTAACATGCGCACACAAATTTCAGATACGCACTTGCAAATAGATTTGCTACAATAATACTCTCATAAACCTTCACCAGAACATATATTCACCATGAACAATAAGAGTCTAACCATTGGGGAAGGAGCCGATGGCAGCAGATGGGACCCCGGCGTAGATGCCCCTGAAGCCCCCGGCCTTGTAGAAGCCCTGCTGACTCTGCAGTCTGGTCTTAATGGTGTCCAGAGGGAAGAGGGTCAGATCCACACACATACCTGCACAGCCTCCAGCCTGCAGAGACACCCAGAAGACATAGTGTAGCAACACACACCATGCATAACAACTGGTTAAAGTATTCACATCACATGTACTTCAACCTGTATTATTTTATTTATTGGGCGCTTGGCAGCAGGACAATGAGCTGTTACTGTGTTTAGGTTATCGGGTTATCAGTTTATGTTAAGTGAAACCAACAAATATCTATTTATACATCCCTTAGAGAGAAGAAAAGTCAGGATTAGGTCAGCCTATATTTTCACTGTACCAAACGGCAGAGCTAAAACATGCAGATAGCTCAGCAGACTGTGGCCTTTTGTAACCGTACCCTGATTTAATGTGACACAGTAAGAATAATTATGTAGCATTCATTACCCAATAGAATACTCACACTCACACATAGACAGGATCTCACTGTGATATATTATTTTGGTAACGACACATAAGAACCCAGAAACATCCCAAAAGTATCCATGATGCACATGGATTTACTGGTCAAATAAGAATATAAGTGTGTTTATGACAGACCAAGTGCTTCAAATACCAAGATAAAATGTTAGAAAGAAACTTCTGTCTACCCATGCATAATATAATTTGTCAGAATCGTGTATCTTTTGGAAATGTCGCTGTACTTATGTGTGACGGTGTGGATGTTTGTGTAGGTGAGTGTGTGGTATGTGTCGATGACTGCTCATAAGTGTTGATGATTATGTAGGTATGTCACTGGGGGGTGGGGGTTGAGTGGGAATAGAGGTGTGGATGTTGGTGGTGGTTTGGGTCCCCTATCTATAAGAACTATTACTACCTTGGGGTTCCCTTTCATGTATATCTGTGGTAAACTGCACTTGTATACTATATCTGAATCTGAAAACTATACAGAGCAACATTAGTAGTCATGTTTCTGACTCAACAGGTGTCTATAATCCAACAAGGTTCATAGTGTCTATGTTCTTTTAGTTTATTTGAAATTCTTCTGTATCAGACACACAGTATGTCAAACATACCGTACCTGACATGTTTCGGCGGTAAACCTCAGAATGAATTCTTCTTGTGGGATCTTTTTGGGGGTTATTGCATAGTTTAGACCACGCAATAGTACACTGTGTTCGGCCTCAGTTAGTTTATGTTTGGAAAGACTGCATATCCATTTGTCATTTATTTTGTTGCGTGTTCTGTTTTTTTTTCTTTGGCCATTAGGTTTTTTAATCTAGTGTCTCCTTTTTGTCTTTTCGAACTCATTGTCATGGATCTTATATAAGTGTTCTCCCAGTTTTTTGTCCATTTCCTTATTGAGGGGGAACCGGTGTTTGAAATTCTCCAGACTGTGTTGTATTTGTTGTCCCAGGTTCTTGATTTTGTTTGCTGTGCATCTGATGCGTTCTTTGACCAAAGCCATCTGCATTCTTTTTATCATCCGTTCCCCACTGCTGGTTCGAATCGGGTTCTTTATGTAGAGGCTTGCTGGTGTAATTCCCTCATTGCGGCATTGGAGGTTAAAACATTGGTGGTTTCTCTGGCGTGCCCGTTTCAGTTCAAGTTTCCTCCAGCTGGCGAAGCTTTGTCACACATGATTGTCCAAAACTTTCATGTAATAAGTAATAAGTTCACCACCGAAACATGTCAGGTATGTTTGATATAAAGCGTGTCTGATACAGAAGAATTTCAAATAAATCAGCAGGTGTCTGTCCTTCATTCGCCATCTGTGCTTTGCTTTGGCTTCCACCACTTTTGGAGGAAACAAATTGCTCATGTCCTCCACAGGGGTCAGCTGTGAGTTGCTAACTTCTTATGTTTGTCTGTCTGGACTTTGGTACAGAGCTGCTACTGAAAACTGCAGAGGCTGAAGTATAGAATTAGATCCAGCTCTAGCACTTTTAAACCAGCACCACCAAGAACACCTCGACGAGACACATTTGGTTTGGGAACGGCAGGACAGGGCAGCTCTCCAGACCGTGGTGCATTCATGGTTTAATCTGCACTGTCTGTTTACACCAAGCAGCGTTCGACCAAATCCAGGTGAAGAATCACAACCACCAAAATAACTAAGTTTTCATTCTGTTGCAGTCAGGGAGAAGCTATGACTCCAAGACTAAGAGAAGGAGCTTCTTCCTAAATTCTACTCAGGCTCTCAATCAGAACAACTAAACTATAATAATATGTTTTCAACAAGCCTGCATGCTTACAGACCCATTCACATTATTAAATATAATGGATTTAGCAAGAAAATGCTCAGTATTTACTGTAGAGATGAAGCAAACACAGGTATATTTTGTCTTGCACTTCATTCACTGTTGTTGGACCAATATTTTTGTTTTCTCTCTGTACTTTGTCTTATTATGACATTTTTTAGCCCACATAGAATAACTTCCACTCTGTTTTTATATTAGATACATTTCTATTATCTCAAAGACACTTGTGAAAAGCATTTGACTATATGTGTGACTGAATATGGCTGTGTGTGTGGAAAAATAAAGTTTGAGTCTGACTTTATAATGATGGCATCATAACTAAAAGAATGGAGGTGCATCATATAAAAATAGCCAAACTGAGTATTGTCACTAAAATTTTGTTAAGCTTCTAAAATTCGTGGAAGGCCTAGTCGAAGTGATTCATTTTGTCAGCTTTGTATCTAAATATATAACTATTAAGACATTCAGTAGAGCACATCCCTCTGCATTTTTGTAATTCAATCATTCCTCATTCACATTTTATGAAAATCTGTAACAAACTAATAGAGCCATCCTTAGCAGAAGCAATGCATTTTTCATGTTCTGAAATGAAAATCTTCACCTGGTTAATTACTGAAAAGAAAGATGAAGAGGGTGAAAAAGTTATTCAGCATTAGAATATTGGTAAAAAATAAAACTATCCTTGCAGTCATTAAAAACGTAAAGGCCTAAGGTCACAAATCTGAACCTCTCAGAATGGTTTTAATTCTTTATCAGAAAAAAACAAGTGGTCCGTATAAACCAGTGTCCGAGAAAATTGGCAGTAACTTGAGACTGAAGGGTCACTGCTTTGACAGATCTGCTGACTGATGTGCTCTTGAGCAAGACACATGACCCCCACGAGGTTTGCTTCCCAGCCCATTGCTCCTGGTCTTCTGTTGTTCCTGTATGTTCAGCTAGTGATGTTTTAAAAACAGAGGTTCAGTTTCAGTGTGTTGCATGTACAAAATACTGACAGATTAATAGATTAAGATTCTTCTTCTTCTAAAAAGATGAGGTTGACTCTGCATAGAGATGTAATAACGACTATATCTAGCACAGTCAGGTCTGTTTACTGCAGACAACCTGTCTTTAAAGTCACACCTGTCACAGTCTGTGATGTGTAAATACACCTAATAATAACCAAATGGTCCCAACTACTTCCCTTTGATATCCATTATTATGTATTTTACGTGCTGCTGTTACTATCGATAGACCGAATGAATGTTAAGATACATCAAATTACCTGTACTTTGTATTGTTATGAAAGCATTTCAGAGGACCAAACGAAAATCATGTATCCAGTCTTTAGCTCCAGATGTAAAGTGGATCTTTCATCCACATTAGGCAGTTTAAGCACCCTTCAAATATGGTTATCACTATCAAAAATTACCACGACTGAGTAAATAAGAATACGAAAATCCTCTCCTTACCACCAAGGACGAGACAAATTCTCGTCTTTCCATGTTCCGCTGTCACAGTTTTCTTTTGTCAGTCGTCCGGTCTGTAAATCCCCAAATGTCCTGCATGTTTGACACTTTACTGAAACCAAAACATGCCGGTCAAGGACGCTGCCATGTTGGAGCAACTACTTCCGCGTGACGTCATGACGTATGCTAATCACGTGCTCTCCAAGACGCAGTCCTGTGTCAGGGAAGGTATTTCTCTTGTTTAATTCTCTCCGCAGGCTTTACTGCAATAAATTATGCGATAAAAACATTGCAGAAGAATTTTTATCAGTGCGTTTACAGATTTTTTTCTTTTTTTCTTTTTTTTTTAATTAATTTTTTTTTTTTTAAAGATATGTTAAACAGAAAGAGATACATCCTTAATACATTTTACATTTACATCGTGTTTCTTTCGCTAACTTTTCAAATTACAATTTTTCATATCTTGCCTTTCCGGTGAAATCCATTCATCTTCACATGTGTTATTTTTTGTATTTGTGCTAAATGTATAATACATTGCTCATGAAAAATTTACTTTTTACAAACATGTGATGATCTAATATAATATGGTGTAGATGGGTTAGTTTAAACAAAATCAATATTAAATATCTATAGTACTCCAATGCAACATTAATGCAGCATTAATGTTTATGCACAAACATGTAAGCTATTACAGCATGAAAACAATGACTGTATTTTATCACATAGCTTCTACTTTTGCTACACTTAGCTAATAATGCACAATTTTGACGACACAACTCATTGAAATACTGTAAAATGCGTCATCTACCTCCTCTTGCCATAAAACATCTGAGCAGCACTTGCTAAAAAGTAAACACATGCAATAAAACAACTGGTATAAGGTCTTAAACTGACAAAATCACTCATATTCACTATTTACAGTTTCAAAATGTCTATAAAATCTCTCTGAATCACTGTATAATGTTTGCTTCTGGATCTCACTGAGGCACAGGATTGACCCCATATTTAATGTTTGAGAAAATGACCAAATATAATCACTTGCCTGATAAAGGGTTAACTCAGTAAAGAATGTGAATACGTCTTCCACAACGGTTGAACTGCATGAATAATTTTATTTCCATCTAATTATCAATTTAAATTGTATCAAGCCAGTCCAAAAAAACTTTTGAATGGTCCAATAATGAGCCTCTGCAGCAACCTCCCCTCCACCTCTGTTGCCATCCCATAACTGGACTCGCTCTGCTCTCGTCTCCTGATGCTGTTGAGTGTGCTCAGGTGAGTGTGTTCTTTTCTGGTGACACGCTGACTGGGTTATTTATGTTCTACTGTCAGCCGGGCAGCGCCTCCTATTAGGGAAGAGCAGGCGAGGGGCCGCCACCTCTTTATTCAGCCTGGACCTGATGATGTCTGGGCTGAGTGTGCCCAGTTTGAACCTCAGTGCCCGTCATCCATCTTATTGAAGCGGGTCTCGGAGGGATCCCACTGGATGTGAGCCCCAGCTGGATGTGGACCGGGCTGCTGTCTTGATCTGTAATAGGCCCAAGGACAGCAACGGTTTCACTTACACACCACTTCCCATCCTTTTAGTGTCTTGATGCAGCACTTTATAAAACAGAGCTCAGCATGTGAATATAAGGATGGCTTTACGTTTGGGCTCTGTATGAACTGAATAGTAATTGCTTTCACTATGGTTACTTAGTGTGACACTATGTATGTTCCTGCCCATCCCTGAGGCAGACTTCAGTTGCTCAGTCGATATAACCCATTAATTCTATGCCATACCTGAGATTGATTTTTTTCTTGGTTCTTGTTGAGAAGTTTTCAGTGTCCGGAGTCCTGTCGGCTCTATAATGTACAGCCATTTATCACCTTGTCACAGTGCGTCCTTGGCTATCGGAATTTTTGTCATTTGGCTCCAATTGCTGTATTTTTGCAAGTCTCAGTGGGCACTTAATAAAAGGTCACATTAAAACTGGACAAATCTTAGACATTTCTTCACTAAGCAAGATAAGCTTTTCAATAAACCAGCACAAGTGTGGTAAATATATTTTTGGAGTTCACCAACTACTGATTCCTGCCTCTGGAGTATTTATTTCTTTGGCGATGTTGAACATTCTTATTCCTCACCTAAATTCAGACAGAAAAACATCAATAGTGCTGCAGTTACTATAAAATCCAAAAGAACTAATATAGACCGATCACTGGTGCACACTTCTTTAATCCATGGTACAGTAGCGGAAAAAATTATTAGACCATCAAAAGTAATCAAAAACAATGGTTATCCGATCAAATATTAACTCCTGTGTGTCATGTGACTAAAACAGACAGAAAAGAAAACATGGGATGCCTAAAAACACTGTTTTTGTCAGTACAATGCCATAGATATTGAGGTAAGAACTGAAGTGATTTTGGTTATTATCAAGAAAACGTGGAAAATGGTGACACGTCAGCACTTAAATTAAATTATTATGAGCTATTTTTGTTGTAATATAATATAATATAAAAATCTATGAAATATAAGAGGTTATAAGGGTCCTGTGGAAGTGGGGATTTGGGGTTATTTCATGGAACATCTTACCTCTAACTAGAACCATGATGGTGAAGCTTGATTTAAGAGATATTTTGTCTACCTCATTTCTTCTTATTATTACTGTAATATTGGTATTTGTACAATATATTTGTATTTGTATATGTATTATTATGTTATTTTCTCTATTTTATGTTGTTGTTAAACTCCTTTTGACAGGGACTACCAAGGCCTTAATAAATGTAATAAATGTGTCGTTTTGTTGCTGGCCTTCTTGTCTTTATCTTTTACATGTACCACTATGAGCTTTTACTGTGTGTTCAAATAAAAATATGGATTACAAACAAACAAACGGAAATCTATGTAATATATTTGTCCAAAAAAATGTACCTTTAGTTGTACAAAAAATTGAAGAAAACAAAGGGTGGTCTAATAATTTTTTCCGTGACTATTTTGATAAAAATGTCATGAATCCCAGGTAAATCCATCTATATATGTGAATGTAAAGGCTATTAGGATGAGAGTAGAGGTACTCTGTTACCCCTATGTAAGGTCAATGAGAAGCACCCAGAGTCTGGGCAGATTTGCAGGGAGCACCATTGATCTTGACCCACTCCAAGTATGATCTCAGAGATAAAAGGGAGGAGACGAGAGAGGAACTTATTCACTGTCAGCCGCAAGTCAGCAAAGGGCAATTCTAGCCTGCAGGCTGTCTTTGAAAAACTGAAGGGCAAAGCATGGAGGATTAAGCCACGAGGTGGAGAGGGAGAAAAATGCAAGCAGCCATACGGCTTATTGTAATAAAACAAAGCCAAGTATGTTTCGCTCTGGTAGAGGTATGTGTGTTAGGTGACAGCGAAGATGAACTCAGAGTCAAAAGGTTAGGTGAGAGGGTGTTTGGAGTTCCACCTGAAGTTTTCAGACACTTGTTCTGCCTGCTTGTCTCTGCATATCATAGTGTGTGTTTGTGGAGACAGGTCAGATTGCGTACATTAGAATTCTTTAAATGAATTTCCATTACTTTGCTGCTCCTCTGACTGCTGTTACAGACTAAAATGTCTTTTTCTGGTGAATGTAATTTGAAAAAGCACCATCTGTAACGGTCGTTATATGTGAGCTGAGAGGAACACACATCTTGACTCTGACACAGTGATATTATTCATGAGACAGGGTGGTCGAGCAGCGCTGTAAACTTCAGCTGAAGCATAACTCCTGCTCATTAGCCAGCCTAACATTTGCATCATTAGGACACCACAACAGCAGGGGCTGAGAGAAAAGCCACTAAGTGCCTTTCATACAACTCTTTGTTTTTTTACTCTCAGGATGATAGGCTACATGGGTCTGTGACAAGAAGGCAGGAGGGAAAAGGAGGAGGGGGGACTGATGCTCGCAAAGAGGGGAGGAGCAAGGTGACAGGAGAAAGAAGGGAGGGAGGTGAGATAAAAGGGAGTAAAGGAGAACAGAAAGGTTAGAGAGAAAGAGGAGACTAAAGGAACATTCATTATAAATTCACTGAATCGACAAGCTGTCAGGCTGCAGAACAGTTGCGCTACAGTCCATGTAGCGTATAAACCTCTGCTGCACTATCGACTGTAACGTCACACACAAAACTTCTCTGTGCTTTCCTCACCTTTGGGTGCATCCATACCACCTGTTTGTGCTCTGCGGTATCTGCTCTCCAGAATGACCCCTGAGAGCCTCTGGAAAACCACGCCATCATCCCATCTTCCCCTTCGTTCCCCTCTGCCCTCTCATCTCTGCTGGGTTCGAGTGAAATATGAGCTGCCTGTAGCATATTGATCCTGTGCCTAAAGATAGACAGATTGCCAACCAGCCAAAGCACTCCTGACGCCTCCTCCTCCTTCTGCAGCAGCAGCAGTGCCAATGGCTACACCCAACGCTATTGACAGCTGTGATCCATTTGACCACAGCGGACGCTGATGGATCCTGCGTTCCTGTTGTCGTCGCAGTAAACACAGGTGAGCTGTGGGAAAGCCCGTCACGTAAGGTGACCCGTGATGGCCTCCGACTGGCTGGGAGGGGCGTAATCACCCGTGTCAGAGCTGCCCGGTGGGACAACAGAGGCATCAACTGTCAGGAGGATTTTATGTCAGACCCCAAATACAGATGTGAACTGGATAAACAGGGGCATTAGAATATTCATTTATCAACCTGGGGGTTTTACAAATGACCCACATGGTCACAGCTGAGGAGATGAGTTGTATTTTTCACTTTACTGTGAGTATTCTAATGATTTGTTCTTTTTTTTTTTTTTTTTTTTTTTTTTTACCCCGCCCTCTGAAGGGGAGGCAAGGAGGATTGTTTTTGGTTTGGTAAGGTTTGTTTGTTTGTTAACACTCTAGCAGCAAAAGTATCAGTTGAATTTATAACAAATTGTGTTTATAGACTCCCAGTGACCGAGTGTAGATTTAATTACATTTCGGGAAAAGTAGGTAAAAGTTCAACTTTTTTTTTTTTTTTTTTTTTTTACAAATTTTTAAAATCTTTTTTCCTCATTTACTTATAATGGGCAAATTTTCAAATGTCTGTAGAAGTAATTGAACAATTGGTTGAATTCAGACCAAATTTGGTTTATACATTGCCAGTGACCTAGTATAGATTTAATTACATTTTGGGAAAAGTAGGTCAAAGTTCAAATTTTAATGAATTTTTAAATAATTTTTTCTTTTCCCATTTACTTATAATGGGTGAAGTTTCAAATCTCCTTAAAAACATCAATTTTGTCTCAATTTACTTGGTACATGAATAGAGGCAAGTGATATGCTGACATCAGCACACGCATGCACATGATGACATGGATTGGATCAATACCAAAACAAGCTACAATACATGTGAGGGGCGGGGTTTGTTGTGTCTGGCACCACTTCTTTTTTGTTTTTACAGGAACATATTCCTCCTTTTAATGCTTTGGTATCTACGTTGTTTGCATGTATCATTGGTGTTTATCCATGTTATTTACATGAAAACTTTACAAAGAGGTAAACAATGAAAAAAAGTCATACCCACATTTATGTTATGAACGAACTACATTAATAATTCTAAAACACGAGTAAAAGAAGTGATGGTTATAGAAACAGAACTTAAGACATGGATTATGGAAACATTACAACACAATATAAACAAATATTTTTTCCTTTTCTTTTCTCTTCTTTTGTGTAGATGCAATTGAACTATAACCCCTTTTCTGCTTTTGAATATTTCTGATGCTCAATTTAAGTATAAAAACAGTCTCACATTGTGAAAGTACTTCCCTATGATGAAAAAAAAAAACCCTCAGTTCTCAAAACCACAAGTGACACTATATAACTCTTATCAGTAAAATGCATGACATAATTGTACTGTAAGCTGCACTTTTCCTATTTTATCGTGTTTTTAGATTTAAATGAATTTTGCATTTATTTCTGATTGTACATGGTTCACTTTCTTCGTTCTGTATCTATATATATTTAGTGACAATGTGATTTTGATTTGAGACTGAAAAAAAGCCAAAAGGTTGAAGTAAATGTGCTGACTGGTACAAACACATGCTCAGCCAGCCGTACCTTACAGAAACCAACAAACGTACAATTATCCCACAGAGAATACAATGTCTATTCATCATATCTCCAGTGTGTGTGTGTGTGTGTGTGTGTGTGTGTGTGTGTCCTCCATGCTCTGCTGGTATTAAGTGACTGGTCTTTTCCTGTTTTGGCTCCTATAGTCACAGCTGACACTTGCATTTGTCATTCTGTTGTATTCCGTAAGTGCTGAGGAGGAGAGGATGAGTGCACCAAACACAAATACTTCACAAAGAGCTGCAAAATGAATCATAGGAGTTTGGTTCGGAGCATTGTGTACCTTTTGATAAATCACTTCTGAGTCTCTCCTCCTCTTTATTATTCACCTACTGGAGCTTTTTTGCATTTACTCATATAAAACTGGCCTCTTCTCCGTGTTAATCCAGTAGTGTTTGGTTTCAGTACTGTATAGGTGGTGATGAAGAGGAAAAATGGCAGAAAATCTAAATGTTATTTGAGTTTTTCTTGTGTTTTGTTCAGCTCAAATGTTCCCGTGGGGGCTGGTTTTCAAGTGATGCCAGTCACACACACTTCGTTGACTCCACTAATGCCGTTTTGTCTTTGTGGCTGCAGTGACAGATATCCCTGCCAAACCTGATTGCCCTCTAGTGGCTGATCCCTCAACGCTTTACGGAGCCTCACAGAGCACAGTGCACATCTGTCTGATACGTGACTGTCTTTTTTACAAAAAAAAAAAAAAAAAACACCTTTCAGTTTCATTCATGTTGCTGCCAGCCTTCTACTGATGCTGCGTGAAGAAAATATATAACCCAGTCCACACAACTGTGCAGCTCCTCTGTCGCTTCATTTCGACAGAGCGCAATCGCAACACAAATTATTCTGTCATTAAGTCTCCACATCGTTGGCCTCTCCAGCCCTGACCTCTTGGATCTTAATAACTGGGTGATTACTTTAACCCTTAAAGACCTACTGCTATTTTTGTGGCGACTTCCAAGTGAACTTTTCTCAACACTGATCCCTTCCTAAGTGATTCATCGCAGTTTATTCCAATAATATCCACTGCATTTTGCATTTTCCAGTGAAAACAACCTTTTTTTCCCTATATCTAATGTATCCATTATAAAGAAGTGAATTAAACCGCAGTGTCGATTCAAAGGTTACAGAATCAAAACACAGAAAAACCTGAAGAAAAAGTGGATTTTTTTAACAGAATATACACTATAAAAAGTAAAACATGAGCCAACGTCAAATTTTCTTCAATAGGTAACACATAAAAAAAAAAAAATAGTTGAGTGAACCAAAATAAATGATATTGAATGTAATTTAACATCATGTAATTTGGTTCACTCGACTCATTTTTTTTTTTTTTTACGTGTGACCTATTGAAGAAAAATTTTTAAGTTGATTCAAGTTTTACTTTTTACAGTGTACCATTTACTGCACATAAAAATAATAATGTATGCTTGTGAAAGATGATGGTGTATCTACTGTATGTTCTGCTACTGACTGTGGTGTCACTGAAAAGCGGAGAAACTGTATTTTACCTGAATTATTTAAATGTATTGATGGAGTTAGTGGTTAAAAAGTCACCTTAAAACTGTACATTTTTTTGCTGCAACATACTGACAATATTTTCTGATCTGTAGATGGTTTTGTTCACCAAAAACTGCTCAGGTCTATCCATAAACAGAGGTATTTTTGTGTTAATTCCATCATTACATTTGAAATAAGTCGTGTTTTGTTAAGAGTCGCATCTCCTTTCTCACCTTTTAGCAGTGACAATCACACTGGGCTCCAAACTTTTTCCCGTGCCACACCATTTATAATTATTACACCTCAGAGTGCTCGGCTCAGTCGATATCTACCGGTGTCATCTGGTGATTCTGAAGGCTGTGTGGCCTGCCAATAGCCCTGCACCATGTCAGGGACCTCTGCAGCACAGGGGCCACATTTGAACAAGTAGATTTCATCTTCTCTGACAGTCATTCCCTTCAGGCAGCGGCACATGGATCAATAACCGGTCCCCTGTCTCTGCCAGAATGAGAAGTGTTGAAGTGGCTTTCTTTGCAAAAGCATGTTCAGATAGATCTATTCGGTTTGGATGGATCGATGCAAACATGTACAGCGAAAAAGGAGACAAGGTAAGGATAGTGCATGTGTGTTTGTGTCTTTGCCTGTCCACATATACAGTATATGGGACTGGCCAAATGGTACTGGATGGACAGTCTTACTACATTTTCCTTTGCCATTTCACACTTGTTTATGGTAGAAAGACGAATGATAGCTCATTTTGCGGGGAATAATGAGCACTTTTAGATGTGTGGTTGAGAAAATGTTTTAACCTAATTTTCTAGCTTAAAAATAGTAAAAATGTCTAAAAAAAGGTAACCAGACTACCATTCTACTGTTATGATGCAGGACAAGTTCAAAAAATAAATTAAAATACAACAAAATAAAATAAAAACCCCTTGGTAACGGATGGACAGAAAATGAACATCTGTTTTTGATCACTTTAAAAAACCTGCCTTAAAGTACGGCTTCAATTTTCATAAAACTGTCAAATCTTTACTGTTGCTCCTCAAGGGTGTCTATTTTGCAAAACAGTAAACAGTTTGTATTTTTTCAATATATAAAGGTATAAAATAGCAAGAGTTTTGCCAAGCGTGTCAGTAACAGATGGACAAGAGAGAAGAATTAGGAGTTTCAATTGTTTAATCAGCATATTTTTAGTATATACATTGCATACATAATAGACAAAATCAAACAGCTTAATAAATTAATTTAATACTTTTTTTAAACAATATGTTTATTGACATTCTTTTTAATTACACACATACACTTGTAAACATCCACTCCATTATATCAAGTATGTTCCTGCAGTATTACAAGTGTTGTAAAAAAAAAAAAACCAAAAAATTACAAATAAACAAAATACATACACATCACAAACCTCCCAGCCCTAAACATTTCTGTGCAATTTAATTCCCTGTTAAATTTAATATATTTTAACATATTAGATATTTGTAACCACTGTAAAAAGAGTAGCAAAAGGTTTTTAAAGGGACCATACAACTTATTATAAGTATAAAATAGGTCCAAGAGAAGAGGATCGCAGTCATTTATGCTGCATATAATACCATCTCAGTATTTTGAAAACATTTTTCTAGAAAATAAAACTTGTGGTTAACAAGAAGTAATGTGCCTTCAAAATATCTAAGTCTTCATAAGGTGATTTTACATCCATCCATGAAGTGGCCTTTCCAACATAGCCACTATTACCAGGAAAGTCCAGCAGAAGATGTACTTACTGCATCAGCTCAGGAAGTTCAGCCTGCCCCAGGAGCTGCTGGTCCAGTCCCAATAATCCAGTCTGTTCTTTGCATGTCCATCACTAGCCACGTTTACATGGACACAAATAATCGGAATAAAAGACTAATCAGATTGAAAATGCTTCATGTAAACACGTCAATTGGAAGATTCTGAT
>JAQQZY010000023.1:29855670-29866146 GCA_030068375.1 Ostorhinchus rueppellii
TCATATCCTGAGCACCAAGTGGAAGTGTACTTTACCGTAAAGCATGTAATAATTGCGCCTTCCGTAACTTGAAATTTATTTCGTTAGTAGAGTCAATATTTTACTATAAAGGATTTTCGTAACTTGGAAATTTCGTAGGTAGAGTTGTTCGTAAATAGAGGTACCACTGTATAGTCTTTTTTTAAAAAATGAAAATCAATTGTCTCTCTCTCTCTCTTTTTAAATACAACATTTAGAAACAGTAAATTTGGTTTTCGGACTCCCAAACAGTTAGGCTTATGTATCAGCTACAAATGACAAAAGAAGTCTATCTTAAAGTTGTTGTTTTTTTGTCACCCAACATGTTCATAGTTTCCTCACTGTGCCCCAGTGTGCCTGGGAAATGTCCAACCTGCAAACAAAGTGTACGCTAGTCTACTCAGTTCAAACCTGACAGTTTATATTGAAATTAGGAAGTAATTATTATTGCCAGGCTATGAATATAGCACATAGATATTCTTTTTGTGATGGATAAAACATGGTGTAGCACAGCACCGACAGTATCTATGGTTTTTAGAGACCACTAATATTAATAATAATAATAATAATGATGATGATGATGATGATGATGATGATGATGATGATGATGATAATAATAATAATAAGCTGCTGGTTTCCGTTCCAAACCAACACTAGACCAGTTCATATGATCGATCACTATCCAGTCAAACACCTGCTATACTTTGGAATAAAACCCCTCACAGTTACTGCTCCTAAACTGTTTATCAAAGTCCCATTTACATTTCTCTGTGTATCGTCTCGCAGTTGAAAATAATATGCAGTGTTTAAAGCAGAGGAGTAAAGTGTGAGTGCCTTTTCAATCTGGGGCATTGTGACAGCACAGGAGGAGAAGCACAGGTGTAAACACTAAAATTAACGCTGACTGGATTCCATTTAGCTGCTTCAGATTCAGCCTCCTATTATTGTGCAGGCTGGCTCACTGTCACACCCCACTGGGACACCTGAATACACTCAAACTATCTTTTGATCTTGTTAGTAACGCCTATGTTTTTTTTTTTTTTTTCCAACCATCTTAGTGTTTGCTATACACATAGTCTGTAACCTGGATTGTTGGATCTTCCCTCTACTTATCCCCTCTTACTACATAAAAGAAGCACATTAGCAAACAGAAAATTGAATCTAAAAACCTGTTTTTTTGGGGTTTTTACCCCCCCCCCCACAAAAAAAAAAAGAGGAGACAAGGATTATTGTTTTTGCTTCACTTTGTTTGGTTGCAGCAAAACTATGAGCTGAATTCATACCATATTTGGTTTATAGATTTCCAGTGACCCAGAATACCTATGATTACATTTTGGGAACAAGAGGTCAAAGCAAAAAGTTTTTAGGAATTTTAAAAATATTTTTCCCCATTTACTTATAATGGGTAAAACTTTAAATGTCTGTAGCAGCAAAACTATTGATTGAATTCATACCAAACTGGGTTTATAGATGGCCAATAAACCAGAATTACATTTTGGGAAAAGTAGGGCAAAGTTCAAATGCTTAGATTTTTTAAAATAAAAAAAAAAAATAAAAAATTCTCTTATAATGGGTAAAATTTCAAATGTCTAGAAAAAATTTATTTTTTGTTTAAATGTACTTCAAACTTGGCGCATATATAAAAATAATTGATATTTTGACATCAGCACATGGATAGATATGATGACATCAGCTGGATCAATTCCAAAATAAGCTTTTTATTTTATAGGGATTTAATCGGTTTTCTTTTTTTTTTCTTTATTTCATTCATCGTAAAATAAAAAACAATTTAATAGAAATACAAACGTTCTCCATACTAGAATGAAAGGGAGCAGAAAGAAGACTAGTCTTATTTTATCTACCTCTTTCTCCCCAGAAATCAACTTGCAGAGAACAACTACATTTTAATACCATCTCAAGATTTCTTTTTCATTCTTACGACATCCTGTACTCGGCGTCACCTAAGATGAGTGTAGTTCATTTAAAGAACCAAACAGAATCGCTCTGTTTCAGAATGATAGTGAAGTGCAGCTGACCTGCCTCCAACAACAGAGTTAACAGGAATCGGTTACAAGCTTGGTCTCCAATAATAATATTTAGCGTTGATGTCGAGCCAGACAATTAGAAGTGGGTTTCCTGGTGCCCATCATGTACTGCTAGTTAAGTTCCGTTCTACAAGTTAATCCAGGTGTTTATATACTTTACGGTCACTCACCTACAGTGTTTTTGTTCCCATAGTATCTCTGTTAAGCAATGAATTGTTTTGTATCCACTAAAACAATAGAGAGATTCTGTTTTGCAATGGTTAATTAATTGTTGTGTTTGTAGCAGTCGTGCATTACACCACTTGTAACATCCCAAATATGGGCGAATCAATACTGAGTTTTGTACTAAGTATCTTTTATTTATTTAAAAGTGGAAATTAGAAATAAAGGTCTGACTCTTACCACATGCCTCCTAAAAAAATCAACGCTTGGGGCTTTCCACAGATAATGTAAAAATAAAGGCCTAAACCCCTATTAGGGAAAAAACGGTAACTAAAATCATTTTCACTATCACAGTTATTAGATATAGACACGTTAGATTAATTAGTGTTTCTGTGTATCTTCTCAAAGTGTTCAGATATGGACAAAACAGAGTCGAACTACAGACAAAGTGTATCCAAGGTGGAACAAAACCACCTTTGTGTTTGTTGTTCTAGAGTTGTCTAATCCTCTCCTGCTCAGCTGCCCCTAGTGGCTGATTTACTTGACGTACATTCATGCCCATTTAAAGAACATGTGGAAAAATATATGCACAGTGACAGTTCGGCGTAGATAATGGGATGTTTTCATTTCAGAGAATTTTATCATTTTTATATCACAGCTCTCTCTCTTTTTTTTAATTTTGTTGACATAAGACAAAAACAGGTCTAAACTGGTACAAATGCTAGGATAAGCCATTGTTTGTGTTGGACTTAAAACAGTGGAATACTGGCAAACACAAGGTTTCACCCTTTATAGGTCACTCATAAAAATACTCTTTCAACCTGAGTGTTACTGGAGGACATAAGACTATTACTTTTGTGAAATTTTAAAACTGTTTAATTTTTATGTAGAAAAATCAAGGTCAATGAAGTGACCATATTTGGTTCCTTACCCATAAGTGACAAAAAACCCCAAACAAACCCAAAAAAACACATGTAACGTGAAGGGAACATGTGTTTTTGAACATTAGACCAAGATGCGTGCTGATCCAGACCCCTGTCCACATCCACATGATCCCTTTGAGCATCAATCCTTACATTAGAACCATTATTTCATGGTACCGAACAAAGCAGGTCCACTTATTCAGGGTTGTCCCCAGAAATTTGCAGTATCCTGAAATTTCCTCACGAAAATGACCCTTTAAAACGTTTACGTGCAGTCAGATCCCGACTAATAAAGGCCCATTTATGCTCAACGTTAAATACAGATATGGACGGAGCCCCTCTGTCCATGCTCCTGTCCATTTTGTCCAATTTCTGCATGTTTCCATAAAGCTTACGGATACGGGCCAAACGGAGCAGTACCGCCAGAAACCATGGGGTCAGTGTTGCTGTCACTATCTGATAGCTCTAGTGAGGCACGAAGTAAAAATGGTGGAAGTTTTGAAGATAGGCTGTGCGAGTTGTCGTGCTGGATGTGGTTGGCCACCCGGCGTACCTGCAAACCTGACGAATTTCAGTAGATTATAGCAAAATTATCAGGAGAAAATGGAAAAAAATGCACTAAATTTGAAAATGAGTATAGTGGCGCTGAGCTAGCAGTATACTGGTGCAGCGCTGGTGTTCCATCGTCTGGGGAGAACCCTGCTTTTGTGAAATTTTAAAACTGTTTTATTATGTAGAAAATCAAGGAAGTGACCATATTTGGTTCCTTACCCATAAGTGACAAAACCCCCCCCAAAATACACATGTTATGTGAAGGGAACATGCATTTCAGAACATTAGACCCACATGCGTACTGATCCAGACCCCTGTCCACATCCACATTCACCCTTTGAACATCATTCCTTACATTAGTACCATTACTTCCTGGTACCGAACAAAGCAGGTCCACTCACTGTTCATGTACAGGTAGACCTTACAGACCCTGGAGACCACATTGGACCCTAGATTGTTGACTCACTGTAACTGCTGCTTTCATTGTCTTGTAATGCATGTGGAAATGACCAAAACTAGTCACTTGCCCAATAATGGTTAACCTGACCAACAAATTAACTAACTAAGAAACATATGTTAAGTGTTGGTTTGGGTTGTTGAAGTGTGTTTTTTTTTTTTTTTTTTTTTTTTTTTTTTTATGTGATGTGGATTTGGCCATAACACCAAACCATACCGGTGTGTTTCCCGATGGTATCCAGGGTTCTCCCCAGACAATGGCACAACGGCGCTGCGCCAGGGTACTGCTAGCTCAGCACCGCTTTACTCATTTTCAAATTTTTTTTCTATTTTCCCCCAATAATTAAAATCTGCTAAAATCTGTCTGAAATCTGTCTGATTTGCAGGGACGCGCTCCGTTTTCCAGCGCCATGTTGTTTTTCCTTTGAAATCTCGTGGAGTTGCGTCTATCACAAGGCTTTAGCGCAAGACTTTCTTCCGGCACGAGACCCCACCCCCCAGCTGCAATCACCAGAATAGTATAAATTTCTGGGGAGAACCCTGGATATCTGTTCTTACCTCAATCTACTGCAGGTCATGCACTGATTTCTACACCTGGATTTGATGTCTCAGTGCAGCGTCATTACACGAAGCAATAATAGACGTGAGGAAAATGGAGTGTGACACCACTGTTTTTGAATCTCTTTGTTTTCCCCATTTATGTGAATACACTAAAACCATGTTGTGGAAAAAAAGAGTTGTTAAAAATGTTGTTTTTTGTGACCCAGAACGCTTTTTATGTGTGGATGAGAGGCTGAAACGTTCAGAAAAATAACCATTTGGCGAAATATCCGCATTAGTGTGGACGGAGCATTAATGTGCCAGTAAGAATGATGAAGGTGTGAATTGTTCTGCTGAGTCGGTGCACGGCTTCCCTGAAGGGGCCCAATCAATGTGTTCGAAACGGCCGGTATTAATCTTGATTTATTGATGCAACAAACAAAACAAGCCTTTAAACACTCCTACAGATTAGATATCTGCACACTTGTACATACTCATCTACACAGGCTGATTATATTGTGCTAGTTTTTTTTACAGTATTAAATACTCGTAGGTGCTGCAGGTTGCTTCATTTCTTATTCACAAACTGCAGATGTAGAACAGCAGTAAACAACTCTCCAAACAAAGTGTAGCAATCAGATGCGGGGCATAATTTTCTGGAGCCTTTCTTAATGCCTTATTGTGAATATTGTAAACAGGAGCATTTTAATTCTGAGATTAAAATTACTTTGAGGTACCTCTGGATTTTGTTGATTACGCAGCCCCCACCTTCTTTCCCCCTCCCTCCCTCTGCAGTGTTTTAATGACTTTAGACAATAGGAGGAAATTCGGCTCTCACTTTGAGCCAATCAGAATGCACCGCAGTTCCCAGATCCCCACTCTTTCCGGGATCCATCTGGGGGATGTCGGGTGTCACCGCCACACAATGTCACATGTTCAGATTCCATTTCAAGTTTTTAATAATTCACACTGTCTGGGAATTTCCCTCCCTAATCAGCCTTAATTGGGAAAATATGCTTGGCAACAAGGGCCATCTGTAAAAACTAAGTGACCTAATTTTACCCAGCACTTGTGCCATTTTTCTCACTTTAATCAAGCGAGATGAAAGGAGAGGTATTACCGCAGTGTCTTGGCTCGGTGAGATTCAGGAAGTTTTTTTTCTTTTTTTGCTGTAGACTGCCAGCAGAATAAAGAGATGTGTTGAAAAGTGCGACGTTAGGACATTTAGCTCATGTCGACACACAGATAAGATCCTCTAACATATGGGTATCTGGCTCTGTTTAATTCAGGGGCTACATACTGTAGCGCTTAGTATGGAAAAAAAAATTACATAATCACCTATAAATGATGATAACTGCAAGTTTTTCTGTGTTTAAATGCAAAAAAAGTTAAATGAAATGATGGAAGTTTTTACATTTACAAACTGTGCTTTCACAAAAATGCAAGAAACCGGAAATTTTTAAAGAAAAATAAGTGGAATTTTAACAATATTTTGCCTCAACTTTTCATTTATACATGTGCATTTAGAGCAGGGGTGCCCAGTCCTGGTCCTCGTGAGCTACTATCCTGCATGTTTTAGATGTTTCCCTCTTCCAGCACACCTGACGGTCATTATCAGGCTTCTGCAGAGCTTGATGATAGGCTCATCTTTGAATCA
Organism: Ostorhinchus rueppellii; assembly: GCA_030068375.1. NCBI lineage: Eukaryota > Metazoa > Chordata > Actinopteri > Kurtiformes > Apogonidae > Ostorhinchus > Ostorhinchus rueppellii. The sequence goes on from JAQQZY010000023.1 coordinate 29,862,024, forward strand.
GGTGTGTTGGAAGAGGGACACATCGAAAACATGCAGGATAGTAGTTCACAAGGACCAGGATTGGGCACCCCTGATCTAGAGGTACAAACACATGATTGGAATTCAGAGATTGGAACTAAAATGAGTTGGACATTTGACTGTTAATGTCTTCGTGTCATTTTTTTGCACAAATCCATCCTGTTGTTTTACACCCAATCTCTAACAGAAGGAGTCAAACTCATTTTAGTTCAGGGGCCACATTCAGCCCAATATGATCTAAAGTGGGCCGCACCAGTAAAATAATTACAACAAAACAAATCTGATTACATTGCGAACAACATAAGCAAACTGAAATGTCTTAATATAAACAATTGCTTTTTTTTTTAAACAATATTTTGACTCAGTTTCTCATTTCCACATGTACATTATAACACACAGATCACAGTGGATCTACAAATACACAAAACATTTAGTAACAGGCCGAATATTGTCAAAATTGCTATTACTTTTCTTAAGATATTTATTATTGTTCATATTTGTTCAAGTTATTCCAATTTTGCACGTAATGATATTTTGTAAATGTTAAAGGTGGGGTCTGAGATGTTTTCCTGGAGCATTTTTTTTACTATATTGCTAAAAATCTCCTTCACACCTCGATTGCAAACAATTAATTAAATGCTCTGACACAAAAATGAAAAGTTTGAGTCACCTGTGGGACCGACAGGACTGAAAAAACAACATCCAATCGTTTTGAGCACCCACTCGAAATGATTGAATGCTGATATGTCTATCAAAATCAACTGCCATTTGTCCCGCCCCCTGCACTGCACATTCTGGAGTCTGGAGGCATGGATTTGGAGGGGAGTCTGAAGAAAGGGGTTGGGACTTTTGAATTGTGTCTTTTCAAAATGTAGCCTGCCTGAACTGTTTTTCTAACACCTCAAACCCCACCTTTAACATTTTCATGACATTTAACTTTATTTATTTTTTACACTAAAACAAAGAGAAAAAGTTGTCGTTATTTATAGCAGGGGTATTCAAATCTGGTCCTTGAGGGCTGGTATCCTGCATGTTTTAGATATTTCTCTTCCATCACACCTGCTTCAATTAATGATCAGCTCATCATCCAGCTCTGCAGAAGCCTGATAACGATGTAATGACTTCCAGGTGTGATGGAAGAGGGAAATATCTAAAACATGCAGGATAACGGCCCTCGAGGACTGGATTTGTATACCCCTGACTTTAGATCATATTGGTCTGAACTAAAATTAGTGTTAAAATCTGTGTAATTTTGGATGGGATTGGACCCTTTGGTGGGCCGGTTTTGGCCCAGGGCCCGTATGTTTTGACACCCATGCTCTAACAAGTCCTACTGCAGAGATTGTAATGTATGACTAAGGTATCGTGGAGCACACATATACACTGCAAAAAAGGGGTTTCTAAAAACAAGATAAAAGCACTTATCTGAGGAAAAAGGCCCTCAAAACAAGGGAAATATCTGTCCCTGCAGCAAGAGAATTTCACTTGACAAAATTTCTTGAATTAAGATTGTTACCTCCGCCAAGGAGGTTATGTTTTTCCAGGGCTTATTTGTTTTTTGTTTGTTTGTTAGCAACGTAACTCAAAAAGTTATGGATGGATTTTGATGAAATTGGTCAAGGAAGAGATGATTCAATTTTGGAGGCAATCCGGATCACCGCCTGGATCCAGGAATTTTTTTTAGCATTCTTTATCATTGCGAGATAGGGCATGGTGGCACATAACTGCATATGGGGTCATACAGCACCATCTAGTGGAGGAAAGTAAAAACACTACCTAAAGAAACAAAACACTCCCTTGGTGGAAGTCTGTGCTAAATATAGAAATAAGCATGTGTACAGATGTATGAACACTTCAAATAAGAATTCTCCAATTCTCAAGTCTTTGCAATGGCTCCTGGTTAATTTTAGAAGTGATTTTAAGATTTTATTGTTTGTTTTTAAAGCTTTGAATGGACAGGCCCCACAGTACAGAACAGACCTCATCCAAATTTATACCCCAGTGTGTGCACTGAGGTCCGAGGGCCAGCACCAGCTCATGGTGCCTCAGACCAGACTTAAAACCAGAGGGGACAGGGCTTTCTCTGTGGGCGGCCCCAGACTCTGGAAGCCCCTGCCCCCACATTCAAACAGCACCCACAGTGGAGTGTTTTTTAAGTGTCGCCTTAAGACCCACTTTTATTCTCTGGCTTTTAACACCGCGTGAGTTGTGTGGTCCTCTGTGTTATTTTATTTATTTACTTATTTATTTTTATTGATTTTAATACTTTTAACGATTTGATTTTATTGTATTACTTAAAGCCTTGTTGTAGTTTTACATACTTATTGATTGTTTTTTGTCTTAATTGTTTTGTTTTTATGATGCAGCACTTTGGAAACATTCTCGTCGTTTAAATGTGTTATAGAAATAAAGTGGATTGGATTGAAGAAATTAAGTCTCCAAACAAGATACATTATCTAACACTTCTAAATCTAAGTTTTTATATCTTGGTAAGAACCGAATAATTTGCAGTGTACATACAATCACATATTTCTACTTGTGTTATTGATCAGGCAGAAGCTATGGGAAATAACTATAAAAACTGTAATGCACATACTGTAGACTCAGTGTGTGTTGTAATGGAGTCTAAAGTGTAGGACTAATAAAGACAAAGGCACTATTGGCAAATACAAACCCGTATTGTGACACTTGCCAATCTGATAAAACCCGGAGGTTCTTTATGGATAATCTTTATGATACAATGACCTAGTATTCCTCATATGCACAGTGATTATGGGTAACACCGCAAACAACGCGCTGACACACACCGTTATGCACAAACACATGCTCGTGCAAACAAAATCACAACAGAGAGGTTTTAAACCGACAGCAGATTAGTGTCATGCTCCCACCGGCGTTAGCGCACACATTAGCGACCAGCGAAATGATGGTGAGTACATTATCTGTGCACATGTATTTGAACACATACAGGCAGAGGCGGCAAAAGTACTCACATTCTGTACTTAAGCAGAAGTACAGTTACGTGGGTGAAAAATACTGAAGAAGTAGTGATTCAACTCCTTTACTGAAGCAAAAGTAAAAAAGTACAATTTGTCAATTGTAATAAAATACATAAGTAAAAAAAATAAAACTGCATTGTTTGCCATGAACGATACAATACTTATTTAAGTAAAATCTTATAGAGCAGGGGTGTTGGGAGTCATTTTAGTTCAGGGGCCATGTCCTGCCTTATATGGTATTAAGTGGGCCGGACCAGTAAGATAATATAAATAATAGGATGATAACTTTTGAGTGGAAAAAATGTAAATTCTGTCATGAAAATGTTTATATCTATGAATTATACTTGAACATAACATGAACAACCTGAAAATTCGTAAATAAAATAAGTGCAATGTTATCAATATTACGCCTTTATTTTATCATTTATACGTGTGAATCGCAACTTGCAGATCACAGTGGATCTACAAATACACAAAACATTAAATAACAGAAATAATATGATTAAAATTCCACATACTTCTATTAAGAGATTTCAGGTTAGTCACTTTTCTTTTTTTTTTAAATGAAAGGCTAAAGTGTGAAGTGTTTTTAACACTAAAACAGAAAAAAATTATCAGTTTTTATTAGTCATTGTGATAGTATTTTACTGCTCTGATCCACTTTAGATTGAATTGACTTAAAATGATTTTAAAATCCTAAATTGCTAATATCTTCAGTGTAATTTTTTTTATTTCACAAATTCATCCCAAGAGCCAGATTGAACCCTTTGGTGGGCCAGATTTGGCCCCCGGGCCGCATGTTTGACACCTGTCATATAGTTAATTATATAATCATGTAAGAATTTTCATGAGTACAGGAACAGGTAAAATTAAACAAAATACAGGTGGGTAGCAGCAAGGAAGTGAAAAAAAAAAATCATGGATGAAAATAATCTTCAGGACTTTTAATAATGACTTTAATAATGGCGACACGGTGGTTAGCACTCGTGCCTCACAACAAGAAGGACCCGGGTTAGATTCCCGGGTGATCCTTGAGACCTTTCTGTGTGGAGTTTGCATGTTCTCCCCGTGTCTGCGTGGGTTTTCTCCGGGTACTCCGGTTTCCT
>JAQQZY010000023.1:29907545-29917624 GCA_030068375.1 Ostorhinchus rueppellii
GCTGGGATAGGCTCCATGTGACCCCCGTGACCCTAATGAGGATTAAGCGGGTATAGAAGATGAATGAATGAATATTACAATAAATGTTGTTAAATGACTTGAAAAAAGCTAAATATTGAGGAAAAATTCATTTGGGAAGTGAGACAAAAATCACACCGGGTCGTTTTGGGTTAAACCTGATGTCAGTCCTTCACACTCACCCTGACGTCTTATTTCTGAGGATGTGAATAGAAATATGTTGTGAATCTTATGGAAAACTAAGAAGTGAATGAAATGGCTAAATAAATGAATCTGTTTTTGATGAATGAACTCGTAACACCACAGAAGAACACCCATGCCCCTTGTGCCTCAAGGCCAGAGACCCGCCCCCTGCTATGGCTCCCCCTTGAGTTATCGTTGCTATGATACACCATCAGGGGGAGGGGTTTGAGCCAGGATGGATGTTCCAGATCTCAGAGGTGTCACCACATTTAATTGATCACAAGGGGAGCTCAGCAGCCGGGGTCCAACACTTGCTGTCAACAAACAAATACCCACTCGCTGGAAACTCTACGGGAAAAGGTGTCACAGCACAAACACAAATCACCAGTGCAGTGGACCCCCCCCCCCTCAACCTTCAACATCTGCCTCTAGCTATTGTGTCTTTATCTGCACTTACCTTTAATAACCACAAAAAACTAAACAAAGGCAATGTATTTAGTGTTTTCCTTTACTTTTACAGTATATGTTGCACCACCGTAGTCTATTTTGAACCATCACGGCCTTAAATTAACCTGAAAATATTACGGTGAGCAGAGATTTACCAAAACATGTTGCTAATAATGTAAGACTGGAACGAACATGTAGCAAGATTTTAACATTGCATTGCACGGAGAAGAAGTTGAAGCTATAGGAACTACATTTTTACTACTTGTGTGGAAGCCTGTGTGCAAAAACCACAACCAAACCAGACCCAGAACCGGCAGCTTCTGAAACCACATGAGCTGCAGTTACATCAGAGAAACCAACCCAATTCAGTGCAATAACTGCTTAAGTACAAATGTTACTGTCGTTTATTGTATTTATTTGTTAACCCTCAAGAACATGAACATCCACCGGTGACTAAAAGCATGTCCAGATGTAAAATGATTAATAACTTTTGCATCACTAATCAGATCAATACAGTGAAATATTTCAGGTAAAATGCGGTTCTTCAGCTTTTCAGTGGAATCAGATTTAGATGTTGAAAGGAATATATATCTGTAGGTGTATAGATATTTATAGTATTGAAAAACTGTCATATTCTGAAACATTGATTCACCAATAAATCCATGTACACTGAGAAACCAAAGTGGTTTTAGACACTTATTTTTATCTTCAGTTAATTATATTTTGCTTTTGCCTCAGTTTTCTTTGTTACAACCGCCAAGGAGGTTATGTTTTTGCCGGCATTTGTTTGTCCGTCTGTCTGTTAGCAAGATAACTCAAAAAGTTATGGACAGATTTTCATGAAATTTTCAGATTGCCAGAAATTGTGTATCCTACAGATGATTAGATTTTGGTGGTGATCCGTACATTCAGCGCCATCTAGTGGATGAAAGTACAAACACTGCCTTGGCGGAGGTATGCGCTCTCTAAGTGCTTCTCTAGTTCTGATATATATGTAACCCATAAAGACCCAGTGTTACTTTTATGGCACTTACAAAAATGAATATTTCTCTCTATTTAACCTCAAGTGTTTTATCCCCATATATTATGATATTATATTCAACATTTTGCTTTTTTAAAAATTTGTATTTACTGTTTTATTTTTGTTTTTAAGAAAAACAAAACACATATACATATAATAACATGACAATAACATAACAAGCAGCAGGGGGAGAGTTCAACATTCCATCAGCTCCGGGTCCACACATATATTAATATGCTCATACACACATATTAGTTTTTAGTTAGAGGTTTCATTGAAATGATACAAAATCTGGCCTTACATTTCAAACATATGAGCCATTTTGACCAATTTTCAGTAAAAATATCAGTTTTACATCTCAATTTAAATGTTATTCTCTCCATAACATATATATTATACACTATATCAGTCCAGTCATTTATCGTAGGTGTGGTCCGGTCAGAGCCTTCTTACTTGCTACTAGGAGTAATTCAATAACCATTTATCTCTCAGTACATTTGAGGTCTTCAAAGTCATTGAGGTCCATTGTTTTAAAGTCAGAACTGATTTTAAACTTAAGAACTGCCTCCAGGAGGCCATGGACAGATCTCCAGAATGGAGCCACAGAGGGACAATCCCAGAAGATATGGAAGTGATTGGCCAGATTACTTCCACAGGACCTCCAAACAAGCAGTCTGGTCAGAGTACTTGCACATTTTGCATTTTTTAAAAGTAAAAAGAGTTCCTAAATAATTCTCAAACTGCAACTACAAGAAGCACAAATGGACAAAAAATGCTATAAATGGACTGATTATAGTTGTGTACCCAAGTGAGGCTTGTTTGTTCATTTTTTATTTTTGCTGTTATGTGTTTGTAAAATTACAAAAAAAGAAAACAGTTCCTATATTTAATTTACTGATCATGTAGATGTTTATAAAAGCTCAGATTAAAGTTGAGGGTTATTAGCTCAGAAATAGAGAAAACTAAAGAAAAAAGTGACTGTATCAGCATATCTATCATTAATTGAACATAAACCCTGTGTCTCCATCCACTGTCATTGATCCAACTCCATGGGTTTTATTGATGAATCAATGTTGTAGAAGATGACGGTGTTTCCACGTTCACTGAGGAGCCTCTGAACGTCCAAATGGTCATATCTGATGACCATGAAAAGATGACAAACTGCATTTTACAGCAATTATTGACATGTATTGGTAGGATTAGTGCACTGGAAGTTATTAAATATTTTAAATTGGTAGATGATTTTTGTTGCCAGTGTCTTTTTGGGTCTTTATTGGTTAAATTTACTCAAAAACTGAAAAAAAAAGAAGACGCAGGGAATAAAATTAAAGTACGTGGTGATAATGTAAGGAAAGTTCTAAAACAATAGTTCAAAGTCTTTGAGTTCACTAATTATCTTTGGTCAGTGTCTGAGTTTTACAGTGAATGGAGCTACTCCTCAACAACTACAGACATTACAAAACTAACTAAACAGTGGTTCAAATTAGAGTCAATGATGTCCCCCCCCCCCAACCTGCACATCAGAGATACGGTAAAGCAGGGAAACACTGATATTACTGTGGTCAAATTGGAATCATGACCCTGCATCTTCAAAGCTGAGGTTCCTTTTCAGAATTTCAACGTGACAAAAAGTTCCCATTATAAGTTTAATGTAAATTGTGTCAGACTGTGTAATATGAGTGCAGTTTCATTTTCCTGGTCAGTGACTTTTTATGTTGTTATGCTTGGTATTTGTACTGCAGTGGAATCGGAACAACAGCAGAGTGAAAAATCTGCCTCTCCTGCCCCCAAAATGTAATTAGAGGAGTTGAGAACAGAAATGTCATGGCTATTGATCAGAGAGAGCAGGGGCAAAAAGGCACCGGCCAGTCCCCATGTTTAACGACTAATTAAAGGGCCTCATTAGGAGGGCAGGGGCCGATTGTCTGCAGGGCAGAGATGGTTCAGCCCCAGTCATCAGGCCCAAAGACAGCGCTCTGCTCTCATTTGGCGGATGTGATAGATTTGCATAGAGGCCAGTGAGCTTTTAAGCAGCTGGCATAGAAGAGTGTGTGGTCAGCAGCAGGTGAACTCTGAAATGCAAACGGACAAAAGGGTAATTATGTGTTTTATGTCTGTGTGTTTACATCTTAGTTTTAACTTACACTCACTGGATAGTTACAAAATCCGCACATAGTCCTGTAAATGAAGAGAATTACTGCTGACAGATGAGATTTTGATGTTTATGGGAAAATAAGGGACAACTCTAGTGTTAATTTCGTCAGACGAAATGAAATATGTTCGTCAATGAGAGTTTCTCATGACAAAGACGAGACGATGACGAGACTAAAACCACTAAGACTGGGTTCATGTGCCTTATCGTTGAAGAATAAAAACGAGACGAAAATGTTTTGCATGATCTGCTAACTAAACGAAAACCCCTTACACATTTTTGTCGAGAGAGAGAGAGAGAGAGAGAGGAAGACCCAGGACACGCTGGAGAGACTATGTCTCTGGGCTGGCCTAGGGACGCCTCGGGGTCCCTCCTGAGGAGCTGGAGGAAGTGTCTGGGTAGAGGGAAGTCTGGGCATCCCTGCTCAGACTGTTGCCCCCGCGACCCGGCCCCGGATAAGCGGAAGAAAATGGATGGAGAGAGAGAGAGACAGAGACAGAGAGAGAGACTCAGACTCAGAACTTTGTCCTTGTTTTGCTCCACAGCTCTGACCCACTGGTCTGTGCCCGGCTGTGAGCCACCGACCGGGTCTGATGATGACTGTTTCGTGATACAAACTGACATTTGTTCTACTGCACCAAACCCAACATGTAGATGCTCGTATTTTAGCTCTACAGTAGTTCTGTTCTTTTAAATTTCTCTTCTATTTTCAGTTGTCTGCTCAGAAGAGTCTGGAGTTGTAAGAGTCATATATTTAATGACAGGTTTTTTTTTTTTGGTTTTTTTTTTTTGGTTGGTTGGTTGGTGTATCTAAATAAACTTTTGTCAGAACCAGTGCATCATTTGTAAATGTATATTTAATCAACAAAGCAGACACTTTTAGCAAAGTTGCACATTCATTCAAGATGTTTTTTTTTTTTTTTTTTTCAGGTAATTATGACATTTGATCAGTATTTTAGCTGTGAAACAATTCAACTGCAATGATGAACAAAATGATCCCCGAAGAGAAAAATTCAAAGAAACAAAAATGTTTTGACTAAAACTAAACTAAAATGTTGGGGCTTTTAGTCGACTAAAACATGACTAACAAAAATATGTGAAAGACTAAATATGACTAAGACTAATAAGGAAGTTTGACACAAGACTAAGACTAAATCGAAAAATGGGCGACAAAATGAGCACTGGTGAACTCTGACCTTTATTTTAATGGAAACACCCTGGAAGCACAAAACTGTTGGACTGAATAGGCTGTATTCACTGACCACTTTGTATGTTTGTATGTACTTGAAAAGGACCTTGTATATTCTCGTAGCTCACGGAACATACTGTATGTATCCTGATTAAGTCACTGTGATTGTAGATGTTAGATATTCACACCAAAAAAAATCTGCAGTGTCATGACAAAATCTACAAACAGCAGCTTCACAAACTACAAACCAGCCTTTGTTACTTTTCATGTCTTTGCTCTATTTGTGTTACAGCATCAGGAGCCCTCTTTGTATGCTGAGGCAGAACAAAATTCTATTTTAGACCAAGTAATAAGGCTGCTTTCAGCACGTTGCAAAAGTAATATTTCTCTGTTAGATTCAGAGGTGTACGAGAGGTCACAGAGCAACAACGCAGACGCCTGCTGAACCTGGTGTCGAGCTGGGATTGGAAAAGGAATAGGTCCGAAGTCTCCTGACCAGTTTTACTTTCAGTGAGATATGCAAATTAGAAAAGATAACAAACAAGTCTTCGTTTATCCGGTCAACTGCAAATGAATGATTTTATCTGGCAGGAGGCTGCAGAGGAATATAAACAGGAACTTTTTATCAGTATGTTATACTTTTAGAAGTTCAAAAGGGAAGATTTCTGCATGCTCGTGTGTTTACATGAACTGGAGTTGGAGACTGTTTTGTGCTGGTAGTGGCTGTTTTTCAAATTTGCTACTTCCATTAACTCCATCAAGCAAGTGACTATTTTTGGTAATTTATGAATACATTATAAGACATGGCAGCAGTTATATAATGAGGTGACGTGGTGCAGTGGGTAGCACTTGTGCCTCACAGCAAGAAAGTCCTGGGTTCAATTCCAACCATCAGCTGTTGGGACCTTTCTGTGGGGAGTTCGCATGTTCTCTACGGGTACTCCGGCTTCCTTCCACCATCCAAAAATATGCACTGATAGGTTAATCATTTCATAGGTGTGAGAGTGATTTTTTTTTTTTTTTTTTGTCTCTATATGTCAGCTCTGCGATGAACTGGTGACATGTCCCCGCCTTCCCCCATAATTACCTGGGATAGGCTCCAGGGACCCCTGTGACCCTAATGAGGAGAAAGGCAGGTCCAGAAGATGAATGAATGAATAGTGAGGGAACAATCTCAGGTCCAGTGTGGTCTACATGGTCTGTAAGGTCCTTTAAGTGCCATGAAGTAAGGGTTCTAAGGAAGGAATGATGTGGATGTGGACGGGATCAGCACTTCTGTTGTGGTAATGCTCGAAAAGTGATGTTCTAATATACTAAAATACATGTTCTTTTCACCTTACACATGTTTTTCTCATATTTTTTACACAAACATACATGTCTTTTTTATTACCCCTCCCCCCAAAGATGAGGCAACAGCTATTGTTTTTGTTTGTTTCTTTGTTTGTTCGTTCACACTCTAGCACCAAAACTATTGGTTGAATTCATACTAAATTGGGTTTATAGATGCCGGTGACCCAGAATAGATCTGACTATGTTTTGGGAAATGTAGGTCAAAGCTAAAATTTTGTATGAAATAAAAAAAAAAAAAAAAATCCCCATTTTCTTACAGTGGCTAAAATTTGTTGACGGTGTCTGTGTCTATGCTGACGTCAGCACACGCACAGACATGATGACATCAACTGGACTGATGCTAAAATAAGTTACAGTATGTGTGAGGGGCGGGGTTTGTTGTGTCCGGCATCATTTTTACCTCCGCCAAGGAGGTTATGTTTTTGCCGGCGTTTATCTGTTTGTTTTTGTTCAGAACTTTTCAAGTTATTTTGAACAGATTTGGATGAAAATTTCAGGAATTGTGAGAAAGGGGACGAGGAACAACTGATTAAATTTTGGTGGTGATCCGGATCACCATCTGGATCCAGGAATTTTTTTTTTTTTTAAAGCTTTCTTAGTCATTGGGCGATGAGGCATGAAGTCACCGGTACATTCAGCGCCATCAAGTGGAGGAAAGTACAAACACTGCCTTGGCGGAGGTCTGCGCTCTCAAACTGCTTTTTTAGCTATCATTATTTTTGCCATTTCCGGGTAAGGAATCAAATATGGTAACTTCAGTGAGCTTGATTTTCTATATAACTCTATTAAAAAAAATCAATTTCAATTTGTTATGCCCTCCAATAACACACTAAGGTTGAAAATTTGAATGAATTTCACAGTATTTCTATGAGCGCCCTATAAAAGGTCAATTCATGTACAGTAAGACTCACAATACACTGATTTACACACAGTGCATACATCCTCATACTTGCTCCCAAATTCTTTTAAGCATCTTTTCTGCTTGTTGTATAACACCAGCCACACCAGCACTTCCCTTATGTCAACAGATGACCAGCTCCCACCACAACCCAGACTTCACAAAACACACAACCTATAAATAAAGGACCATTACTTTCTGATTAAGTTTTAGGGAACGATTTGTTGTTTGAAGATCTATTATACTCAAAGACAGAGACATCAGAATGACAAATTTGGTTCGAGCTCCACCTGAGTTAGCACTCACCCTCTATTGATTTCCCAACTTTTTATTTCACAAATCTGTCTCTGAGTCTGTGTGCAGTTCAGCCTCCTGGCATGGTGGACAGAAATCAAAGCTAACTTTATTTACTACCCCGCTCGCAAACTTTGACAGCAACATTTTTTGACCTCGCAGCGATTTCCCTGCCTCCGCTTCCAATCAGCTTTGTGTTTATGGCTCCAGTGTTCCAGACGCCTTGAAGTGTTTTTATGGCACCACCAGCACCTACAGTTTTTTTTTATTTTACAGTTGTGTATACTCGATCATCTCTATCTGAGCTCATAGACAGAGACATATGAGAGAGAAAAGTTTTGAACTAGAAAAAGAAATGGCACAGCAAGTGGAAGTAAGTGAATTACGTAACACTGATGGGTAGAGGCTGATGAAGCAAAAGAAATCCTCAGTGATTCTGGACAACAGAGCGTCTTGGCTGACGTTTCCAACATACTCGGTAACAAGCGAGAGGCTTTGCGGCACGGCGCTGCAGATGAAGGCACAATGTTGCGCCAGGGCGTGGAGGCTCCAGGCTGACTTTGAAGCTAATTCAATAGCGTGTTCTCCTCTGCTTTGGCATATAATGAGATTGGAACACAGACGTTTGGTCCTTTGATTAAAGTGTCCAATGAAATGGAGGTTATCAGGAGACGGATTCCTCTGGCACTGACTGTAATGGAGAGCGTTATCACCGCCTTTGTCATTATTGTTTCCTTAATTGCAAACGATGCTTGTGTTCTGCCTTGGTAGACCTCTTTGAGTATCCCAAATAATAGAGTGTGAAAGCACTGATAGTAAGTTGAGAATACTAATTAAATAGCCTGGGGTTTTCAGTCTTTATGTATTTTTCCCAAGTTGAGTAATTAAATAACTTTACAACAAGTACAAGTGTAAGCGTTTGTGTCATAAAGCACACTCGTACGCTTGTTTAATTTGCCACAGGTGGCTGCAGAAGATGCACCACCGAGACAGTTCTGTTGTTGGTCTGCTTCGCCTAAAGTGCAGTGGGATTCATTTCAGAGCTCATATTTTTCTGGGTGGCTTTAAGCCCAAACAGACATAAATGTTTCAGCACGTATCAGCCATCCCGTCCTGCTTAGAGCCAGTAGGAGTGTGAGCGCGACTGAAATGTTTGCATTGGCTCAACCACGACAGAAGGCACGGACGTCTTAGCCAACAGGAGGTTTTCATTGGTCGAGTCCACATTAATGACGCTCCATAAACCAGTGTGTAGCATATTTTTATGTAATGTAATTTTATTGTGGCTGACTTGAGATTCACATTGAAATCCAAGGCATGCATTTTTTAAAAATCTAAATGTGATGCAGCTGATGTCTGTTTTTTTTTGGGGGGGGGTTGTGTACTGTACATGTACTGCACAAGTGCTGTGGTCGTTAATTCTTTGTTTCAGGTTGGCAAAGTACCCTTAACGCCTGAATTGATTTCCAATTACGGAAAAAAAAAAATTTTGACTTGTGTTTTTTTCTTTCAAGTAGATAGTATTTTGGTTGCATTTTAGAGTGTGTGTGTGTGTGTGTGTGTGTGTGTGTGTGTGTGGGGTGGGGGATTGATGCAAATTTGCATCAATAGGTGTTAAGTGGTTAAAGCTTGTCTTCGTTTTTTTTTTATTTTATCATCATTATTATTATTTACTCAGAAATTTATGAATACATACATATCAGTATATGATGGATATATACAGATAATATGATGTCCTTCGGCATAGTTAAATAATGTGAATTACAGAGGCACAATACTCTTTCATCTATATTATAGATCAGTGAGCCTCACTATTTTTTGCACAAGAGCCACAATAGCAGTGCAAAGTCAAGGAGGGAGCCACTTTTATGACAATTTATCAAATCACCCCCAAAAATGAGCATTTCTCCACATAAAAAGGAGAAGCAACACAGCTAATACATTTCCAATTAAGATCATATATTATTTACCTTAATATTGGGATGAACGGAAGTCGGCATGCATGTTGTATTTGTAATTTATTTTCCGTTTTTCAGTAGAAATCGATCCATTTTGTGTCCTATGTATGTCACGCTAGCTGTCATTAATGTATGCTCGTGCTGTCATAGGCTGGGCTAATACAAGTGAACCGCTATCGTAAATAATGATGGGAGCATGTGTTGCCATGTTTGACAGTTACCCCCTTTTTGAAAACATTAGTTGAGATGGAAGGCGACATTTAATGTGGGTATTTGCATGTTATTGCGTAGTAGGCTTTACACGATCACAATTTTTGTGGCGATCAGTGAGTTTTAAATAAACCGATCACCGATCCGATCACATGAGGAGCAATATTTAAATTACTTGTTTATGTACTTATATACTCATGTCTAACTATACGGATGAGCACTGTCTAAAGTTGTTTGCTTTAGCATCCGTTTTATGAGTTTGCTTTTCTTTTTTTTCTCCTTGCTGCGTTTCTTGAACTCCACATGCTCCTCCGTGTGTCTTTTCCAAGTGCCTGATTAAATTTATCGTGTTGAAATTT
>JAQQZY010000023.1:29948835-29975141 GCA_030068375.1 Ostorhinchus rueppellii
AACATGAAATTAATCTACATATTTATGCACAATGAACTTAAGTCTGTTCAACTAACTTACTACAGTTATTAAATTATTAACATTTTAATCCAAAGGCACAACAACAACATTATAAGATATTTTTATATAGCTATTTAACAGGAGAGCGTTTTTTTTTTTTTTTAATGTTCAATAAATGCAGTTCTAAATTCAAGACGTAATCGTGTAAATAATTGTGATTTCAATATGGATCAAAATAATCGTGATTATGATTTTTTCCATAATCGAGCAGCCCTAGTGTACGTATTGGCTTATCTACTTATTTTATTTATTTATCTCGCTTTAGCTCATTTATTTAATTATATATTCTTTATTGATTGGTGTCCAACATGTTTTTGGGGGAGGGATATGGGTTAAAATATAAACCTGAGCATTGTGATCTCTTTGCATGTGTACCTATGGACCATGTTGTTGATGCTCAATAAAAAAAAAAAAGACGAATTTACTTGTGATTTAATTCAGACTGTGAAGTATGACCGTACTGATAGCCTCATAGCATAATTGCATGTCATATTTAGTGATATCTGTGGAACTTTACTGTCCTAACACATAGAGTTGCAGAAAAAAAATATTAGACCACTCTTGTTTTCTTCAATTTCTTGTTCATTTTAAGGCCTGGTACAACTGAAGGTACTTTTTTTTTCCTTCTTTTTTTGGACAAATATAACAATAACAAGAAAAACGGCTCATAATTTAATTTCAGAGCTGATATCTACCCATTTTCCATGTTTTCTTGATAATGACCAAAATCATTTCAGTTCTTGCATCAATATCTGTGGAATTATCCTGACAAAAACAGTGCTTTTAGGCATTCCGTGTTTTATTTTCTGTCTGTTTGAGTCCCATGATACACACAGGAGGTTGTATTTGATTGCATAACCATTGTTTTTGATGACTTTTGATGGTGGAATCATTTTTTCTGTGACTGCATTTGGCCAAAATATGAACTACATATACAAAAGGAACATATCTCTTGTTTCACATTATGCTTCTTCATTTCTTTCTCCATGTGGCAAAGATCCAGGCAGATGATTTGCATGAAAGAAACACAAATTAACATGAAGTGAATGTGACACACAATGTAATTCTGTGCAGAAGATGGAGTCTGACCAGCCCAGACATGTCCAAACCTCATCCATCTATCTCCTAGATGTGATTTGGTTATGGAAACTCTGACAAATTTTGCTGGTCTCCTCCACAGACTCAATCATTACTAACCTCTTTTATCACCTACAAAAGACTGATGTTAAATTGTAAGGGGAGTTCGGCAACCGTACTTGAGATATGTTTACCTTTTCAGATTATATTATACTTAAATACTTGTTGTTTTATCACATATTTAATTGGAAATGTGATATATTGTTGTCTGGATATGAAATTACCTGAATTAGATTGTTAGTATTATTGCACACATCCCTGCTTCTAAGCCTGCTTTGTATCTACACGGAAGAAAAGTATAATATGGGTGTGTTTGTATATAGAATACAATCAAAGGTTTATCCCATGTAAATGCCCTTGTAGTCTTGTATATACAATGAGAAAACTTCCATGACAGAGCTGATTCAAGTGAAAGTAATCAACTATAAGTAAGCTTGGATTCTGGCCCAGTTTTGGAATGAAAAGCCTCAGCTCCTTTTCAGCAGTAGAGTGAGGTTAATTACAGACACAGCAGCCAGGTCATTCACAGACATCCATGTAGTGTAAATGTAGCTGTAGGTTTGGAATATCAAGCAATTTTCCGAGGCACTCCACTATGTAATGACATTGCTCGTCTTGAGCGTGAAGGGCCCGTACAAGAGCGTGGCTATGTCCAAATCAGCAGAAATCGGTCAGATCTTTCCTTTCCTACTACGGCTGCCCTGCGAGCAGGCAGATTAAGTTTCAGTCAACTTTGGTTTTTCCATGCTGTGAATACAGATGTCAACTGCCAGTGGACGGTCTGGCTGGTGCCATGTCTGGCTCTGCATGTCTGAGCAGGGCCTTGGCTGGCTGATCAGAGCCTGAGGTGCAGGGGTGGGCGCGATGGGAGATGCCTGGAAAGCAGTGGGGCTTTTCACATTTCAGCTGTGTCTAAAACTCTTTTGATGTTTTGCCTGTCTTTACTCTGTTCTTTTTGTGTGTGACGGACTCTCTTGCTGGTGTAAAGCCCCTCTGCCCCATTCCCCCTCTGTCACGGATCGCACGTATCTCTTCAAAAATCTTGCTTGTTGTAGGAGGCTTATGGAAAATCTATAACAGGTGGACTGTGTTTGAAGGATATGTCTTTTCTAATTATGTATTTGCTGAAGGATTTGGGTGGGTGGCCGCTTGCTCAGAAGTGCTCCCAACCCAGCCTTGTTGCCTGCCTGAAGTTGGTTGGTTTGGAGCCAAAAAGTTGGTTCAAAATCTTACTGATACAAAATAAAAAGAGTGAGTGAAACCATAATTATGTCCCAGGAATCAAACCAATCTAAATTAGGAACATTTTACACATGATGTCTGAATGAGGAGAGTTAATACTGGGAAGATGAGGTGGTAAAACAGACCTTCGGTTACATCTCAGCTCTGTAAACTATTTCAGGTCTAATCAAGTCTGTCTGAATCCACATCTTTCACATTGGTGTATTTAGTGGGAGCCGTTCATTACACTGTGTACCAAAACAGAATGAGGCTCCATAGCAGCAGTTGATTGGTTTAGAGTGCTGGTTGGTTGAAGGGACTGACTGGATTACTTCAAAGCTTAAGTGGAGGTAAGTCATGATCGTCTTGACCTTCTTTGAAATTAGATGGCTGGCAGATTTACGTGATAGAATCCACAGCATATCAGTCTGTAAGATAAGACAGACATCTGTATTTCTGCAGTTAGAGCAAATGTCGGAGCCAATCAGAAGAATGAAGTCCACATACTGTGCTGCCTTTGAGGAGAGTGGTTTTAAACTGGTCAGCTGGAGCGTTAAGTATCGGACATAGGAGACAAAAGAAAAAGGGAATGTGGGGGATTGGTATTTGACCTTATACCAGAAATACTAACAGTTGAAGTTGGTGAACCACAAGAAGAGTTTGTAGCCATTTTTACACAAAGATTCCAGAAAAAAGGTGAAATGGTGATCCCACCTTGTTTCCACTATGGACTGATTTCCACACCCAAGCCAAAGGACTAACAGATGTGAGACAGACTGGACTTCTACACAGTGGATGTGCATTCCAGAATCAAAGGGACAGTGAAGCAACACATTGTATAGTGTGACGTATAACTCTCACGTCGTAAATACCTTGAGAATAGTGGTGTTGGCTCTCAAAACAACAACGGAGGGAGTTTGCTCAGCATCTCCCCAGTTCGACATCTTTCTAGTCACACTGATATGTTTATTTATTGTACACAGCCCACGCTCATTTTTAAATCCCCTTGGCGTGGGGGTTGCACATGCATTGCGTCATCAAAGTGTCACACCTTGGTGGCAGAATGAGAATTGTTTCTTTTACACAGTGTTCAGGAATCATTATTCCACCTTTATCATGGCTCTGTTACTACCTCAAGAGGTGTCGTGGAGCCATGACAGAGGTAGGACCAAATGATTCCACCATTTTGTTTACACGGACGGGATTCCGGAATAAAGGCATAATATTTCCGGAAAAGGGGCTCCTGTTAACACACACCTCATGAACACTCTGGTCTTAGCCAACACCTCAGCTCGTGGTCAGTTGTCATCTGATCCTCGAGGGGCCATTAAGAAGACATTTTCAGTTAATATAAACTTTGTTATACATCGTCGTCGTTATCATCATCGTCATTTTTCTTACTGTTCATTATATATAAAAGGTCACAACGAAAAAGCAACCATCTGTCACATTTACCAAAACTTCCTATTATGTACAAGGCAATCACTCCATAAATATCTGAAATATCAGTCCATCTTAACCAAGTTAGTTTTGGACATCATGATTTGTAGACGGCTGCTTTACAGGTACCAGCAGGACATTTAAAAAACTATCAGTAGGTAGAGAAGGTGGCTTCATTAACAGCCCATAAATAATGTTAAGCTTCTCTATTGAAATTTCCGACTTTGAAGGACAATAGTCATTTAAAAATTAGTTTGGTGGTTAGTTTATGTTTAGGTACAGATTTTTTGATTCATTGGTTTTATGTTTAGTGGCTAACATTTACTTAGTTATTACTTTGACTTAGAGGTTCAGTGTGACATTTCCTAATAAAGTAAAGAAAAAGCACATTTCCAGCCTTTAGCTTTCATGATGAGGCTCATCGTCATGCCATTGTACATGATATACGGTGTTTACATGTGGAATTCATTTTTGGCAAAGATTTTATTGTGATAATGGGAGAATTTGATAACTCCATGAAGTCTTCTTCAGAGCATCCAAAATATTTTCAGTGTGGTGCAGGTCTGTGGTGGCCAGTCGATGTCTGAAAATAAGGTCTTGAAGCACTCTTTCACAGTTTGAGCCTGATGAATCCTAGTATTGACAGAAAAATCTACTGATATTCAGAGCTGGTTATTCCAGGGTTCCTCCAAGGACTTAAAAAGTCATGAAAGTCTGTAATTTACAAATCTGCATTCAATACCTTAAAAGTCTTTAAAGGGTATTAAATTTGATATGGTTGGTCTTTAGTTGAGCTGCCATAATCTTGTGTACTGTATTGTGTTTAAATGCCTATGCTGCAAAGAAAGTAATGTTAGTCTACTCAGTTCCACCCGTTCCAACCCAACAATTTATACTGAAATTAGGAACCGAACCCTGATATATCCAGCAAGTTCATTTTGTCTACTAAGTAAATCCGGGTTCTCCCCAGAAAGTTATAGTATCCTGGTGGCTCGCATGGGGGAGTGGGGTGGGGTGGGGTGTCTTGTGCTAAAACCTCGCAATAGATGCAACTCTGCAAGATTTCAAGGTAAAAACAACATGGCGCTGGAAAATGGAGCGTGTCCCTGCAAACCCAATGGAGTTTGGTTGACTTTTGCAAAATTGTCATGGGGTAATAGAAATTTTTTTTAAAATGAGTATGACCAAAACAATTGTATTTGCGGGGTTCTCCCCAGACAATGGAACAACGGCGCTGCGCTAGGGCACTGCGCTAGGGCACTGCGCTAGGGCACTGCGCTAGGGCACTGCGCTAGGGCATTGCGCTAGGGCACTGCTAGCTCAGTGCCATTGTTCCATTGTCTGGGGAGAACCCTGCAAATATAATTTTTTTTGGTTTCTTTTTTTCCAGACAAGTTTAAGTAGGAGATGTCTTTTTACCTTTACGTGTTTCGACTGTCAACTGGAGTCTTCCTCAGAAGACGTCTACGTAAGACTGCAGATGACAGTCGAAACATGTAAAGGTAAAAAGACATCTCCTCCTTAAACTTGTCTGAAAAAAGAAACCAAAAACATTGCAATTATCGCTAACTTTGCAGGCCTGGGTGAGAAATGACCACAGAACATTCAGCCCAACACACGTGGACCCATTTGTCATGCAGACATCTCCCAACAAAGCTGACTTTGGGAGTTGTTTTTTTTTGTTTGTTTGTTTTTAAATGGTTATTCAATTCTGTTCCAAGTAGTCTTAAAAAGGTCCTTGAAGAGACCTGTAGGAACCCTGTCATTCAGTATTTTCAGGTGGTCAGGTGACTACATGTTTTGGACACATAATGTTTCGAGCCTAGACTTGACCAACTGAACCAAACCTAGATCATAACACTGCCCCCACAGGTTTTTTACTGTAGGCACTAGGAATGATGGGTAATCACATTCACCTCTCCTCTCACTCTGGAACAGGGTCTATTTGGAGTCATGAGACACTGTCCAATTTTTATGTTTTCAAAAAGTACAGGTAGTGAGCGTTTTTTGCTACCTTTGCATTAACTGTAATTGCTCACTAGGCGGTATCTTGGTGTCTTTTGTCAGCGTCAAATGACTGCAAAATGCCCAGAAACAGAAAACTGATATCTTTATCTATTTAATCAACATGTATCAAACTGATTACTTTTCCTTGATTCATCATGGGACAGACCTTCAGGTTATTCCCGCTGTCCTGCTTTTCATGGAATGCTTGTTCATACTCATCAAAGCTTTTTTGTTGAATCAAGATAAGCATACACAAACAGAGAACAGAATCTACATAACTGGATTAAAGCTTATGTAATACTTCCTGGAGGTACTTCTCTTCACTTCTCATCCACATAGGAGGCCTAGCCCTAAATAAACAACAACATTATGACTCTCCATCAATGCGTTTACAGCATGAGGCTTTGTTTATTTTCTCACGTCACAGAAAACAAACTTGAAACCATCATTATGTTACTAAAAATGTTTTCAGGGCTGACAAGGTAAATGTATGTAATACCTTGATACTTTGGGCTGTGGTACCTGAGGCTCCACACCAGTACTCTCGAACACTTCTGAAGGCCTATTATGATGTCCTGGTCCAGAAAGAGTCATTTGGGGTTCAACTAGCAAGCAATGCCCACTGCTCTCTAGTAATTGGTGTACACAAGGGCACATTGTGATGTGTATGAGAAACTCTGTTGGCTGGAGCATTAGCTTGTGACCTGTTGTGAGGATTACAACGCAACGATATGTCTGGATGGGACAGGGCCAACAGCCCAATTCCCTCCAAGGAAGAGCTTAGGCAGTGGGGCGACGACTCGACCTTTTCTCTCAGACTGTGTCCATTTGGCAACATTCTAATAACTGAACTATATTTATGTTTATAAATACACAAACAACCATGAATTATATGAAAATGGCAACAAGTATAATGACACATATTCACATAATCTCTTCTTTTGATCTTAAGAAAAAAGTGCATCTCCAATGTGCATACCTAATGTGTTAATGTATATGTGCATATAAATGACTGACAACAGTTGGGGTCACTGTAAATCATAATGCCAGCGTATCATGCCTGTGGGATGTGCATGTTGTGCTTTTCAGTTGTATTTTGATTGTACGAACCTACAATCATTCTGCCAACCAGTGCAGAATGCTCTTCTCTACTATACTAACAATCTCAATCATCTTATTAAACACACACACGCCTTTACAGACACACATACACACAGTTTCCATGGAAACAGGATCCAGGGCCTTTTATGACTGGTTGTTTGCCCAAGACAACCAAAAATGCTCTCAGCAGCCATGCAAAGATGGTAGATAAATCATGTGTATAATGCATAATGAGAAATTAAGTCAAACAATATGTTTGCTGTAGCCTGAAGTGGTATTGCCATTGAATTTCCATCAAGACATTTTTATAGTTTGATTTGAAATTTTTACATTTATATTCATTTTACAAATGATGCCATTTCGTAGCTTTGTGTGATAGTGTACTGTTGTGCTGTTTGCACATATGTGATATGACCACTCAGTGTAATGACCACACAAACATATATTCCAAACCAAACACACACATTCAGACACTTTCCAGCCTTGCTGCCCTTCAGTAGCCTAATGTGTGTCTGAGGTCCAGATGGCCAAGCGGTAGGAGGGCTGATTCCCACTGAAAGCCGTTGTGCTAGCAATCTTAGTTTTGGCTGGTTGAAGAGGGAGAGCCCGCAGCCAGCCTCCCCTCTGAGTGACAATGGCAAGTGTACAATTCATGGGTATACACTCAGCATCTAACTTTGCTATGGTTGCAGGATGCACTCGTGTATTTCTTTTTGTGAGAGCCAAACATTGTGGCTGTTTGACACTTCACTGTGAGTTGTAGCAGTGTTGTTTTGTGTCCTTATGCCTTTTTTTTTTTAAGTTGTTGTGATGCAGTTACCACATGTTTTCCTGTTTGTGTTCACAATAACAGGAAACAAGCTGAACAAGGACTTGAAACATTACCTAAGCCAGCGCTTCCAGAAGTCCTCGCCGGACCACGAACTGCAGCAGACCATCCGAGACAACCTCTACCGCCACGCTGTGCCTTGTGAGTGCATGTCTTAGCTTCCTTCTATCCTTCCTTCCACTGATGTTTTCCATCCACAGCTCTGCCACTTTTTCCATGCCTTGGCATTTATGTGTCATCCCTTTAATTTATGTTGATACATTGACTTTACACAGTAAAAACTTTATTCCCATAAATTGCCTGTTGCTTCAATGACCTTATTGTGCCACTTACTATGTCTATAATGTATCAGTGGCGTTCATCTTTAAGATAATAGCAGGTGATTTGATGTAATCAGGCATATTAATACAGACTTTCCTTCACTAATATTGTTTAATCAGTCTGAGGGAAATCTGGCAGCACCACAGTGAATAGCCTTGTAATATCTCATCTCCACAGGATCAATAGCACCAGTAATTATCAGTGCTGTGGCTTCATCCAACTCTCACGTTTTCCATCACTCACTAGTATCTTCTTTGCCAGAACTGACTGTGTATTCCGGGAATGCAGACTTGTGTCATTTTTTTTCTCTCTGATCCTGAATATTTTCTTGTCACTCCTACTGCACAAAAGATGAAATAGATATTTTAAGTGTTTTATTCTTTCTTGCTAAGAATAACAACCCTAGAGGGTAGTATTGGTGCTAAGGATGTAGCAGCGTAACATAACACCACAATAGTAAGAAATGTGGTAACGGTTATACTCCCACTGCGGAGGAAGCGATAAAACACCAAGAAATACAGCGAGATTGATGAGCCATGCGGCATAATGCCAATCCGGTGTATTCGCTGATTAGCATATAGCATTGAAATCAACTGCACGGACCAGTCAGAGCCAGGATCATCATTGTCATAATACTCAAGTAGGAATTCCCCAACTGGCTTCAACCAGAGCACGTCTCATTTAAGAGAAAGGGGTAAAAAAAAAAAAAAAAAGAGTGGGTACAGATGAATGATTTGATTATAAGATTCAGTTTGATGGCATCATATTATTTATGCATCTTTTTTTCCACTTTCTGTTTTCAGTGTATTTATGTAGTTTCTAGAGCTGCTATGAAATATAACATACATATGCAAAGTTCATCAAGAATGTTTCTTCTGATTATTCTGTCTGTGATCATATATTTGAAAGTCTTGGAGATTTTTACATTGCTGTTAATAGTTTTGTCCATATTTCCATTCCTCCTCTATTGGCATTTTAGTTCATCCATCACATCACATTAATTACTCTCTGTTTTCTGGAGACTTTTTTTTTTTTAGGAGATTTTATCTGCATTACCGGCTCTGCCATATGTCAGCCAGACACTGTTACAGACTCAGGGTCTGGTAATAATGACCATTTAATCATTGAGGGGTCTATGGGACTCCAGTAAAAAGCCTGGTGTTGTTAGCAGTAAACAAACCATGAAGGTGTTTAATAGGACTATAAAGCATTAAAGTTTAGTTTTTCTCATGTCCTTGAAGAGATGGAACACAAAGGAAGCATAGGAAGACATATGTACATGCATGTGGCGTGAATGGACTCGCTGTGAGATCCTTGGCCTCTCATTGTGACGGGTCAGAGTGTGTCCGTGTTGGCGTGTGTGTTCCTTGTTCATTTTGTAGCACTGTGCACATGTAGATGTGTGACTAATGCACAGCAAGCAGGTGGAAAGAACAGATGGACAAGTGTGTCTGTAGATGTTTAGGGCTTTCCCTGCCATTAAATCAGGCAAAATGATAGCTCAGGTCAAAGTTTCATCACATTTTATGTGTAGTCCACCTGTCAGCAGTCCTGGGCTCTTCACATGAGTGCCCCAAACCACCAAAAAGAGTTAAAAAGGACAGATAAGGGCGCGATTCCTCTTTTGCTTCCCACCTGTCAGTCAGTTAGTGGAAGTGCCAAGCTGATGGCACCGCAGCAGGGGTTGAACACTGTGGATTTGGTGGTGGGTCAGCGCGATTATTCTGAACCAAGCCCTATTTCTGTTGAATAGGAATATGCAAAATTCACATTTGCACATCACCTGGTGTGATCTGAATCATATCTACTTTCCCACATTACTGAGTAGAAATCTGCACTATGATAGCAATGGAATATATTCTATATGCAGAACGCTGTAAGAAATTATAACAGATTACCCTCCTGGTCAGTTATCAGATTGAATATCCAGCACTTTTACAACTCCTGGTACAATGATGTCTTTAATATATTATTGCAATTTTAAAAAAGCAAAATTTATTGGTTGGACATCGTCGGCGCTGAAATGGCAAAGTACATTTATCTGTTGCGTTACTTATTTATAATCCTTTCTCTTCTATGCAAAATTGAGGTAATATAAACATTGTTGAATTTTAATTTCTGGTTTTACATTCAAGTGTTGCACTGACAATGCTATAAAGTTCGACAGCAAGATTTTTCATTTTTATTGGAATTGTCTATACGTTTTAAATGCAGATTGCCACTCTCCTTCATTATCAGTCCTGTGAAAACCACGTTGGTTGACCCCACGTTACCTGTTCCTCATGATGCTGTTCTCCGCAAGTGAAACTGTATCTGTAAAGTTGACTGTGGCCATGAAGTCTCGCGGTTCATATCCCCTAAAAGTCTCTTCTACCAGTGGTTCCCATAAAAACATTTGATTTGACTCTCACCCTCCCCCATCTGCCAAGGCGTCCGTCGGCTTCCCTTGCGGTCCCCCTATCCGCTCGTTCAGCATTCCCAATCTCCCATTATCCCGGCCAACCCTCCGCCCCCTCTATCCTGCTCTCATTCCTGACCCCCCCAACTCATGACACCGCTGCTTTTCGTCCCCTCACTGCCACTGCTGCTGCCTTTCTCCCCCTGTATTGCTTTTCTCCTGCTAGTTGTCAGCTCTCACTTGGAAGAAGAAGAGAGGATTGTTCTGTTTGGATTTTGCCTGATTTTAAAGCTCAGCATTCTCTGTCTGCGAGCTTTCAGAAGCACAGATCCTGTTGTGGTTTCTCCTGCATCAAGGCAAGTAGCAGTATCTTCTGCTATGTTGTTGTTGTGATGCCGGCGATGGCTTGATCTTCGCCTTTTCAAGTGAGCAAGGTTTGCAGAGGCTTGTGTTCACGTGCATGTGTGAGTGTGTGATGAATCGCAGGCTAGCCGAACAGACGATTGGACGACCCGTATATAGGCTAAGAGGACGGCTTGGAGGGAGGTGGGGGCTGAAACCACGGGGATGGAGATGGGGGTGGGGTGGAGTTTTGGTGTGGGAGGGGGGCAAGAAGGGGGGGATGGGCAGGAGAGAGAGAGGGATGGAGAGATGCTAAAGTACTCTCACTAAAAACCAATACTGGCTGTGGCTAGCCACTAAAGCTAACATAAACACACTACTCATACATCCATGACTGTACTGAGTATGTTTGATAGGTTTCTGCCTGTGTGTGCATGTGTCAACACCATGTACGTAAGCAGCCACTCCAGTGGTGTTTTGGTGGGGCGAAGGATTGCACCCGCAGATGCAACTACTTTGTGTAACCTTAACAAAAGACACACACACGCATACACACACACACACACACAAAGGATATCTGTGCAGTTTCTGGATATCAAGGTGGCAAATCACAGAAGAAATCATCATCGGAATAATAACCTAATCAGAATAAATATTATTGGTGGTAAAAACCTACTGTTGAGTGGATTTTAAAGGGAAATCTTAATACCGGATAGCCACATAAATGCTTAATCTAATTGTTTCTCTGTGGTTCTTTCTGCACACATTTTAACCACAGAGAGGTAGCAATAGTAAGGTTTGTTTCTAAGATGAAGAGACACAGGATCATCTGTGACGGATACAACTTTTTTGTTAGTCACCAAATCCAGTGTGTGGGAATTAAACAATGACTTCATATTTTCAGAATCAGTAACGTAATATAAAATCACAGATTGACCAACAAACATTCAATTAAAATAGAGAAGAGTAAGAAATAAAAAGAGAAGAGTGCAAAAAAGAAATGTTTTCAGCCTGGATTTAAACACGGTCAGAGTTGGGGCTTGTTTAATATCATCACAGGCTATTCCAGATTTTTCAGTAGGAAACTGATACGCTGCTTCACCCAGTTTAGTCCTGACTCTGGGCACGAGCAGAACACCTTTTCCTGAAATGGACGGGACTAGTCTCCCTGTAGCTGCAACTAGTGTCGATTGTTCTTGGTGAACTTGTGTCTGTCACTCACATACACACTGTTTATGTCTGCCATTTCACGTGTCACAAAAAGGCTGTTTTTGTTGCAGCTGGGTAAACATGTATGAATGTGTCTGTCCTGTGGTAGAGCCGTCCCATTCTCAATCACAGCGCCACTTTTTTTTTGGTCCTGCACTTTACATGACCTTATAGCTGATGTGAACCTTACAGTTAAATATGACTTTTGTCCAGGTAGTTACAACCTGTTCTAAATAGACAGATGAATTCACAGCCTGATTCTCTGTGGATTTGAGAGGACACAGTCAACACATGGAGGTGCGAGTAGTCTCTGTTCGTAGGTAAGATTACTATGTCTCTTGATGATTTGTAAGTTGGCACAGTTTGAGTGTAACCGTTGAGTCATTCAGGGCTAAGTAGGTATTAGTATCACACATTCAACGATTACATAGAACAATTTTTCCGTTTCAAAAGCTATCTTTTTGTAGTGTCTTGTCTCCTGTATTTCTACTGCCTTTTAATATTCTTGTAATTTGCAAATTATCCCTTAATATTCGGCATTCTTCCCTACTTAAGATACATTTTCCAGTTTTTTTTTTCATCATATCTGTATATCAGTTATAATCAAAGGATCATAGCATCCATATATCCCTTGTCGGTCCAATTACTTTTGTTAAAGGGGCTCCCAGCATGCTGCAGGTACTTTGGAAGAGGGCTGGGAATGTATTGGAAGAACTGAATTAATGCTGGTGGGGAATGTTTTGTGAAGCTAACGCCATTAGCAGGAGTCAAAGCAGAGTTGTCACACAGAAAGTGAATGATGGGTGGAGACCCCAGGAGTAATAGCTCCCCACTGCCCCTCCCACACACACTCCTACCCTTGTATTGTATGCACACACTCAATCACTGACACTGTTGCAGCCTTTGTACCAGACCAAGTAATATATGTTGTTGTTTGTTTGTTTTTTTAATATGAATGCTTATTTATATCTTGCTGTATACAGTTTGACATAAGGGAAATTGTTGATTTTTATCTGTAGAAATGGCAATTCAGAGTGTGTTACCAAGTCTGCTTTTAGAGTGTGCAGATAATGGCACCTTTTAGTTTAACAATACAACATAAATTCATAGAATTTTACTTAAAAGCATGCATGCAGCTCACAACTGTACAAATACAAGCAGCGTATAACTATTTTTATCTCTAATTTGTAAAACTGAGAATTAGCTGTAGTTCCAAAATACCTTTTATTACAATGCAATGCAACAGCACTTATGTTAGTTTCCTAAATGAGAAAGAAAAATGAATTGATAATGATCTAAAAAGACTGAAACATAAACTGAATAAGCCAAACATCATGAATTTAGGAGTTGTTTCATTGTTGTTAAATTAAACTGCATTTTTTCTTTTTGGCTAAATTTATCTGATAGTGGCAGCAGAGTGTATATTATATGGATATGGATTATGATTCCACTGCTCCAGTAGTAAAACCCACTGTTGACGTTGTGTAAACTTTACATGGAGCTCGACAGCATTACTATGTTGTGGTGAAACTGTTTGACATGGCTAAGACACTACTGCCCCAAATCTAAACTAATCTACCATATACAAGAAAGTGTTATGATATTTAATATGCGTATTATCTCGCAAATTGTGGTTTAAACATTTAGCAACATAGAAGCTAAACGTTTTGTGTTGGAGTCTGTTTTGTGCTGTTTTTTTTAGACATTGTTTAAATCAGTTTCCGTGTCCATCAACATGTGAACAGTTTCAAAACATTGCTGTCTACTGTATATAGAGAACCGGGGATGGATTTTCCATAAAAACCCTTATGTTTGCTCCTGAGTCCTTCAGTGCCTCTCCTCTGTGTGTGATGCTATACTGTTAGCTTTAGCCAGCTAGCTTAAAGCTAGCATAAACCTACCCCCTCCCACATTCTACTGCAAACATCATTTAAGCGCAATATTTCATGTTGAACTTTTTTTTTTTTTAATTTTAATATATTTTCAAGATGTTCAGCAAGTTCTATAATAGTTCTTATGATTACTACCATTACTTTCCAGTTTCACATGCACTTTGCCATATGGAACAGTAATAATGCTATCTGAATCAGCATCTAGCACCTTCATTTTGACACCCCTTCGATCTTCATCTGTGGACATACTATAGGTTGGGAATATATTAAAGGGGTGTTGGACAGACAATGACACCTGACCTTTGACCCTGTTGCCTTTCTTACTTCAACTCACTGCTGTTCCCAACCCTGTTCTCAGGCAACAGAGCATGACAAGTGAATCCTGCATATACTCATGTTGCCCCCCCCCTTTTGCTATGCAGGCAGTTTTATTCAGCATAATCTGTTTTAAATTTTATAGAAGGTCTTAGAACCCTATTTTATAGTTTCCTTATTCTTTTCAACATCCTGCTATTTCACTGCAAAAATCCAAATCTTACCAATTCTATTTTTCTCATTTCTCATCAAAGTACGTCATCACACTTAAAATAAGACATAATCACTTAAAGAGTAACTTTACAGTGAGATATAAGAAGTTATTTTTAGACAATAGATCTTAAAAATCTTATTTCAAGAAATGTTACCAAGATCATTTTTACTTCTTTCATTGGCAGATTTTTTTTTTTGCTTAATTCAAGAGCTTTTTTTTTTTTTTTTTTTTTTTTGCTGAATTCAAGGCGATTGTGTCTTATTTTAAGTATAATGAGCTATTTTGACTAGAAACAAGAAAAATACACTTGGTAAGATTTAGATTTTTGCAGTGTTATGTGTTTCTATTAACTGCTAAACACTCTTTTTCCACCTGGTTGGAACATCTATAATTATTGTTGATGTGTGAGTTGTGTGTTTTTTGGTTTTTTTTCTTTTTTTGTGTCTGACATAAATTTTTAATGTCATAGCCCAACTTTAGTCTGAGCCTCCCTGTCCACCTCTTATCACAGACCTGTTTTTCAAGGTCCACTCCACTTCATTCATTCCACTTTCCTTTCAGGTGCATCCCCTGACTCCTGTCTTCTTCTTCCTCTTCTTCTTTTTTGCATGTTGGTCAGGGATGAGTTGTTTGGGACTTGCCAAACACAAAGAGCATGTGTATGAGTTTGTGTGTGTGTTAGGACATCACTGTCTGGGGAGGAGGAAAAAGATAAACAGAGGTGTTGTGGGGAGGGGGCAAAAAAAGGAAAAAAAAACAACCCCAAAACCCCTGATGTGGTCTGTGAGAACAAGAAAGAAAAGGGGTGGACAGCCAAAGAGAAGGGGGGGAGCGAGAGAGAGAGAGAGGAAGGTGGGCGGGTGCATGTGGGTGCCTGCGAAGACGGGAGACAGCGGGCTCAGTCAGTGAGAGAGAGAGAGAGACAGACGGCTAGCATTGGTGTGTGTTGGTATGAGACAGAGCGCATTATAAGCCAATGTGTGGATGCTGCTTAGCTTAGCTCCCATTAGCTTAGCATCACAAAGCCAAAGCTGGACAGAGGACAGACGCACGGGAGGAGGAAGGGGAGGGTGGAAAGGAGGAGGACTGTGATTCTGCACTGCTTTTTCTTCCACTCATCCACACCTGGTTGGAATTTTCTCCCCTTCTGTGTGCTGTCGACGCCGTGTTCTGTGGACTATAGTGGAGAGGAGAAGAAGGAGGAGAAGGAGCCCCTCGCAGGCTCACTGACTGAGGTATTATGTGTTGTTGCGGTCGGAGCTGAGGCTGAGGGTTACTGCTGCTACTGCTGCTGCTGCTGTGATTTCATGGTTGGGGGTTGGGATGGGGAGATGGAGAAGCAGGCAGGCGCTGAGGATGGCTGTGCATCAGGCGGAAGGCATCAGGCGCGAGCGAGGGAGACGGAGGCACATCGCTGGCAGTAATGGAGGCTGATGTGTTGTGGTCAAACGGAAGCTGTGCGTGTCTGTGTCTGTCTGTCTCAGGTATGCGTGCGTCTGTGTGTGTGTGTTTGTGTGTGTCTGTGGCCCGGTTTCATACCTGTGTGTGTGTGTGTGTGTGTGTGCAAAGTGTCACTTCCCGTGTGTGTATGTACAGTATGTGTGCGTTTCTAATAGAAGCACCCCAGCTGTATTTAAAGCTATGTGGTCTGTTGACATACTTGATCACACTGGAAGCCATTACCTTCAGCAGCAGCCTGTCTGTCTGTCTGTATGTCTGTCTGGAGGATGCTTGGTTTTACCTCTCTTTTCATCTTTCCTTTATCCTCTTTTTTTTTTTTTTTTTGGTTTTACCCCCTTCTTCTATCTCTCCTTAGTCCCTTTCTTGAGCCATCTCATGTCTGGATGACCCCCTCCCTCCCCTTCCCTCCACCTCCTCCTCCGCCTCATCTCTATTGCTGCCTCCCCTCCCCTCTAAATTGACCGTTTTAAAGCCTTTCTTTTCCATTTCCATGTTGCTGTAGGTAGCAGCTCGCTCGTGGTGCTTTTCTTTTCTGGGTGGAATAAAAAGACAAAGGCCGGCTGTGTGTGTGTGTGTGTGTGCGGGGGGCATTTCAAGCAGGTTTCTGGCTGATTTAGCTTCACACTGCCCTGCCGGCCCTTAAGGTTCTTTTTTTGTCTCTTATTCCAATCTCCTTTTCTCTTTCCCCCTGCCCCCGGTCTTCAGACACCCCCCCCCCCCCTCTCTCCCTACCAGCCCCTTCTGTATTGGAATCATTTAGGGCTAAAAGCATTGCCTATGACGGGGAGAAAATGAAGCACGTCACAGGTCCAGAAAGGGGCCTGTTTTGATCTCATTGTGGTGTGGAGTGTGTATGTGTGCGTCGTCTTTTTTTCTATTGCGAGCCTCTTTCAGCCAGTCAGGGCTGTTAAAAATACCCCCCCCTCCTTCCAAAACAAAACACTCCATCCCAAATGAAAGGCATCCATACTAATCATTTAAAAGCCATCATAAAAACTGTCCCCATCAACCTCTAATTCCCTGCAACCAATATAATTAGGCGTAGTATCATTTTGGGGTTTTGAAGAATCAAGTGGGATGGTTTGAGTTGGAGCCTGTGAGGCAGGATGATGGGCTGTGATGGGCTTTAACCCCTCATCTCCTCAAAAAAAACCCAAAACAAAACAAAAAAATGTAGCCAGAAATTTGAGGATTGGAAAATGCTGGAATCTGCGGCCTGTGGTTTTGGTGGGATTAACCCTTTACTGGGACAGATGGCTCCATCCCCCTGCCATGCTGACAAACCCCAGTCTGTTCATCACCCCTCCTGCATTTCTGGGTATGTGTTGGGGTGTGCATGCATGTGTTTTTACCAAAATAAAATAAAAAATAAAAACGGCACAGGCAGGATAGCTTCGGCCAAGATGGTGGATGGCTCTGTTTTGGTTTTGGAATGTGACGGCAGTCTGCTAGACCTCTCCTTGTGTTTATATGTGTCTGTGCATGCAGTCGTGTTGTCAGTGTTGAAAATTATTCATGAAGACATGCCTCAGTATCTTCTTGGAAAATGTGGACTAGTTGGCTAGCATGACATCGGAGCACATTCATTGTGGAGATTTAGAAAAATGCTTCTGTAATAGCTTGTGTAAAACAGTTCAGGGTCTCTGACTGATGCCAGATTTCCGAGCCAGGCAGTGTATCATAGTGTGTTATGGAAGGACAAGAATTTATTACTTTTGTGAAATTTTACAAAATTTTTCATTCTCATGTACAAAATCAAGGTCAATGAAGTTACCATATTTGGTTCCTTGCCCATATACGGTGAAAAATAAATAAATAAATAAATAAATAAATAGATAAATAAAATAAATTAAGATAAGAAAAACACAAGCGATGTGAAAGGAACATTCAATTCAATTCAATTTTATTTGTAGAGCCCTACATCACAAGGTTTCCTCACAGGCTTTTCAGAATTAGTTGAATATGAAAATGAACAGTCAAATACACAGTAGATGAAGGAAATGGATTAATGTCCTGGGCATTCCCTGTCCTTACACCCTCATTTCTGGCAAGGAAAACCTCCTAAAACCCAGTGGGAAAAGAGAAACCTGAGGGAGAACCACAGTGAAGGAGAGATCCACTCCCACGGACGGACAGACTGTAGACGCACCAGGACTGATGGACGTCTATTTATGGTATTAGTTCCAGTCTGTAAAGATGCAGTACAGAACATCACTTTTAGAACGTTACAACAACACAACTATTACAATTCCATTAGTACCTTTACTTCCTGGTACCAAACAAAGCAGGTCCACTGACTGTTGACGCACAGCTGGACCTTACAGACCCTGGAGACCACATTGGACCTGAGATTGGTGCCTCTCTTTGCTTGCATGTGCTGCTTTGATAAAATAGTCATACTCTCTTTCAAAAATACGCCAGCTCTAAATAAGGTCTCCTTCAAAAACAAGCGGATCTGGTCTGCGAAATCCTTCCGCAATTATGTTAGCTAGGTGTAGCATGTTTTTTTTTTTTTTCTTTGTTCTCACTTTCTCTTCGGAGATGAGAGGAAATGGCAAGAAACCACAGGCGCATGGAATGTAACATCACCTGACACCATGTTGAAATGAGTGAGGAGTCCATACTTAACAAGTTAACAGTTTTAATCCTAGCATAGCACCAGAATATTACCATATCGGTGGGAATAACGTACTTGTAATCATAACGTATTGCCATGCACAGAGCATGCACGCACTAGTGAACATAGTGTCTGCTTTAGCACATATCTTGCAAATACACAGACATTTACCAGAATGATCTACAGTCCTCACTGGAACTGTTGGTCTCACTGTCTTGTAATGTGTGCAGAAATGACCAAAAATAGTCACTTGAATGGTAAGCTTTAGCACTTCCCAAGCGTCTCAACAAGATTTAACCAGAAAAAATGTTCTATTTACGTTGCTTTATGTCCTGTTCCCTTGTGTCCGGCTGTGTGCCATCAGACAAAAGAATAAATACCTTGGGGAGTTAAAGTATTTATATGCCATCTCTAATAAGTATGACTTGGTAGTGAAATTGCTGGCCTCTTTGAAAGACATACGGCGGTATAATTCAATCCACTACTAAGTCTGCATTTAATGTACCACAGTCATCACGTTTCATTTCAAAGCAAAATGATTCCGTACACGGGGCAATTCCTGTTTCACTTAATACAGACCAGACTGAGGTAGATCATTTTCATGCTATATGTTGAACAAGCCATCTTTATCACGGACAGAGGCAGCGCTGTTACAGTATTAATGTAACACTGGTCTATTCATTTACCCCCTTCTCAGATGATGTGCCAACTCAGTGGCAATACTGAAATGTTGTCATTGTATTTTCTACAATCTATGGACGTGTACGGTCTCAGTGTGATTTTTGTCATAGAAGGATTTGCTTTTTTTCTCTGTCCGTAGGGTAAAGGCTAGGAAGTGATTGGGGTGGATGATGGATGTAAAAAAAAGCCACAATTTTTCCACCAGACTTGAATTTGCATCTGGATCCCTGTAAAGTTTTAGGTTTAGGCACAAGCTACTTCGGTTTGGGGTAGACAGGATTGTGGTCATGTTTAAATATTAATAAATGCATCGTGAGTCATTGTGTTGGTCAGTTTTTTTCTGCATGAAACCAAAACCCTGACGTCTTTTCTAACCAGTCCTTTGCCTCAACCATTGGTTTCCAACCTTTTTTGGCTCATTTTAAATTTCTGGTGACCCCAGATATTCTAAATGGAGATTTTTTTTTGTTGCTAAAATTAATTTGTTTTTGATTATGTACCAGTTTTATGACATTTAGTCTATATAATGTATATTATGTGTATGTAATGTGTGTCATACATTTCTTGTTTTTAGCCACATGCCTAAAGGAAAACTTCGCTATCTTGTGTAATGACAATAAAGACTCTTGAATTATTGTGGACGAAGGTAGAAAAGCCAGGTTCAGATGACTGCACAAAGTGAGAATTTGATTTTCTTTGGTCAGGATATGTACAGTCAGTCCAGCTTGGATTTATGAGGCTGACAATTAATACTGAACAAACAATAACTCAAAGTATGAATTATGAAAGAGCTGCAGCATCTGAAACTGACCACAGTGAACATTTGACAGATAAACAGTACCACAGTGCTTCAGTTTCAGCTTCACAACTTCATCACGTCTTCTATGGATTGTGATTGTCTCTCTCAATGCACCATATAATTTTTATTAGCACTTTTTTGGTTTTTATTTCAGTTACTAGAAATTTCAGGCGATCCCAAGGTTGGAAAGCACTGGCCTAAGCCTAGCCATAAACTGTTTAGATGACACATGTTTGCTGTGAACAAGTTACATTTAAGTACACGATTGTCATTTTTATGATCAATACTGTGGAATTATTTTTGTGAAATAAAATATGATGTGGGTTCTGGAAAATTTGTGACAAAACCTCATTGTAATTGAACAAATGAACAACATTTAGAGACTCGCTCTGCTCCCATAAAATGTCAAAAGTGCCAGGAGTGGTTAAACACTATAATGTTGATTTGCACATATTTGGAACAAATGATCCCAAATGTAGGTTTTAGATTTTTTACAGAAACTTAAAAATTTTTACCACAAGTTACAATAGAAACTCTGTACTCTGGTTAATGGGATGCTTATGTACAGGATAAGGGCTCTTGACAGTTAAAAGATGTAAGAAAGCTGTATGTTACTGACATTAAGTCTACAGAACCTATCGTTTCTTCTGTGATGGACCGATTGCATTGCATATCACCATTTTTCAAATAGCACATTATTAAATAACAAATACTCATGTTGGATCTGGTATCCCTGTTCATTTAAGTGAGTGTGGCAGTCTACAGTATAAGATTGAAACAGTACTTGTCAGTGTAACATGACATCATCTCAGCAGAAAAATGGAGTTGGAGCTTTTGGCAGGATTCAGTCGGCGGCTTGTGAAAAACCACAGTTGTCCTCCAGTCAAACCCGAAAGCGGGAACAGTTTTGCTCGGCCACACAGGCAGTTGTCACAACTGCCAAATGTAGTGGAGACGGAGAAAACACAAATGAGCAGATCAGAGACTGGGTGGAGGAGTCTGTGGCATTAAGTTTCTTTACATCCAGGAAGAAAAGAGGAGTAATGACTTAAGATTACGAGACGGGAGTCGCTCGTGTTAGTCGAAGGATGGAAAGAAAGACATGAAAACCTGAAATGAAAGAGGGATGAAAGCAAAAAGACGAATGGAAGATAGGAAGGCAACAGAAGGAATGAGCAGCAGACGTGTCTTGTTCTATCCACTGGGTCATGCTCATGAAAATTTTAATCAAGCCAAATAGATAACAGCTTCCTTTCAACCCAAGCCCATGCATTTAACCCTGCAGAGAATGCTTTGTCAGTGCACGTGTCCTATCCAGCATAGCAAAACAGAATTTTCAAAAGAAGTTAGCCATCACTGAGCTGACAGACACCCTGCACTTAGAAAGAATGAGATTAATTCTTAAAGATAAATCTGGAGAGTTTGAAAAGGTATGGCACCCCTTCATCTCCTACCTAAATGATTGAAACCAGTTAAATTTGGAATACAGCCTGCATGGTCGACGCTAACGGCTAGCACTCTGGGGTGGTGGTGTTCTTTTACATTGTCTTTGTGTTTTCTGTCTGCACTTCCTTTTGTATTCAATCAAAAAAACAAAAAGAATAACTGGAGGGATTGCTTGATGGATGACATGTATGAAAGATCTCATAAAAATATCTGAAACTGGAGAAGCACTTGAAGAGCGCAGACCTCCACCAAGGCAGTGTTTGTACTTTCATCCACTAGATGGCGCTGAATGTACAGGTGACCTCATGCCCTGTCTCCTAACGATAAAGAAACCTTTAAAAAATTCCTGGATCCAGACGGTGATCCGGATCACCACCAAAATCTAACCACCTCTAGGATACCCCATTTCTGATAATCTCTGAAAATTCCATGAAAATACGTCCATAGCCTTTTCAGTTATCTTGCTAACAGACGGACAGACAGACAAACCAACGCCGATGAAAACATAACCTCCTTAGCGGACGTAATAAAAAGTTAGCCATGATAGCGTCCACTTACAGAGCATATGGACGCTGCCATTGTTTCCATGTCAGATGCAAACCACGTAAAATGCCCTCTTTCATATAACTCCTGTCCTGAATGACCTGAATGCCAGCACACAAGCCGAATTAAGAAAAGCTGCAACTATTAATAGAACAATTATGATAATGAACCATTGCCAAACACATTTATGATGGCCTACTTTTCACTCATGGCTGTGATCACTTCACCATGAGAAATATGTTTAACAAACAACATCTAATATTGACGACATCTTCTGAGTCATGTAAGAAATGAGCCCACGGAGTAGTTAAAGGTGATTTCAACCTGACTGTGCATGTGTTTTTGAACCCCGTGACTCTTGAAGACAGTCTATATCTAGGTCAAACTTAACTCGGTGTATTTGTCAGTGTAGTGTGGGCCTGCCTCCAGTGGAATCGTGGATTATAATGGAACAGTGGTTAAAAGAGACTGTAAAGGAAGAATTTCAAAGTGTTTTGAGCCACGGTTAGTTTGAAGTAATCAGAATCTACGCCAGAACATTGTCGCTGACTGAGACACGCTTTAAATAAAACATCCTTTAAGTGGCTCCTAAATGTCACAGTGTTGTGTGGGTATGTTTTCTTTCGAGCTGGTCTGACTGGTCAGGTCAGGTCAGGTGAACAGCCTTCCTTTGTTCAACAGTAATGTTGTGGTCATACTTTGTTTTGACACAGTGTTAGTTTTTTGCTAGTTCCCAAATGAATTTCTCTACATGTAACCTTTTTTAACCCTTTACGTCCTGAGTCTATTTGGGCCGTTTTTTTAATACTTCTGATTTTGTCTCCATATACCACATACATTTTTTTTAACATGCCCATGCTTGGTATCTTTTTTTTCCCAGCACAACTTTATCTATATGAAGAGATAATTATTATTTCACTATAACCTACTTCATTAACATATTGGGTAAGGCTGTGCAGTGAATTGAATTTTGATCACGATTTCGATTTTGCTGTCAAACGATCTCAAAACTCATATAATCGAGTTGAAATGGTTTATTTTCCATTTTTCTTTATACAATTTCTGAGAGACCTGCACACGCAATACATTCCATTGCAGAACCGCTGTAAAGTACATATTTGTAGACAAAATGCATTTTC
This sequence comes from Ostorhinchus rueppellii, assembly GCA_030068375.1. Classification (NCBI taxonomy): domain Eukaryota; kingdom Metazoa; phylum Chordata; class Actinopteri; order Kurtiformes; family Apogonidae; genus Ostorhinchus; species Ostorhinchus rueppellii. The sequence continues at coordinate 29,972,008 of JAQQZY010000023.1, forward strand.
AAATTTAATGTTTTGCATAAAGAATCAATAAGTGTTTTTTGAGAGAGAGAAATGCTGAATAAATGCATTGTGAAACTCAAAATTAATCGTTTGAATAATTGGGATTTCAATATTGACCAAAAATAATCGTGGTATTGTTTTTTTCCGTAATCGAGCAGCTCCAAATATTGGGCCAAAAAATAAACAAAAATCATCAAATTCAAATTGGGGGGGGGGTGTATTCATTAAAATAAAAACCCAGTTTGTAAAATGCCAAATATATGGACAGAAATGCAACACCGGCTGTCCCCTCCCACAGATATAAGTGCGCCTTTATGCTTGGATAAACATATTTTCTACTATCAAATTAAAACGATCATATCTCTGATTTTCCATCATCTATCTGCACCAAATAAAAACTGGGAGAGAGTTTCAAATCTGCACTTTCTAGTGACAGCAGTGCTTCATGTGACAGTTTTTTTTTTCAGTGTAAATCATGTATTTTCCTGCATTTAATTCACTGATCATGTAGATGTTGGTAAAACAACAGATTAAAGTTGAGGGTTATTGTGTGAAAAACAGAGAAAACTCAAGAAAAAGTGACTTTTTCAATAAAATGTATTATTAACCGAACATAAAAACATGTCCGTCCATCCACTGTCATTGATCCAACTCCATAGGTTTTACTGGTGAATCAATGTTGTAGAAGATGACTGTGTTTCCATGGTAACTACAGAGCCTCTGAATGTCCAAATGGGTCATATCTGATGACCATGAAAAGATGATAAACTGCATTTTACACCAAGTATTTATATGGATTGACAGGATTTGTAGATCAACAGGTATTCAACATTTTAAATGCTTTTGGTTGACGGTGGATGTTTGGGTCTTTACGTGTTAAAATCATATGCCAGCAGTTTATTTTATTTTTTTTTATTTTTAGGACGACTTTGTAACAGATTTTATGAGACATATGCAGAAAAACATCCTAATTCAGAGCCCTGAAAATGATTTGTTCTTCGTGTAGCTGTGCAGTTCTAGATCAGGTGGCTCCACATGAAGCTGATTGGTCTTGTTTTTCTAACTGATACTCTCACATCATCGACAGTGACTGACATGTGTGAGTAAAGCCCATAAACAGAGCCAGTTTTAGGCAAGGGCATCCTTTAAACCAGGGGTGTCAAACTCATTTGAATTCAGAGCAATTTGATCTCAAGTTGGCAGGACCAGTAAAATAATAACGTAAAAGCATATAAATAATAACAACTCCAAATTTTTTGTGGAAAAAAAACCCAAAAACATCATGAGAATTTTTACATTGTGGGAATGAGTGAGTATCAAAGGAGTATCAAAACAAGAAGATATGAATAACCTGGAAAAAAAAAATCTTTTAAGTGCAATTTTAACAGTATTATACCTCAATTTATGGGTTGGATCTACAAAGGCACAAAACATTTAGTAACAAGCAGAAATTGCACTTAAAGGAGAATTCCAGCAATTTTACAAACATAGCACATCTGCTTGAGGTCAAGGAAAGTTGACCAAAGGGAAAACCGCGAGAAATTTTCATGCGGGCTGCGCAAAGTTATTCTCTTGCGTTGTTTTCCTCAAAAGCGGGTGTTACCGGGCAAGCTTTAAACCCTCTGTCAAAGTCTGAACTGCTATCAAAATGCCTTTGAGCATAATGCCCGTGGTCTGTGGGTCCATACAAGTCAACCAAGACCACCCATTTAGCATGAGCTAGCACAGGCACATTACAGTTTGAGCTTTTAGAAATAGCACGCAATAGCACCTACCTACATTTTCTTCCGGTTTCCATAGCAGTCCGCACAAATCGATCGCAGAGGTCAAACAATCCTGTACTCCAAAATTGTCTTTTTCCACGGAAAACGACCCCTGAACATCCTTTAACCTTTATCCTTTAACAAAATAAATAAATAAATAACCAGAACAAATATGAACAACCTGAAATGTCTCAAGAAAATTAAAGGAGAATTACGGCAATTTTACCTGAACACTGTCATAATTATTATACTATGAAAACACGCTGGAGTAGCTTCAACGTCCAGTTCCCTACTGTGTTTACCCCTCCTGTCACATGACGTAGGAAGTGTAGGCGTAGAAGTAGGGGACCTATATCTTTTCATTGGGTTCCTGCAATTAGGAAAGGCACAAACTCTCATTTTCTAGAAAATTACTTGCTTCTCTATCCGTGCCAAATCTTCAAGTGAGCTACGATCTGCCCGCCAGTGTGGTAGTATTGCGCAACATTGTTTTCCTACGTCATGTGACACTGTCATGTGACAGGAGGGGTAAACGCAGTCAGGAACTGGATGTTGAAGTTGATAATAATTATGACGATGTTCAGGTAAAATTGCCGTAATTCTCCTTTAATTTTCTTGAGACATTTCAGGTTGATCATATTTGTTCTGGTTATTTATTTATTTATTTTGTTAAAGGATAGTTTGTTGATGTAAATATTTTCATAAATAAATGAGATTTTTTCTTTAAAACGGAGGAAAAATTGGAGTTGTCATAATTTATAAGCATAATGTAATTATTTTTTTTCTTCCAAACAAACCAAGAAGTAAAGATTCTGTTGTTATTGTACTTAAGATCACATTGGTCTGTATGTGGAACCAGAACTGAGGCAACAATCTCAGGTCCAATGTCAGGGTTGTTATAAATCCCCCCCCCCCCCCCCACACAGACTGTCCATCACAGCTGTTTATGAAATTTCCCCGCGAAAATGACCCTTTAAAACGTTGACGAGCAGTCAGATCCCGACCAATAAAGACACATTTATACTCAACGTTAAATACGGATCCAGATATGGACGGAGCCCCTCTGTCCTTCCTCGCGTTCCTTTCGTCCGATTTCTGCACGGGCCATAACGGAGCAGTACTACTGGAAACCCAACAGATTTCGGTAGCTTTTAGCAAAATGATCAGGGGAAAATAGACAAAAAAAAAAAAAAAAAAACGCACTAAATTTGAAATTGAGTGTAGTGGTGCTGAGCTAGCAGTATACTGGCGCAGCGCTGTTCCATTGTCTGGGGAGAACCTTGAATGTGGTCTCCAGGGTCTGTGCATGAACAGTGAGTGGACCTGCTTTGTTCGGTACCAGGAAGTAATGGTACTAATGTAAGGAATGAT
>JAQQZY010000023.1:29976916-29989828 GCA_030068375.1 Ostorhinchus rueppellii
CTATCTATCTATCTATCTATCTATCTATCTATCTATCTATCTATCTATCTATCTATCTATCTATCTATCTATGAATGTATATGTGTGTGTATGTAAAGGGGTGCTAATGACTTTTCCTTCTTCTCACTCCTTTTCGAATATGACCCTTGTTCTTTTTCTGTGTATTATTTTTTGCTTCCATGAATTTTCACTTTTATATTACATTGTGCAAAGATGTCAATTAGTAGCAATCAGGAAGCCTTAACCATTGCCATTGTCAGAATAAACCAATTACAAAAAAAAAAAAAGATTTAACCGTGATGACGTTTTCTGACAAAGGACAAAATACTAGAGCAAACCGGATCTAGTGAAGATGTCATGCAAGACAGTTCCTTAACTCAAAGCCATGAGCGCAAAGTCGTCCAAGGAGTCAAACACAATATTGTCCTTGTGGAGGGAATTAAATGTAGGTCACAGCTAAAATGCAAGGCCAGGCTTGGGGGATATGTGGGCCCAGGGTGCTTTATTGCTCTAGGGAAATGCAAGCATAAAAAATAAACAGATTTTTCACACATGGTTATTTTTAGAAGAAGGGTTGTGGCTGCTTGCGTGCCTGTACAGGTTCCTTTTGCCTTTTCACGTTTTCATGCCATTGTGTTAAAAGATCATTATTAATACCATGTTTTTTGTTGTATTTTTTTGTTTTTTCCTATCATTTCAACTCCGCTGCTGCCATTGCAGAGCTATTTTACTTTACCCTGCTGGCATTTCTGTCCATCCCTCCTACTAAATCTAATACGGTTGAATTGATGATAATTTAGCTTTCATTGTGTTTGTAGAAGATGTTTCAGTAATGCTTAATCCGATAATGTTCTAGTCATTTGGGTTCTTCTTATGTCATTGCACTCCAATCTAATCTTAGCGTCCTTTGCTTTCACAAATGTCAACGACCTCAGTGTCAGTCTATCAGGCCACTAGAAGGGCAGACGCTCCCTTAAAATAGTCTGCCATCAATTAAATATAGATGAGGTGCTTGGATTTGTCTGCCACCGAGTGTTACTTGTGCTTAAACCGGGAAGAGGTGAAGAGTTTCCCTATATTTAGTGCATTTTTTACAGTGTTAAAATCATAAGGTCTGTTTCAGGTTTTGAACGAGACGCTTGCTTTGTGCGAGACATTCAACCACCGTCACCTCTGATTATTTCTATAAAGGTAGATAAGAGGCTCACTACTGATCCAGACTAGCTGGAGAGGTGACCCATTAATACACAATATTACCAAAGAAGGAACCGAATGGCTCTTCCTTTTGTGTTGAGTCTCAAGTGAACACATTCATACAGTGCTTTCTATATAAAAATACGTTATACCTTTCTCATAGATCTTATCATAGTTATTTAAATGACTCGCTACTCATCACTGACATCTGCACGTGAGATCCGATATCCAAAACGCTAGTACAAATGGGAAAAATAAGCCGTCCACGTCGTTGTTCTTGACCCATAAACGCCACAGTTCAGTGAGTTCAGCGGAGATGATAGAAATATGACAGAAACGGAGGCCTTTCATATTGATCGTCTACACACTGAGTGACAGTGTGGGCAAACTGGGAGGGCCAAGGTCACAGCGAGGCTTGTGACCATTTGCTGTCCTGTATTGATTGTGGTTTGACAGACATTATGGTGTAAACTGATGTTCTCTGTTGTTGATAAAGCTAGTCCATAAGTGCTGAGTGGAGGGAATGATGCTTTGATTGGCAGGGTCAAGGTTACAGTGACGGCACAATGTTCAACACTGGCTTCTGAAAACAAAAAACAAAAAAAAAAACATCAGTATTCACTTTCAACCTCAAATATCACAAATATAACTTGTGCATAACAGAAAAATGACAATTTCGCCAAAAGTCTAGTTTTTCGATTAAAAATTTTTGTGCTGGCAAGATGTGTATTTTCAGGCATTGTGAAATTGGTATATTATGCAGAACTACAATGGAAAGACTTTTTTTCATAAATAGTCATGTGAATAAAAAAACAGATGTGGACAAGATGTTACAACAAGTGAAGAAGAAAAGTTTTTAAAAGAAACATGGTGCAGAATAACAGTCATTTTTTCATTTAGTACGAGATAGAGGGGTAATATATAATAATAATAATAATAATAATAATAATAATAATAATAATAATAATAATAATAATAATGAATATATCTGTAAATCAACACCATATTTACATTCGTCACCATATTTATTAAATGACTTCTCGTGTCATCTCGTGATTATAAATAAACAAATCATCGCATTTGGGATTTAATGGAAAAACCGACATTACGCACTTCTGTTTTTTCGACATTCTGTAAATATCGGTAAAGTTTTGCGCATAATGGAAAAGCAACTACATTAATGTTGACGGTCTGGTTTGGTCTGTTTGCTCTGGACTGTCTTCTTAACTTGATTGGCTGCTTTTTGTTTGTTGTTGCTTTGTGCTGGGCGGGTGTACATGACTGTAGTGGTCCAAACTTCTCTTTGCAGAACACCTACTCATATTAGGCTTTACTGAACCTTAACTAGCTACTAGACTATAGGTGACAAACATACGGCCCGCAGGCCAAAACCGGCCCACTAAAAGCCCCAATCTGGCCTGTGGGATGAATTTGTGAAATGCAAAAATTACACTAAGATAAGAACCAGGTTCCACATTCAGACCAATTCAGTGTCAAGTGGGCAGGACCAGTAAAAATACAACCATAATATATACATAACGACAAATCCAAATGTTTCTCTTTGTAAATGTAAACATTTGCATGTATTTACACTAAAACAAAGTATAATTTTGCAAAACATGCGAATAATCTGAACAAATATGAACAATCTGAAGTGTCTTAAGAGAAGTAAGTTATTAAATATTTTGCAGATTTCTAGATCCACTGTGACCTGTATATTATAATATACATGTGTAAATGATAAACTGACACAAAATAGTCTTAAAATTACACTTTATTTTTTCAGTTTGTTCATATTGTTTGAAAGGATAGTTTGTAAATCCAAACCTTTTCATAATGTAATTGTACTTTTTTCGCTCTAAAACGGAGAGAAAAATTTGGAGTTGGCATTATTTATATATTATTATATATTATTATGTTATTATTTCACTAGTTCAGCCCACTGCAGATCAAATTTAGCTGAATGTGGCCCCTGAACTAAACTGAGTTTGACACCCCTGCTCTACACCTACAAAATATCCTTTCACAAAGAATGTGACTGACCTGAATATAACCTAAATATGAATAACACTTATATGTTAATATATATGTCATAATGTCTCAATATGCTGCCTGTTACTAAATGTTTTGTGTCTTTGTAGATCCACTGTGATCTGTAAATTATAATGAACATGTGTAAATGATAAACTGAGGCATATTATTAAAAAGTTTTCTTTAAAAATTTCAGGTTGTTAATTTTATTTTCATTTTTCATCATGTAACTTTACCTTTTCACTCTAAAACATTCAGAAATGTTTGAAATTGTCATTATTTATACATTATTGTTTTACTCGTCCCTCCTGTTTGAGATCATACCGGGCTTAGTTTGGCCCCAGAACTAAAATGAGTTTGACAAATTGTGCATTGACTTGTTTTTACAACTAGAGATGTGAAGTATCACTGTCTGATTTCCATCACCTTTGCATGATGAGGTCTTTAAAGGAGTCTCTGACAATCTTGGCTGACCTAAAACGTCTACACCATAGCAAAATTGTCTTATTTCCTGCTGAAATGCAGGACAAACAAGCTGAAGAATTCCTTTGCATCTGCTGCTATCAAGTTTCAAATTACCGATTGTGATATTTATGTTGGTTATTTAATTATTATTTAGTTATTTTGTGCCACTCTTGGTTCTGTGTGTTGGTCGTACACAATCTGCCCTGTTGGACATAATAAAAACGTCTTGAAACTTTTTCGCTTCATTAGGAGATTAAAAAGGACCATGAGCATCTGGTGGTAGCAAAATTGTAAAAGTAGATACATAATATAATAAAAACAGGAAAACTATATCTGTCGCGAAAAAAATTGCTTATTCACGACCAATGCGCTGCTGATTTTTATCTTCTCTTACTTCTCAAAAAGTGAGATAGAAATTCAGCAAGAAAACAAACACCATTGCCAACAAAGTTCAAGTCTACTGAAATGGGGGAAAAACAAAAAAAATCTCCGTTTGCCATTTTTTCAGGATTTTTTCTCGAGGAATGTTGTGAAATCCTTGAGATGTGTGATAAAAGAAATTGCGATTCGATGTTTTGGTTCTGAACGGCTTTTAGACCAAAACAGTGTGAGTAATGATGCTTTAAAATCAACACCTGCTCTCAGTGTACATGCTCAAATACACGTATGAAGATATGCTTTATGAACATGTGCTTATGATTCCTCCTCTGTGTCCTCACTGTGAGCTAAATAAGGGCCCTTTAAGATACCAGAGCGATTACATTCACCAGTGAAGTTATTTGGCCTAATTCAGTGGAAGAAAATATGTTGAGTGGGAGGTCAGTGAGTTCATAGGTGTGACAGTCCTAGTGGGATGTAGTTGCTGTGTCAGTCTAACTGGTGGACTGTGGAACAGGTAGAGGAATGAGGAAAGACATGCAGTGTGTCTTATCTATGATATATTTTTCTGTCCTCAGTAGGTTACAGGTTAAGTCAGTTGAAGTATTGTTTCATAGAAATTCTGGTTTGTCTTGCATGAGAACAGAAGATCTGAAGTATTTTGGGGCTGAAGTTGTACACATGGTGCTTCTATAAAAATGAAAATGATGGTTTGAAATGGGTTTTTTTTTGTTTTGTTTTTTTTTTTAGCTTTTTCTATTTACTCCACGGAGCATATCTTTAGGTCCAAAACACATCTCTATTAAGATGCAAGAGAAACTTTTCAATTTTATGACAGTACTGTACTATTGCCAGTACAATCACCATGCCATCTTATGCAGTCTCAAAAATCTGTTATTTAAGGATCCAGTGTATGTTTGCATGACACTCAGCAGAAAGTGGAACTGAGTAAACAATGCAAAAGGAAGGTGACTGCATTGTTCAGGTTTTTATGTTTTATAATTTATACTAGTTTAAGTTTGTGTGCATTGAATTTGGGGAAAAAAACACACTTTTCAACAAGTAGAGTCAGATTGCAATCACAGTGCTACCTCCAAAAAGTGCAGCATGACTTTTTCATGAAATTGCGCTGTCCTAATCTAAATTTTACACCTTAAATCTATGATTTTGATGGCTTTTAAAAATGTACAATAAGGTTATGCCATAAACTGACATTAAATAAATGATTTGGGAAGAATTTATTTCAATCATGTTGGAACAAAACCACACAAAAAAAGAAAAACCAAGTACCACTAACTACTAATTTAGTCTGGACCCCACTTGAGCTGTGTTTTTCATTGTGGTGTGGGCTAACATAGCTTAGCTGCATCAAAAGAATAGCTACTTTGTGAGGTTAAATGGTTTCTGCTCTTAAATAGCACTTATAATTGTTTCAAAAAGGCTTGAGTTTAACTAAGTTGAAACGCGCAGAAGTCGCACAGATGTTGTGAACATTCCTGACTTGGCTTTCAACTGCAGCTTAACCTTTTTATATCTAGCTGTCCTTTTGTATGTAGAGGTGTTGCTCTCTTTATGGTGAGGGTCTAATCTGGTCACCATAGGTGGTCACAGTGCAGATGAGGCGGGATGGTTGTTATGGTAATGAAACCGTGTGGGAGATGGATGCATAAGGCTCCATTAGGTGATTACCCTCCACCTACAGCCCCCTCTCAGCCCCCAGGCCGTGCCATTTGGTGACCATTTATGTCCTCCCCATTGTCACAGAGCATGTGGTTCTATGTGCAGTCTTGCAGGTGGGGGGGTGGACCCACTGCTGAGTATAACAAAAGTATTTCCTGTCCTAACCCTTTTATACCAATACAAGGAAAAGCAAATGTGCATGTTTGGCACCTACATACACACAAACCTCAAGACTTGACTGTTGCTATCTTTACCCCCTTTTACACAGCATTTCTGTTCCAGGAATATTTCACCTTTATTCTGGAATGACGTCTGTATGAACAAAATGGTGGGCTGATTTGGTCCCACCTTTGTCTCGGCTCTGTAACGCCTCTGGAGGTACGAACAGAGCTGTGATAAAGGTGGAATCATGATTCCAGAATGCTATGTGAAAGGAACATCTCCTGTTCCACAACCAGGGTGTGATGTGGGATTTAAAAATGAGCGTGGGCGGTGTACAGTAAACAAACATATCGATGCAACCAGAAAGATGTCAAACTGGGGAGATGCCAAGATCTGCGAGCTGTTGTCACTTTGGGTGGATGACTCTAGCTAGCCATGCTAACATTTGTGGAACGGTGAAAGACTGGCTCTGGAGAGGTTAGCACGGGGTATTTCAGACATTCAAAGTTATACATCCCACTATACGCTGTGCTGTGTCACCATCCCTTTGATTCCAGAATGCAGGTCCACGGTGTAAAAGTCCGGCCTGTGTCACCACTGTTACTCCTTTAGTTTGGCTGTGGAAATAGGTCAGTGGTGGAAAACTGGTGGGATCACTATCTCAAATGTTTTTTCATAATCTCTGTGTAAAAGTGGCTTGAATCAACCTTGTCTGAGTTTGCCCAAGGGAAAAGGTGGCTCAGTGTTCGGCATAGCCTCATCTGTGTAGAGTGTGTGTGTGTGTGGGGGGTAAATCACCAAAAGTTGTGATCAGGTTTGACACGTCAAAAGGTCAAAGTGCACACATCCTGAAGAGTGTTTGACAAAGAAAAGGCATACACTTCTGTGTTTCCTACTGGACAGGAATCTATTTGTGGTGAAGAGATCATGGGGGCGGGGGGGGGGTCCACTATTTTTCAACACTTTTACACTGTTTTAACACTTGAACACTTTTGTTGCACAGAGTTGCATCATTACTAATGAGCAGAACCGCGCTACTTAAGCTCCAGCTAAGCAGCAGCAGCTAAACAAGTGTGACGTGGCTAGCCTGTTGGCTAATGTTAACGCTACTAACAGTGCGAGTGTTCGGACCACTGTTTTACTTACCTTGGTCTTTTGCGCCGGTCTTCTTTTTCTGGCAGATGAGGCGTGTTAAGTACATATTCTTTGGTTTTATTGGCAGAATGACGATTTATACTGCCACCTACTGCACCGGAATTCTAATGACTAGCTACATTACAATGCTTTTATGAGCGAGGTCAAGCCAAAAGGGAAAAAAAATATATATTTGTGGCGGAAATTATTTATTCGTGGTGGGCCGTCATGAATAAATGAATGTATGGGAAACGCTGCTCTTTCTTGACCTCCACTCACCCATAATGAACACAGATTTTACAAACGGCACCAGTGTTTCTTGTTCTCTCTGAGAGAACAGTTTTCTTCGGCCCAATAGAAAACATACCCTGCCAACAAATACCACAATTTGCAAGATATCATTCCAAGATTCCAAAAGGGGAAGTTGTTTGACGGTTTATTTCCATCTATACTCTGGTCTCATGTTAACCTTTTTGTGACTGGCACGTCAATGGGAAGTGGTGTTTTCAGTAGATGTTGTTTTTTGTTGTAATCACACCACAACTATTATACTCACAACCAGTTTTATTCATGCAAAGTCTTTAATTAGACTTTTTGTGGCCTTCTGATGACCTATACTCTATTTTCCAGTGGTTGCAAACCATTTTTTTTTTCCATTGGTAAATTATGGGTGACACTAGAAGTCAGAATGGCTAAGGATGGCTTCAGGCACAGTGTTGCGCAGAATTTTCACACAGTAAGCCTTAAGTTTCAACAACATAAAATGAGGTTCAGGAGTGAGTACTTTAAAGAAAATGCTGTTATGGCGTAATAGGGAGCAGTGTTTGTCGGGCTTGTATGATGTAAAGAAAACCTGTAATGTGCAATGTATGCCACCATTTATTTTGCTCATTTGTCGCATTCATTTGCCTATCATAAGGATTCTGCATACAATACTGCCCCAATGTTTATCAAACGTGTAAGGTTAGGGTATGGGCAGAGAAGTAATGAACACCAATTTGTGCTGATTCACGAAATGGGATGGAATTTAGGATATTTGTGTAGTTCGGTTTGGTTGGATTGGCCAATCTTCTACATTTATTATCTGTGTTCTTACTGTACTGCCAAATAAATGCAACTGATACCGTTACCACTAATTTCAGTCAATTATCAAACAGTGTTACATAGTTTTCTGTCATTCAGATTGTTGGTTATAGCGATAATAGATAGACTGATTGATCGGTTTGGTCAATAAAGTGATGTTGAGAGCAGATTTTAGACGTTACCACAGATGGTGTCTGACTTGGAATTTGGTGTTTGTTGTTTTTAGGTTTATTTGGTTATTTATGAGTTGTTGCTCAGTTAAACTTTTCTGGTTTTCTGGTTTTGGGAGATAATTTCTGCTCCAAACTAACATCATTAAATGTACCTTATTGTAGTTACCACTGCAGGGACAAATTATTGATACAGGAATATTACGGTATTTTATTAATACACTGGCACTGATGACTGCTTCTTGTATTAAAACCTGGAGTACATGTGAACATGAAGCTGTGTTACTGTTTTTATGTCGCTGGTGTATTCTCTGAAGCTGATGCAACAAAACAGTGAATTAATACATATTCAATGCAATAGTAGAGTATTTTTCTTCATTTTACACAGATATTAGATAGTACAATCATAATCTAGCAATCTATCACCGTATTGTGATACCTTTGTTATCGGGGGGAACCTTTTTAAATACTGAAGTTTGATTTCTGTCCTTGTGAAGTCGTCCGTCTGCATAGTTCAGTTAGAATCCCAACCTGCTTAGAATAAGGTCATTGCCAGGAAAACTGACGTCCATGCAGCTGTGGTCACCGGTCTTTTTCAGCTCTCTGCACATATCTCAGTGTCTCTCTCCTCTTTTTCACTCCATTACCATTCTCATCTTTCTTGTGAATGCATCGTTTAGACTTTGGGAAATGGACCAGGCCTTTGAGTCATGAAATGGGAGTTGTGAAGCAATATGAGACCATGTTAAGGTCCGCATCATCGCTATAGGACAGACCATCCCCACATAGCTCCCTCATTCCTCTCTTTTTACCCATCGTCCCTGGGTTGTCCTTAGCAACAGCAATAAGATTATGCATGGCATAATGCATAAAGGCACAGAAATTACTGTAATTTGTCCTTCCTTTACTAGAGAACATACAGTCCAGCATGATGTAGAGCTGCGTTACAGGCTATAGTATATTAAAGGTGTTCTGTGGGCATGCATGCATGTGTTTTGGTGCTGCAGTAGTGGCTCTGAGCTCCCTGTGCAGCAGCATTACTGCCAATATCTCAACACTTGTTTCCTTGATCATCTTCTTGAAATGTTAATGTATTTTTTTTTTTTTTTTTATCACCCACTCATCTCAGCTGGTGAAGATGTGGAAGCCGTTAAGACATGATCCAGCCAACACTAGACAAACACCCTCACAGCTAATCTCAGAGGCTTCATTGTTTGTGCCAGTAGCTGGGTTATGCTAACCTCCATGAGGTTGACTTCTCCTCTCTCTCCTCTGCATAGTCGATAGAGGTCAGCATCTGGAAGTATCACTGAGATCAACCTATCCCAAATACTCAATGTCACAGCTTGGTCAATGGAGCTTTTGTAAGACGATATTGAATTAATTAGGTGTATAGCAATGACTTGTCTTAAACCCTGGGTCTAAGCCAAGGTTCTGCTTCTCTATCCTTTTTGAAACACTGGTCACAATTCCACTTCCTATTTGGTTTTCTTAGAGCAGCAGCGTCTGAATGGAGTTGAATCAATGGCCACTTTTGTGTGGGAAGTGAACTGACAGTCGGCTGAACGTTTGGGCTCGGAAGAGGACTCTTCACGGTTGACATTCTCTAAAAGATTCTGTGCCCGACAGTAAAAGTGACCAGTTTGTCTGATAGACTTCCGAGGAGATTTGTTTGACTTTTAATCTTTTTCCTCTAGCAGCGTAGTGTCCAGGACCACAAGTGTCTAGGGATGCACATTAAGGTTTGCCTTGAGTTCAGACAGAAGTAGTGGGTACCAAACTATGATGCTTTTATGGCACTTGTTTAGATACTGTATTAAATCCTCATGTCACTCTGTATCAAAATACTGAAAGAGTCCTACTCTGTACCAACATAAAGTAAAGCTGAATATTGGATCCCCAACATAACTTTAAACCAACTTGTCATTCCCTTTCGGACAGATATCATGATTTAACGTGTCCTGTGACAGTTTGGAATATCGAAAACCATTTATAGACTTCTCACAACAGTCTTAAAATATGTGGCGTTTTGCTCCATTTGCTTTGGCAAAGATATGAGTCTGCAGACACCAGCATTAAAGTTACTAATCATTTTGATGACCTGAACTTAACTTCAAACTTTAATTACTGTTTTTTTTTTTCTCACTTGCCGTTTAAAATGGACAAATAACATTTCTAGTGCTGACAGATTCTGAGGAGTTATTATGAATAGTTTTTAATAGACTTTGTATCCTTCTATTATTTAATGCTTAAAAACTGCCCATGATGCATTGTTTTCTATAAAGTCGTGTATTTTTAGTACTAGTGACCTTCTTTACAGCTTTTTAATGCAGTAGTATAATGTTAATAGACAATTTTAACCCCTTGATGCCTGAATTATGGACAAAAAAAATGTCACTTATTTTTGCTTTCAAGTAGACAGTATTTTGTTTGCATTTTCAATCGCAGGGGGTTCGACGCAAATTCACGACAATCGGCATCAAGAGGTTAAGTTGTGGTAAAGAGGTTTATTTTTTTATTTTTTCCTGCTTTGGAAAATATCAGTGTGCCGAATCCAAAAACTAAAGATCGTTTAAGTTGAACTGTATTATGGTAAAGAGTTTAAAATGTGTCGTGTAATAAAACTGGAATGTATAAAATATGGGACTGAAAAATAGGAACTAAAGATTTGTACTGTATGTAATGTGTAATGTCATTTCCTTTTTTCCTTTTATTTAATAATAAGTGTCAGGTATATTATAGTATAGATATGCTTAGACCAGGAAGATTATGACTGTTATTAATTATATAAGGAGAAGGGGTGGGAGTTTCTGTTATGCTTCTCCTCACTCCTTTCCAAATCTATATTATATGTCTTGTGTTTAAGTGTTTTCTTTATTTATTTTCTTCTGTTTTGACTTTCATATTGGAAATAAATACATCAGTCAATCAATATTTCAATCAACTAATCAGTTTTTCTTATTTATTTATTTATTTTTTTAATAAACTCAGTGCTGAAAAGCTATCATTGAGGAGCAAGTATCAAAGCCAAGTTATCAATAATGTTGCTAGCTATCCCAAAAGCCCATTTGTGTGTCCATCATGATCACGTACACAGACATGCAGGAGCCTTCAGACTGTGCTTTTAAAAACTACAAAAGGGACACGATGACAGGAACATTTTATGGCACAGATTCAGCATCTTTAGACATGGGAAACACGCAGGCCTCTTCACATGTGCTGCATGCTTACGTGAGTGTAATGCATGCTTGCTTAAGTTAGAATTTGCACATCTGTGATTTATCACCAGTGTCACTGAACGTGGCTGCAGTGGGAGCCTCTCTCCGTATCCCCACACATCTATTTTTACCAACTTATTGCTTACCATCCCACTGGAGGCACAATGATTGGGAGATGAGATGAACAGATCAACGGGTGGGAAAAATAGGGAAAATCCTTTTTGGCGTTGCTAAATAGAAGTCTGTCAGGATTACGTACATCTTGTTAGCTGGTCTGTTTATACGTTTAGATTTGTCTCATTTATTTAAACAACCGACTAAATGTTTTTATTTGGGAAATTGCCGTGAAACATAAAAGTGAATGACAAAACTAGCAAAGTAATGCAAAATTTCCAGGCTCATGATACAATATATGGCAGTATATCACAATACTGTTAAATATTCTTTTTGTTTGTTTGTTTGTTTATATTATTTCCTGGAAAAATTTAATCATGCCAGCAATATGCACAAATACTAAACAGATCTTTATTTAATTAGAACGGGATCTAATACTATATAATAAAACTTTTTGGATTTATAAACCAGTGTAACCAGAACAAAAAAACACACAAAAGGTAAATAAATAAATAAATAAAATTGTGTTTTACAGACATTATGGTTTAAAGCTTAAATGTTCATATTCTGTTCGTTGTTAAAAGAATATGTGGTGTACAGTCCTTGAATCATCCAACATCGAAACATTATTATAGAATAGAATAGAATAGAATGCCTTTGTCAGTATACATATGTACAACAAAATTAGGAGTCAGCTTTTTTGTGGTGCATAGTACAAAACAGATTAAAATTAAAAGAAAGTGTAAATATATTAACAGAATAAAAGAAGCAAGCATGTTAACCAACCCAGAAACAGTAGAGATAAATATATATTGTGCTTGACTCTGACTAGACACTGAGGATATGCGTTACGAATATGTGCCTATATGAGGTATTGTCACAGTGATGTGTTCAGTACCCATATTGCACTGGGGTAAAACGTGCTGCTGAATCTGGAGATGCGGGCCTGGGTAGATCTGGATGGAGCTAACATCTACCACTTTTAGACAGTAAAAAGTGTTTTTAGGATGCTTGAAATAAACATTATTTAATTTTGGTGTTATCATTTTTCAAAAAAACTACATGCACCACCTGCAGTATCGCCACTTTTTAGTAAATAAACAACAAAGCAAACGACAAACAACAAAGCAGGGCAACACGGTGGTGCAGTGGTTAGCACTCGTGCCTCACAGCAAGAGGGTCCAATTCCCGGGTGGGACCTTTCTTTGTGGAGTTTGCATGTTCTCCCTGTGTCTGCGTGGGTTTTCTCCGGGTACTCCGGTTTCCTCCCACAATCCAAACAC
>JAQQZY010000023.1:30018681-30030642 GCA_030068375.1 Ostorhinchus rueppellii
GGGATAGGCTCCATGTGACCCCCATGACCCTAGTGAGGATAAAGCGGGTATAGAAGATGAATGAATGAATGAATGCAGCCAAACTATGACTGAAACATTACCACTATATGTTTATTTTTGAAGACGTTAAGAGTTTCTTATTTTATCTTACTACAAACCATGTATCACATAGTTTTTGATGGTTGAGACTTCGTTTCACTTGATATTTCCTGTACTATCTTGACAAATTTGACTTTAATCTGAAGCTTGTTTGTAGATTTAGGCATTATTTTGGCATCACTATGCAACATTTGCTCTTATGTATTATATAGAGCTAAAAAAAAAAAAAAAGTTCATTTTGACAGATATTGTAATAGGGAAGCAACCCATGATTTAAAATGGAATGTTGTATTTGTTTTAGTAGATCCTGTGTTACATTTGATACAAGTAGCACATCATAAATGATATCAGGTATAATGTAGGAAATGCATTAGGTCATTGTACACATTTTCATATCGTATCATGTGTTCAGTTATTTGCCATCAATTCTGTCTCATATGTTAGAAAAGAAAAAAAAACATGGGATATAAAACAAATCAAGACAATATTTATAGATTTTCAATTTATTATTTTTTTTAGGTAATGTCCATTTAAGTATGAGTGCAGTAGCTTCTTTAAACTGTGAAGAATTCTCTTATCAAAGCCTAGCAGAGCCAAAAAGATGTTTTCGGTGCATTTTATACTGATGTATTTTTTGCATAATTTGCAGCCAAACTATGACTAAAACATTACCATTATATGTTTATTTTTGAAGATGTTAGAGTTTCTTATTTTATCTTACTACAAACCATGTCTCACATAGTTTTTGATGGTTGAGACTTCATTTCACTCGATATTTCCTGTACTATTTTATGACAAATTTGACATTAAGTCCACAGCTTGTTTGTAGATTTAGGTATTATTTTGGCATCACTGTGCAACATTTGCTCTTATGTGTTATATAGAGCTAAAAAACAAGGATCATTTGGTCAGATATTTTAATTGGGAAGCAACCCATGATTTAGATCCAGTGTTATTTTTGTGGTTTTTTTCTCTCTCTATTTAACCTTTAATGATTTCTCACCATTTATTGCAATATTAACCTCTGTATTTTGCATTTTTCAGTGTAAATCGTATATTTTCCCCTACATTTAATTAGCTTATCATGTAGATGTTCATGGAAAGTCAGAGTAAATTCAAAAGTTATTATATCAGAACAGAGAAAACTGAACAGAAAGCGACTTTTCAGCAAAGATATGATTAACTGAGCATGAAGCAAGTGTGTCCATCCACTGTCACTGATCCAACTCCATGGATTTTACCGGCAAATCAATGTTGTAGAAGATGACAGTGTTTCCATGGTAACTACGGAGCCTCTGAACATCCAAATGGGTCATATCTGATGACAAACTGCATTTTACCTCAGTTATTTACATGTATTGATAGGATTAGTGGATCAACAGGTATTAAATAGTCTAGATCAGTAGATGTTTCTGGTCACTGGTGGACGTTTGGGTCTTTATGGGTTAAAATCAAATGTTGTATTTGTTTTACTAGATCCTGTGTTACATTTGATAGAAGTAGCACATTATAAATGATGTTTTTTCACATTTCACATTTTCATATTGTATCATGTGTTCAGTTATTTGCCATCAATTCTGTCTCATATGTTAGAAAAGGAAAAACATGAGAGAAAAAACAAATCAAGACAATATTTATAGATTTTATTTTATGTATTTATTCATTTATTTTCAGGTAATGTCCATTTGAGTATGGGTGCAGTAGCTTTTTTAACCTTGAAGAATTCTCTTATCGAAGCTTAGACAAAGCTCAGCCTTTTTATATAAGAAGTTCCATGTAAAAGCGACAGTTTTCTAAAGGTTGATAGCAGAAAAGCTCTTCACTGACATTATTTTGGAGTGGTTCTTTGTAGTAGGATTTTCTTTTTAATTCTGATGCTAAATCACTTTCAATGAACTCAGTGATAATCTTTCAATACCCTGCATCTGCTCACGAGGTTTTAAGTGTTTTGTTTTTGTGGGGTTTTTTTTGGTTGAAATAAATGTAGTAAATTGTTGAAATAAATACTCTGTTGTACAACCTTAACCCATAAAGACCCAAACAGTCACCGTCGGCACAAATCATCTACTGATCTAAACTGTTTAATACCTATTGATCCACTAATCCGGTCAATCCATGTCAATAATTAATGATGTAAAATACAGTTTGTCATCTTTTCGAGGCCATCAGATATGACCCATTTGAACATTCAGAGACGCCGTAGTTACCATGGAAACGTTATTTTCTACAACACTGATTCACCAGTAAAACTCGTAGACTTGGATCAATGACAGTGGTTTTTTTTAACATCCAGTCATTGATATCTCTGCTGAAGAAGTCACTTTTTCTTCATTTTTCTCTGTTTTTATATTCTTAACTTTGAATTTACTCAGAGTTTTCAGGAACATCGACATGGTACGTGAATTAAATATCAGAAAATGCATGATTTACACCAAAAAATGCATAATACGCTCAATAATGTTATGAAAAATCATTTAAGAAAGGTAGAAATAGAGAAAAAAAAACTGCCATAAAAGGAGCACTGGGTCTTTATGGGTTAAAATCTCAGCATATTTAAACATCTTGTTGATAAATGTAACATATTCTCAGTATTCCTGATGGGTTTGTCTGTTCTTTTTAGCCATAATACAAAGACCACGTCGTGGATAGACCCTCGGTGCCTGGATAAGCCTCAGAAGCCCCTGGAGGAATGTGAAGATGACGGTACGTTTGTGTGGATGGATGGATGGATGGATGGATGGATGGAGACCTGTCTGGTTGCATACATGTTCAATTTAGATGCTGCATCCTTTGGCCATTTCCATCAGATTGTAGCTTAAAGACTTGTTATTTTAGTACTAGAATAGCTCTTAATGGGAGAGTAGCGTTCACCTTGCTGCTCTTTAGTGCTGGTTTGTTACAATATTAAGTCCTTTTCACCAGTAAGTTCATAACGTGTGTTTTGAAATCCATGCAGAGTAGTGATTCCCCCAGTAACCCATAGGTGTCAGTGTTGGGTCAGTGTTGAGCTGTGATTGGGTGGCACTGCTGCTATGATGTTTCCTTCAGCTTTTTATCAGAACCAAAGAACTGATGACACCATTTGCATAATTTCTCTTAAATATACTTCCTCTTCTTGCCTGCTCACACATGCATTACACATCTGTACAGACCAAGAAAAAAACTCTTCACTCTGACACACACAAGTAAAATTCTCCTAAACCTCATCTCCATTTTTGTCTCAAATAAAACACAGATTCTATCATGTTTGAAGAAAAGTGCCTTGTAAATAAGAGGCTGAAGCTTCAGCTTTGATTAACTCTTGCCACCCAGTGGCCACAGGTAGATGTTACATGTGACTGATTTCACAGAGTTACCCTTTTTCTCTCTCTCTTCCTCTTTCAACATCAATCCCCCTGCTGTGCTGTCCATCCTGCTGAGTAGAAGGGGTACATACAGAGGAGCTGGACAATGATTTAGGTGAGTACCTGTCTCATCTTTTATATCGTGTCCAGTATTCACAGCGCCATTCCATCACATTACTTTCTCACAATTAAAAGTTTCAGTGTTGGAAAACTTTAACATAGAGCCACAACTGTTTGTAATCCATATACATAATAGCATGCAAAGTCGACGGTAACGACACACAGCGCCTCATATAGAGTCGTTTTGAGGCGATGACAGTTGCTGAGAGATAACGGTGACAATGACTGTCTAATCATGTAGAAATGCATCGTTATGCCGCGCTGTTAGAGACTTGACCTTTTGGCTATCCCCCTCTCAGTATGTACCTTTGCTTATTATCAAACACTCGCAGATTGCGGCCAGACATCTCTGATCTCTTGATCATAAGTGCCACAGATAAATTTGCTTCATTCTCTTACTTTCACCTACCACATGCGGCCTGCCGGACACACACAGTCACACATCAGCGGGCCATGGTTTCATACCAAAGAGATGAGGGCTGATCTGAGGAAGACTGTTAGAATGATGATTGCCTAATGGGTGTCTGCCTGAGCCAGACAGGCAAAGGCCTTTTTTCCCAAGGTCCATCAGCACAGTAACTAGCCTATCAGACACAACGCCGCACCCACTTGTGCCAGGATAAATGATGTCTAGAGACTGTCCCTGCACTATTATGCACTGGTAATAAATGTCATTCCATTAGCTGAGACTCAAACTAGATTAATAAATACAGTGTCCCTTAATGATTAATATGATTAATATGATCAATATCCTTTGACATGACCTCAAACTAATGAAATATAGCTTTAAATTAAAATATCACATGCATGCATGTATTATTCTTCCCTTATGTTTTATCTAATCTATATCTTTTAAGTTCCATAAAAAGGATTTGAAAGTTTTTAATTAGACTGAAGAGCAAACATAATTTATATTATTAGTTCCTGTCATCAATATTTTTCATAACAGAAGGTCAAAAAAGGTAATGTGAGTCATCCACAGATTGATATCCTCGAATGCCACTTTTTCAGTAGCTTTAGGCAACATTTTACCATGAAATAACAGCAGCGTGTTTGGTGTCTGGGCTTGAGTCTTGTTAGCTGCTTCCACAGCGAAGCATCCTAAACAGCAGCTAATTTATGATGATAAGATTAGATCAGTCCCATGTCTTTAAGACAGCCGTCCACTGGATGATATGTTCAATAACTATCGATCTGCACAATCCAATACAGGTGGGAAAAAAATGCAATTAACTTCATATCTCTGAGGAGTAGCAGACTCCAGCGTTTTATGAATGTCAGCTCACAGGTGGACGCACATACAGAGCAGCACATGCTTATACAAGGGAAATCAATAGAAGCATCCAGAGAATGAGATGCAAAGTTAAACATGTAATTCATCACGCCTGAGTTCCCGGTGAATTCAGTAAACACGGTATATGTGGAGGAAGATCAAAGCCGGGTGTGAGGGAAAACTGAAGCTGAAGAGCGACAGATGATTTTTTTTGTCTCATTCCAATCTGCGCTTCCCCACAGTCAAATGTATACCATTGGACGTGGTGGCTTCTCTCACACACACTCAGTCACCACACACGCAGGTGCTCCTCCAGGAGCGGAACTAGTGCAGTGTGAAATCAAGTGGGTGATTAAAATTTTGCGCGAGGCGAGGCGGGACTGCATTCCATTTAACGTTCCAGTTGAAAACATCTGAATCATAATTCACCATGCCTGCTTTGTGCCTTCACCCTGTACAACAACACAAAGTCTATAACCTTGCATTTCTCTTTTACTACTTGTGCTTTTGGCATTAGCTTCGTTTAGCAGGTGGTAAAAATATGCAATAGTATCAACCTTGAGTATCATACGAGCATGAAATTGACGTCTCTCCATTTAAATCTGTTTCACTTCCAAGCCATTGCTCCTGGTCAAATAGCATTTCAACCTGTCGTCTGTTACGCTGTACAGAAAATTTCAATCTCTCCATCCTGCTTTTTATTGCATCTGCTGCTGATTCCACTCCAACCAAGGGTTCTCCTCATTAGAAAACAGAGGGAGGCTCTCCAAGTTGGATGATTATAATTACCATCCACTCGCACACGGGGCTAAGCGTAATTGGACGAGGGTAATAATATGTAAAACTGATACATTGTAGAAGAGGATTATTGGGCAATCTGTGTTTGTAGCCAATTAGAAGCCTCTGACATTATGTATGTGGAGGCCAGCCAATATTCATTGCTGCTGTAATTGGACTATAGAACTGAATCAGATGGTTCTGTTAAACATAAGGGTTTCGCTCTATCATTTCTGATAAACACCACAGAAATACAGAACGATTGAACCATGGAGCAATTACATGGTGGTAAAGTGAGCCCAGTCATGTCCATATCTCTTTCTAATCAGAGTTGATTATGCTGGATTTGGTCTCAGCCGTGGGTTTCTGTCAGAGTGCTAAAAGTGTTTGCACCAGTAGATACGTGTTGTCACCGCTATGAGTAAATGGCTGCTGTCAGTACCATCTTCTCAAATGAAGTAGGTGTTCATTCAAGTCAAGGTGCTATGATAGATCACTGAGCAGCGAGCAAAGATGAAGGCAGGCCTGCTGTTGACGCACACAAAACACAGTGAATTATGCAAAGAGTGCTGGTGTGAAGGTTACCTCTGAAATGTAATATATTAGATTACAAGTTACCCTGTCAAAACATGTAAGAAATTATGTAAGCAGAGTAATTATTCAGTTCAATGTCATATATATTACTAGAATTTATACATTTTGATTACATTCATATTAAATTTTTCTGCTGGAAAGTCTTAAATACCTGAAACAGTTGGTGTAAACCTCACAACAGTATTCAGTCTGGCTGCACAATATGGGACTATGACCCCGCCCACTGAGGCGGAGGCAAGGGGTATTGTTTTTAGTTCTGTTTGTTTGTTTGTTTTTGTTTTTTTGTTTGTAGTAGAAAAACTATTGGTTCAATTCATACCAAAATTGGTTTATAGATTACCAGTGACCCAGAATAGATCTCATTACAGTTTGGGAACAGTAGGTCAAAGTTCACATTTATTATGAATTTTTCAATTGTTTTTTTTTCCCTATTTACTTATAATGGGCGAAATTTCAAATGTTTGTAGCAGAAAAACTATTGGTTAAATTCATACTAAATTTGGTTTATAGCTTGCCAGTGACCTGGAATAAATGTGATTACATTTTGGGAAAAGTAGGTCAAAGTTAAATTTTTAATGAATTTTTTACATCTGTTTTTTTTCTCCTATTTACTTATAATGGGCGAGATTTCACATGTCTATAAAAACAACTATTTTGTTTCAATTTACTTCATACTTGGAGCATATATAGAGGTAGTTCATATGCTGACATCAGCACATGCATAAACATGATGACATCAGCTGGATCAATGTCAAAATAGGCTACAATATGTGTGAGGGGCGGGGTTTGTTGCGCCTGTCACCACTTTTTTTTTTTTTTTTTTTTTTTTTTTTTAACACTGATCTGTTTTCCTACTACAATATAAAAACATTCAAGAGTTATATGTTAGTTTTGGTTCTCCTTGTTCGCAGATCTCACTCGCTCACTAGCAACAGTATAGTTACAATCTAATGACAGGCTTTTCTTGTGGAGGGAAATGACAACATGGCTTTTACTTTTGTAGCAATAAGGAACAATACAAGAATGATGCGCTTTCTTGACCTGCAATGGAACTATACTGCATGTGGACATGGCAATATCAATTCTGATGTAATGTATAGTATTCAACATGCCATAAAGTACATACCATACCATACTGATGACATGGTCGGCCAGGCACCGCTGACTCAGGTGTCCATTGATTTGTAGATAGCATGTGATGCTAGATGAAACAACTAACCAATCAAAAACAACACGGTGTTCTGCCAAACAAATGGAGGCTGTTTTTGTGTGGAGAGAGTTCCTCCTAAACCGTTCTACTCATAATGGTGTCGCTGTAGAGTTTTTACTAAAAACAGTATTTAGAGATAAAACCACCAGTATTTTGTCATTTAGTTACATTTTTTCTTTCATAACTGTTACAGATTCCATTTATACTCTAAGTATTAGTTTAGTTACTTCCTAATAACTGGTAATGATTGACACACACAAACGTAATAACAGGCTCAGTGCTGTGGACTTCACCCCAGGACAATTGTCTTTTCAGTAATTTCCAGATTAGATAAATTGGAAATGTGCTTCTTTCTTATCTTCTTCAGGCTCTTCATCATTTATATGAGACGATGGATGAGAGAAAAGCAAAAGAAAACATTTTCACACACAAACCTTTAACCTCGTGTAACCCGTGTTTAAGTTCCTCCTCCCTTGCCCGTCTTCGCGTTCACTAATTTCTCCGTTTAGTTTTTTCCTCCTGATTACCCTCCCTCCTTCGTTCCCTCCCTTCCTTACCTCCTTTCATCTCGCCGTCTCCTCATTCATCCATCCCTCTCTGCCCAAGGGGGTCTACCTCTGTTCTTATCTGATGTGTGGAAATGTCAGCAGCGTGAGGGGACAAGGGGGGACAGCCTGTGAAGCTGTTGAGTCAGTCTGGCCCTGGAGACTGCCTGACAGGCACACACAATAGCAAAGCAAAAAGGTTTCTTCTGGCCTTGCCTCTAATGGCTCAGTACATGGCCTCCAGCAACTTCACAGCCTTGAGTTTCCCTCTTTTCTTCTGTCAGTGTTACTATCTTATATTTTTTTCCCTTTCTTTTCTTGTAGAACTTCCGCCAGGATGGGAAAAAATAGATGATCCAGTGTATGGGGTCTACTATGTTGAGTAAGTGGTGCACATACATGAAGAACATCACTACACATGAACACTTCATATGCAAATGCACCAGGTGACACTGCACATAGGTTATGCAAAAGAAAATCTTGTATCTAAACACAAATGCATCCGGTTTTACTGTAACAGAGGGAACTTTTGACCTTTGACTAAGCAGTGGCAGCTGTAATGTGTGGACACTTCTGCTTCAAGATGTCACAGAATGTAACACATCCAGATTTCACTCCATCTATTTTGGTCCTTCGTGAAGTGGAAAATGTAGGCCATTTTGTTTGTGTCATTATCATTTGGAAGAACATGCAGTGAAAGGGTGTGCTCGTGTGTTGCATGTGTTCATCTCATCTTGTTTAAAGCCCCTGAGCCTTAAGCATTAATACAAATATGTTTCATGTTTTCTGATGTTGTTCAAAGCAGCACCTGAAGGCTTGAGGCCGTAGCATTTCTATTTTTTCCCCCACTTTGTCCCAGCAGTATTTCCTCTAGTATACATTATTCACGCTTTCATTCAGTTAAGGTATAATGTCATGTCTTTAATCTGCAGAAAACCTCCTGTGTTTGTATGCCATGTGACAGATACTTCATGTGAATTAAGTCGTCGCTTCTGTTGAGTAGATTTGAAGTGATTTGTGAGTGCGATTGTGCAATGCGTGTCTCAGAGACAGAGGGGGATCCTGAGCAACTACAGATGCATGTGTATTAACTGAAACCTATTACTATGTCACCCCCTCCCTCTCCCGGTGCTTTCTCCACCCTCCTGTGTCTATCTCCCCATCCTGCTTCACTCCACTTTCCTGCTGATGTTTATTTCTTGTCCTACATCCTTTTTTTTTTGTATCCCTATTTTCCATTTTTCTGCTTCTTTACATCCCCTCCTGCCCCTCATTCTCTCATCCCCCAACCTTTTTACTCTCGTCTTACCTTACACCCTCCTAAAGTCATATCAACAGGAAGACCCAGTATGAGAATCCAGTGCTGGAGGCTAAGAGGCGCAGGCAGCTGGAACAACAGCAGCCTCAGCAGCCTCAGCCCCAAAGCCAGCAGCCGCCCGAAGGTGAGCGCTACATCCGAGGTTCGTTCACAAGCCCCTACCAAGGGCGTCATTTTCTTTCTTTCTATTCATGTGTGTGGCTGAGGTGTCTATGGTCTGGTCCTGTGCGTGCGATTGTATCTGTTTTTATACCAGTTATGGCTACAGTGTTTCTTGATGTTGCCTGCTGCTACTTTATAATTTGCTAAGTGCTCTTCCATAAAGGCATAACTATTATTTGCGGCTGCACCGAGCAGCCCTTTTGAAGTTAATTTCTGTTTATCGTGTTGCCTTTGGGTGCTTGTTTGTGGTAATAACTTAAAAGCTTCTTTTTAAAGTTGAACACAGGTAAGTTTGGCTTCAAACGAGAATGATCTGACAGCTGCAGAGCCTCCTTGTTTATTTGTGTTGATTGGAAGTACGGCCTTTAGGATTTATGGCAAAGATTGATTGTAATATTTATTAATCTGTTTTCACTCATATGCAATCACATGGAAATAAGCATTGCTGTGTTTTCGACATCTTAGAATTATCTGTTTATATCCATATAGGAAGCAGATCTTCCAGTGTCCAGTAGCTCAGAAAAAAAACACTAGATTTAGAGATTATTTTTTTTGGCTTCAATATATATTCTCATATTTGCTTCATTGGGGAGGGAATGGTGAGGGCTATTTAACCCTTTTAGCTCCATACAGATATGTTTATTAAAACACCTGGTGTGTTTTTGTCTATTTTTATCAATAATTGTGTCAAAAAATGCCCTATGTGTAAATAATTTTAACCCTTTTTTCAGGAAAAGTAGAAGTTTCAAAATCTGTCAAGTATTTACCAATCTTATGTTATTAAATACTGAAAACTGTGTGTTATAAGAAGAAAACAACAAAAAAACAGAATAGAATTTTTTTCAACTTTCTAGTTTAGTTTATTTCAGACACAAACATAATACAAAACACAGCATCATAATAATAATAATAATAAAAATAGTAATGATAATAATAATTATTATTATTATTATCATCATCATCATCATCATCATCATAATGAAGAAAATAAACAATAAAAAATTTTAATAATAAGAGAACAATTGTTCTGCCTGAAAGGGAGTAGAAGAAGCCAACACTTATCCAGTCCTACCCCTGATTCCAGTCCTCAGACTGTTAATACTTAATCACCCACTATACAACATAAGATCATGATTATCTCTGAATACAGCCCTACAAACATGTGCACACATACAGTCACATACACCCCAATTTATATTTACATCTGTACACCAACCCACATCCACACCCCTTTTTTCTGTGTGTATTTTGTGAAAAAAAAAAGCCTAATTTGATTAAATAACACCCTCTTTCTGTGCTCATGCTTCTGCTTTCCTGCATCCTTTTGTCACCTCTGTAGATCCAGCAGTAGAGGGAGACAAATGGCTGCTATTCTCACACATGCAGCTGAGGCAGAGTGTGGACCAGTGCCCTCAGTGCTAATGTCTGCATAAGTGTGTGTTATTTACATATACTTACTGGTAACAGTGAGAACATTAGTCTTGACCTCGGCGGTAATCTGGAGGCGACCTCTCCTCTCAGTGTGGTCTGTCCCACACAGGCTCGGCACGTTGGCCACGCAGCGCTTGTGGATGTTCATCATACAGTCTGGTGGAGATTTAACAGAGGAGAGGCATTTTTTTAAAATAAATGTGCTGCAATGATGATATGTGCCAGTAACATCAATACTGATATACTGTAAGTGTAGGTGTGAATACAGGTATGCTATGCCAGCTATGTGCAGAAATCACCCTCGGCTAAACATAGCACTGTGTGGTGTATGATCTAATGCAAACAGGACTATTAAGACGGGTGGATGTGCTGTGGGTACATACGGTCACATCTCATGCCCTGGTGTATGAGGCCGTACAGCAGAGAGCCACAGTGGTCACAGAAGGTAGGACTGGAATAAGTGTGGATCTTAAACTTATGCTTTGCCCTCGGGTCCTAGAAAGGAGAGGAAGAAACATAAACATCTAATTATTAATCATTTCCATTACTTTACACTAAAAACTACCACAGAATACACTCCACAAACTGAAATAAATAAAGTAAATTAAAGCAAAACCTTCTGCAAAAAGGAACACACTATTAACTCCTTACATATACTGAAATAATAATAATAATAATAATAATAATAATAATAATAACAATAATAATAAACATTTTTATTTTTAACACACTTTACATTTGAAGCCAAAACTCAAAGTGCACAGTACAATAAAATAAAAACAAAAATAATAAAATAAAATAAAACATTTGTACTGTAAAGAAATTGCACTACTTACAAATGTCACTTTACAAATATATACAATATATATAGGTAGATATCAATCTACAGCTGTGCAATATATAATTTATAATGTGCATGTCTATAATAATACGCAATATAACCTGTTACGATTATATTATTATTATTATTATTATTATTATTATTGGCTCCATGCGACCCCTAATGAGGATTAAGCGGGTATAGAAGATGAATGAATGAATGAATTATTATTATTATTATTATTATTATTATTATTATTATTATTATT
>JAQQZY010000023.1:30071223-30090388 GCA_030068375.1 Ostorhinchus rueppellii
ATTCATCTGATTAAACTATGTAAGATTTAGCACATTTAATGTCTGAAGCAGAGATTTTCTAAGAAATTGTAGAGCAGTGTTATTTCTAAAACCATCAGGTCAACGTGAAGAGTGACCAATAGAATAAAAAAAAAAAGACCAAAAGTGGAATAATGAAGTTTCCATCCGACAGCAACGATAGGATGAAATTAAATAGTTTTTATATTCTATGTACTCCTCATAGGGCAGTAAAATAAGCCATAAACGTATATAAAGGTCCAGTCGCTGTGAAACCAGCATTAGACAGGTATTTTCAGTTTGGAGTTCATGCTGAGGACCATGGAGACATATATACAGGTTCTTCCCTCCATGGTCCTAATTGAAGCTTTCCCCACCCACGCCACAGTGTGATTGGCTGATATGTTCCTTGGGGGTATTGTACAATCAAAGACTTGAGCCAACAGGCCTCGAGAGGACCGGTGGAGGTGGAAGAGATGAATAGATGAGAAGGGAACTGACCGTGAGAGGAATAGCGAGTGGAGACTGAGAAGAGAAAGGTGCGGAGCTGTAATCAAATAACTGTAGATACCCAAGGAAGATTAGGTTGTTAAGGAGAAGAAAAGTTTCTTTATGCGGCAGGAGCAGTGTAATGATACCCTGTTTCTGTCGTTAAGGCGCAGCGTGATTCGCTGATAACACAAAATGATTGAATCTGGGCTCAGATAAAAGAATGAAGCTTTCATGTCCCTGGAGTCTGAAGCTGTGCATGCTGGCCGTGTGATCATTCACAAGGAAGGAGTCCCGAGTGACACATGCACCTTTTTAAAATATTTGACAAGTGCCGTGACAAAATGATTGATGGCACAATTGGAAAGTGCTATATTACTGTGGTGTTCGTGATCTGGGCTAACTGGTGAAGGAAGCCCGGAGGCGTGTGTTGCTGGTGGTAGTCTCCCAGGTCACATAATGTTTTTAGCTGACAGCCCTGGGATCTCCATCAGTGTTCAAACTGAAAAATGAAAATGTTCCATGTGTGAAATATGGGTTTAATTCCATCACACGGAGCCTCTAGAGGACCACGGAGAATTCACTTTGGTTACTTTTATGGTAATTGTAATACATTGAAATAGCCGCTATATGAGAACAGCAAATGCCAATAAAATGTACAAATTAAACCAAGAATGTTTGCCTCCAGGAGAACGTTGTGAATGAGGAAAAAATGACTCAATATGGCTGACAAGTAAAGCAATAACGTCCTTTATGTTAATCAGTTCCTGAAATGCTCTGTGCTTTTTTCACTTTGACGATCGTTCCTCGCTATTGTCTGCATTGAGTGTCGGATGAAAATGTCATGAAGCCTGTTTCCTCTCTCTCTCGTCCTCCCCAGAGTCTTCAAATGCATCTTTGTTGACTAATGCAGAGAAGATTGCAACTATAACCACCACTCACACACCTCAGCAACAGGCAGCACCTGAGGCCAGGTGAGGAGCACATTGGGAAAAGGAGTATTTTCATACATAGTAGTAGTAGTAGTAGTAGTAGTAGTAGTAGTAGTAGTAGTAGGGCTGCTTGATTATGGAAAAAAAAAAAAAAATCAATATCATGATTATTTTGGTCAATATTGAAATCACGATTATTCAAAAAAAAAATATTTTGAGTTTCAAAATTCAACTCGGCATTTCTCTCTCTCTCAAAAAACACTTTGTTATTGATTCTTTATGCAAAACATCCCAACTGAAAATAAATTCTGGCTACAAATATGTACTTTACAGCTGTTTTGCAATGGAATGGAATGTACCGCACATGAGCATCTCTCAGAAATCCTGTAAAGAAAAAAGGAAAATAAATCGTTTCAATTCGATTATGAGCTTTGAGATCGTTTGATAACTAATCGAAATCTTGATGAAAAGTCCATTAATTGCACAGCCCTACGTAGTAGTGTAGTTTTATTTCCAGCACATAGAATCAAACACAGAACCATACAACGAGATCAAACTAAATTTTCTGCGCTCGAAAAGGAGTGGAAAGAAGTATAACGTACTGTATAGACTCCACCCCTTTTTTACAAACTAATAGTTAAATTAATTATTTATTATTATATATAGAACGTGTTTGAACCACAAAAATGTCATTAATTCTCATGTAGAGCAAGTAAATTGTTATCCTTTGCATTATCAGTTCACATCCACACAGGAAGTTTCAAAACTTGAGAGATCGGACAAAAATGTAATGTTGCTTTGTTAACACACTTTTGTTCATATATATATATATATATATATATATATATATATTTACAACAACAACACAAAAACATCTGTACAATCATTCACATACACTTTTTCAGTTCAGATTTACAAAATCAGCTGTGTGAACATTATGTATATACAGTTAAATATTTACTACAAATACAATGTTCAATACGTGTGATAATCTCTCCTAATCATAATCATTAGTTTCATGATATGTACATGTAATATGTCCAGCTCTGGAAAATCTCAAAGGACCATTTTTTGAATTTAAGAGGATTTAGAACGATGTAATTACAGAACTAAAATGTAATATTCAGAACTATGTTTTACAGAAATGTATTTACAGAAAATGACAAGAAATTCAGTGTTTAGGCCTAAAGGAAACGCTCCTATTTGCCTCTAAAAAGCGTAACCAATAACATTTTAACTCAAGGGAAGTTCAGAAATCGGCATATGATTTCCACAGCTTTCATGTGTCTTGGCATGCCTTCCACCGCTCTTCCACACTGCTTTGGCTGCTTTATGCCACTCTTGGCATTAAAAGGCTAGCAGCTCGGCATTGTTTGAAGACTTGTCACCATCCATCTTCCTCTTGATTACATTCCAGACGCTTTTCAATAAGTTTCAGGTCTGGGAATTTGGAGTGATCTCCTAATTTGATTCCAGAACCTTACACCCTAGAATAGCTCCTCATTCACAGAGTCAGTCAGTTCGTGTTCAGTTTTCACCAGTTTTCACTCAGTGTTGGGGCGTTTCCGTGACTTGACTTTGTTCTTTGTGCCTTAGGAACAACACCAAACCAAAACAGGAATCGTTCGAGTTCAAAGCCCCACAAGCTCCTCCTCCGCAGCCTCCGACACAAGTCTCAGCTCAGGTGAGGAAGTGGAAGAGTGGAACCATCCATCCCGTTGTCACTTCACTCATCCGTCTGTCTATCCATGCATTCCATCTCTCCATCAAACACCCCAGCGATCTACATTCCATCCCATCAACTTCTTGCCAACGTCAACATTTGTCTTCTCATCCATCCATCCAGCGGGCCCATCTATCCTCTGTTCTCCCATGCATCTCCCCATCCTTCCACCCACCCACCCACCCAACCCAGCCGCCCAAGGACACAGCGCACTTTTATTTATTTATTTATTTGTCTCTACCTGCTGGCGTTATCTGGATCGTCACATTAAGCAAAAGCTTGTTCACTTTCAAAGTAACCCCTCAGTCCACTGTATTCGCCGCTGCATTAATCTGCCGATGTGGAGATGGCGTTTACAGATAGCATTGATCCTTCAGCAGAGGAGATTAGGAGGGCGTGAAGGGAGGAGATGCTGTGTCTGTCTGCCTGTCCTTTAGGTGCCCGGACCCTCTCTCCCCTTCTGTCTGTGCCCTCTCTCTTTGTCCAGCCACAGCCCAAGGCATCAATAATTCAGCATCCTTACACCTGAGCATATGCATGTACACACACACACACACACACACACACACACACACATACTCTGAGTGTCTGGCACAACTACTAAATAGGTGTGACTTTCCTGAAGGTGGCATTTGTCCCATGCTCCTGAAATAGGAGCCCACTTCAAAAGGACACACACACACACTTAAAATCTGAATCACAAAAGTGACCTTGATGCAAATGTGTCCTAGTCCTTCTTATTCTTTCCTCTGGTGTGTGTGTGGTCTGTCTCTATCAGGATGCTGAGTTCTACTCGGTGGACCTGGAGCGAGACAACAAAGGCTTTGGCTTCAGCCTGAGGGGAGGGAGAGAATACAACATGGACCTGTACGTGCTGAGGCTAGCCGAGGAGGGAGCAGCCGTCCGCAATGGAAAGATGAGAGTAAGGACACTGAGCAGAGATGACCATCAGATTACACACACACACACACACACACACAAGTTGCCGGAGAAGATGCTTACCTGTTTGCTGTTATTAACCCATAAAGACCCAGTGCTACTTTTGTGGCAGTTCCACATTTTAACCTTTTTTAACCTCTTTTAACCTTTTATATTCAATCGTGCCCAACCCTGGTCCTCTAGAGCTACTATCCTGCATGTTTTAGATCAGGGGTGTCAAACTTATTTTAGTTCAAGGGCCCTATTCAGCCTAATTTGATGTCAAGTGGGCCAGACCAGTAAAATAACAGCAGAATACCTTGTAAATGACAATGTTTCCTTTTTCTTTTAGTGCAATATAAAAATATTAGCCTTTACAAAATATCCTTTCTCAAAAAAAGATGGGAAAAAAACTTGCATTTTGTAAGAAAAATAAGTGCAATTTTAACAAAATTATGCTTCAATTCATGATTTATACATGTGTGTTACACACATTCTTACACAAACATTTAGTAACAGGCAGAATATTGTTAAAATTGAGTAACTTTTACCAGAGGTGGGTAATCCCAGGTTCATCAAGTCAAATTCCAGTCACATATTGATTCCAAACTGTTCAGTGAACCAGCCCATTTTGATGAGGACAACTCCTCATCCAGGTAGGTGGATAATGAGTGGAATCACCTGTGTTCAGTGAACAGCTTAGAATCAATAGGTGGCAGGAGTTTGACTTGATGAACCTGGGATTACCCCCGTCTGACTTTTACAGGAAGTACATCTCAGTTTATTAGTAACAAAACTCCCAGATCACATTGGATCTACAAACACACTAACCATTTAGAAACAGGCAGAATAGTGTTAAAATTGCACATAATTTTCTTTAGACATTTCAGGTAATTCTTATTTTACTATTAAAGGATAGTTTAAAATGTAAATATTTTCATAGTGCAATGTTATTTTTTTCACATTAGACCAAAAAGAAAATTTGTACGTGTCATTATTTATAGATTATAATGTTATTATTTTACTTCAGATCACATTGTTTTGAACTAACATGAGTTAATTCACAAATTCATCCTGTGGGCCAAATTGGACCCTTCAGGTGGGCCGGTTTAGGCCCCCGGGCCACATGTTTGACACCCCTGTTTTCGATATTTCCCTCTTCCAGCACACCTGATGATCATGATCAGACTTCTGCAGAGCTTTATGATAGGCTTATGATTTGAATCAGGTGTGTTGGAAGTGGGACACATCTAAAACATGCAGGATAGTAGCTGTCAAGGACCAGAGTTGGGATGTAGATGATCATAAAAAGCTTAAAGTTGAGAAATATTAGAGAAAATTAGAGAAAAAGTGTCTCCATCCACTGTCATTGATCCAACTCCATGGGTTTTACTGGTGATAGTGTTTCTATGTTCACTACAGTCCAAATCTGATGACCATGAAAAGATGACAAACTGCATTTATTTACATGGATTGATAGGATTAATGGATCACCAGGTATTAAACATGTTAGATCAGTGGGTGGTTTTGGTCGGCGGTGGCTGTTTGAGTCTTTATGGGTTCATTTGGTACCGAACAGCATTTTTCCATAGTTTCATGTATTTTGAGCTCTTAAACTCACTGGGGCTTGCCTAATAAAATTAAAGTCTTTGTTGAATTGTTAAAAATGAGGCACATTGGAGACAAAAACATTCAGAAAAAGCATGCGAGAACTGAAATAAGTGCAGCTGAATTCTAATATAACGATCGTTAACTTTAGAAGCACATTACGGACCCTCAGGATACCTCGCTTTTTGCATTGTTTTGGCTTATTATAGTACATTAATAATGGGTAGTTATTTTAGCTGTTGTCGAGGGTCTTCTCTTTGAGGCCCGGTTTAAACAAAAGATTCATGTCGAGAGGAGTTGAAACCTGCGTCTACTTGCAAAGCCCTTGTCTGCAACATTCTGAAAGCCTGCCAGTGTGCATCAAATCCACTAGATGAGACAGGGTATCATTTCCAACCCAAAAATTCTCTGTACTAGTATTCAAAATGCCAACTTTTCTGGCTTTTTTTGTAGCCGAGTTTGTAGTGTCTTAAAATATGAATGAGGATTGTGAGGTATGTTGCCACAGTTGCATTTCTAGTATTGATGAAACAACGAAAACATGAAAAAAAAAAAAAAAAACGAGAAGGTTGAGAATTTCTCCCGTCTAGTCTCCTGAGCGGTTCCGTCTGCGCCTCCTCTAATAAGCAGAGAAAACACTGACTATCCCCGACAGCATTTCACCAGACGGACAACTCATTATAATGCTGGAGTTCTTCAGGACAGGTGAACTACAGCCCATAAATACTGCGAAAAAAAAATATGCCAGGTGTCAGTAGGTTTTAAAAGCAGACACTGGCAAATTGACAAACTGAATCAGCAGGCTGTGAAATCAGCCACCATGAGCCAATCTTCACTCTGTAGCAGCATCCTAAAATGTTTCATCTTGTCGTGAATATTTGAATTGGGCTTCGGAGACATTTGGGAGCAGACAATGGGATGGAACTGAACAGCAGAAGAGGATTTAGTCTGAAAAAGCTCTTAAAAAACATTTTAATAGTAACAGATACTCTTTCAAAACGCATTCGAATGTAATGTTGCTGATACTAGAATTTCCTTTTTTCAGGTGCAGTCCACGCCTCAGGGAGCGGACTGCCTTGATTAACAAAGTGGCTGAAGATACTGCCACATAGATTTTACAGCCATAAGAATAATATTATCTATTAAGATAATTGCTTATGCATAATGTACCTCCCAATTACTGCAAGCCATGCTTCACTGAATATAAACACAGTCGCCTCCAGGCTTGGCCGAGGAGGAGGCGCTCTGTGTGTGAGAGCACTACAAATACAAGACCCAAACACTGCACAGTCATGGAGCACAGCCACTGACATAATATGTGCATTTAAATGAATGAACATGTCACACATGAAAGCCAGCGCGCTTTCATGAAACTGCACTATGTAACCTTTATTTTGATTAATTGCAAAAACAAGGAGCACATCCTGTTTTCTGTTTAATTGCATTTACAGCGGAGGCTTAATTGATTTTCTGTGTCTGAATGGGAGGGATATGCATATGAGAACCTGTTGAAAGAGTTTTTGATACGTTAATGCGCTGCAGTTTGAAAGCGTGTAAACGCAGGTGTGCATGTATTAACACCTTTCTACATGCATGCGCAAACCCATGCATTTGTGTACCTTATTAGCAGAGATATTAATAGTAGCTACTCTGTGAGGCAGAGAGAGGTGTCAGTGAGAGATCCACATCCTGCCAGGGAGGAATTCCCTCGGCGCAGACAGCGCTGACAGATAACTTGAGGCATGGAGGCAAAGAACCGAAAAGCAAAAAGTGTTTCTTCTGGCTCCTGTTTTTCCTCCTCTCTCCCTCTCTCTCTCTCTCTCATTTTCCTCTCTCAGCGTCACAGTTGCTGCTTTTAGACGCAATTTGCCCCCGCTGGAAACTGTTAATATATAAACTAAAAAATGTACCACGCAGAGGATTTCGATATCTAACCGCTTCTCAATCTGTCCTTCTCTCTCTCTCTCTTCTCCCCTTCTCTCTGCCATGATGTCCCTTTGAACCATCGTGCCTCTCATCTTCCCTCCTGCGCATTTTCTCCCCCACTGTCATTTGTTTTGTGCATTCTGTCTCCTCTCCTCTTTCTGTGCGTTTTTTTTCCCCTCTGATTTACCTTCTCTACCTTCCATCTTCACCTGTCATTCTGCATCGACAATTTCTCTCTCCTCTGCCCCCGTACCCTTTGCTTCTTTCTTCTCTTTCCTTTTGTTTCCCTGCGCTTCTTGTTTCACTCCTGTCCTCGCTTCATCTTGTCCTAGGTCGGCGATGAGATCTTGGAGATCAACGGCGAGAGCACCAAGGGCATGAAGCACGCACGAGCCATCGAGCTCATCAAGAGCGGAGGCCGACGCGTCCATCTGGTGCTCAAGAGGGGTGACGGCTCGGTGCCTGAATATGGTGGGTCAATCTACGAAAACATTCCCTTCTCCCCCATCTTCACGCCCTGAGCTGCTAAGACGCCCAGTGGACGGTGGTGGGTCAAGGGGGAAACGGGGCAAAGAACTAAATTACCCTTCTGGGACCCTTCACCCATCCCTGGGAGAAGCTCACCAGGGAGGGAAGGGGTTCGGTCTTGGGTGTCTTTCTGGTGGAGGTCACTTCCGAGCTTTGGATTTTAGTGGAGCAGGGGTTGAGGTTGCTCCTTTGGGTGCTGTCGGGCCTCTTCTGCTCTCACCTGCTCTCTGATTCTATGTCATCCCGCTGTCACTTTTCACCTTCTGGCCACTGAGCAAAAGCACTCTGCTGGGACTTTTACACAGACGTGGTGGGTGGAATTTCAGTGCTACATAAAACCAGAAACTGTTTACAGGGTTTGATGAACAGAGTAGTGAAAAAGTCAGTGTTTCTTGTGGATAAGAAGTATTGTTAATGGCTCTAATTTAGTATTAAACAAAGAAAAAAACTTGATCCAGTGCGTCCCGTGATAAAATGGGATTTTTTGAAAATATGAGCATCTCGCAACTTTGGTTAAGACATGTCACAAACATATTTATGATATTTATTGAAGGTGAATGTAAGCTACTGAACTGTAAGGGTTTTAAGTGAGAAGTGAACTGAGAAGAAAAGGCAGTCTTTTGCTTTTTTTTTTTTTTTTTTTTTTTGGTATTTGAGAAAATCTCACTATACTGTGCTTGACATTACTCACTAATCCATGGATTTATTTGCACCCACTGTTAATGTCAATGAAAAGCTGTGACCATAGGAACTCCACCCATCCCAATACAAAAACAAATGAACCGCTCCAGTTATATAGACATTTTGTACAGTGATTTAAAAAAAGAGGCATTTTTACAAGTATTTTTGTTCTGTGTACAGAGCCATGAATCGAAGCCACATATTAATGGATAAAAGTCTATTGCTGCATGACATGTCAAAATGTAAATTGGATTTTTTTTTTCTTTTTACTGTCTATTTTCCATAATATTTATGGAACATTTCTCTTTATTTTTTAATTGTATTGACCAGTTTTACTCAATAGTCACGAGTCATCATATGTTTTTGGGTTTTTTTGGTTTATTTTTGTTACTGTTTTTTGAGTGGAGATACATTTGCCTGTCTTGAGAAGCTCATCAGTGTAATTTTATTTGCGCTAAGAATGTGCTGTCTTAACCTGCACCGATATGACATCATGTGAACTTGTATATTTTGATCATTGTTTGTATTTTTTTAGTTGGCATGACCTTCGACAGTCTTGCCGGTTTTTCTTTTGCTTTCTGTCAGCAATGTAAAACTGCTTCATAAGCCGTGGTTGTGGGTGTATGAGTCTCACTGTCTTATGTTTTGGGTTTGGATTTCTGCTGCTTTTGTGTTCACATGTAGGTGTGTGTATGTGTGTGTGCGTGCGTGCGTGTGTGCGTGCGTGCGTGTGTGGTTCAGGTCTTTTCTCTGTAACTGATGGTTTCCACTGAAGGGTTGGGGCAATTTCCTGGACTGTCTCCTTATTCTGAATGACTCAATGATCAAATAAACACTTTTTTTTCATTGAAAAATCAAAACCGACAATAATTCTCCTTTTCTTCCTCCAAGCTGGTTCCACGTGATCTAAACCCTGTACTCTTCTCTTTTTCTGTTTGTGTTTATCTTCCCTTCTCTCCGTTTTGCGCTGGGCTCTTGTCTTCCTTCAGGGATGGTTGCTCCCCATCTCACTGCATGTATGAGAAATGACAAGATGGGGGAGGCCTCTGTCCTCCAAAATCAGACCACGGTTTGTAACTGTCCTCCCCTGTCGTCCGTCTCTGCCCACCCACTCCCAGTCTTCTTCTTTGTCTCTTTCTCTCTCTCTTTCACTTGGTCTTGTGTGGTGTGGCGTCAGCTCACCCATGCTCTACTCCATGCATACACATCCATTCACCCCAAATGCATTGCCAGTAACCGCCGCTGCCGTAAACGCTGTAATATCATGCATACTTCTACATCCGTAGCGTTTCAGCTTTGCTACCACATCCAAAGAAGAAAGACAGTGTTGGTTCATCTTGAGATTAACTTTGATTCAGCTTTAGCATATCGACAAGTAACCTTCTTACAGTCAAATCTCCATCCTTAAAATGTGGGGTATGTGCTTACAAATGCAGCCTATAAGATGTCATTGTAAGGTTAAATCTACAGAATCTGATGGCTGCTTATGTAGACGGTGTAACAATAGGATTAAATCGTACACAATGAATTGTTCTTGTCCCAGTAAAATGCCACTGTAGCCTTACATTCCATTTCTGAAGCACTGGCAAGCAGTCACTTAGCTTTTGGCTTTCGTCTTCAGCATTTTCTTGGCTTTAAACATTTACAAAGTGTCTAAGGCATCATGTCAACGCATGAAAGAGCATGGCTAATCAGTCCAATCAAGCAGCATCATCAACATTCAGCACGTTGGCACTGAGTGTTACCAGCCTGCAGTCCGGCGACCGACCAGCCAAGTCTCATTCTGTTTGAGTCAGGTGAATCCAGTGAAACCTGGGAGCAGGTTTGTTCTGGGAAATGAGTCTCCTAAAGCAATGGCTGCTTCACAAGTATGTTTCACTGCTTTTTCTATCCTCATGTTTAAGCTACACTAATGTGCCATTGGCTGTTTCTGTTGCCATCTAACAGCGATCTGAGATTTTTTGCTTTAACATCAGAATGGCTGTCATTTGAAATGTTCTCAGTTTCGTGTCTGAGTGATTCAGCATGGTTAGCGTGAGTCTAGGTTCCTATCCCAAATGGCCTACTAGGAGGGAACTTAACTCGCTTAAGGTTGAAGATGTTTTTCCCCTCATTAGAGTCCTGGAACTAAGGCAGGCTCTAGGATGAGAGGCGAAATGTTTTCAATAACTTCAAGCGAGTACAGTTGTCTTCTCTTAAGCATCTGGGGATATACCATTACCTAGGAATATCCACAGTCTAGATGCATGTTTGATCCCCC
The DNA here is from genome assembly GCA_030068375.1 of Ostorhinchus rueppellii. Classification (NCBI taxonomy): domain Eukaryota; kingdom Metazoa; phylum Chordata; class Actinopteri; order Kurtiformes; family Apogonidae; genus Ostorhinchus; species Ostorhinchus rueppellii. Next base: position 30,082,286 of record JAQQZY010000023.1, read on the forward strand.
TGCCCTCGTCTGTATGTCACACTGTGTTGCAGACGGCAGCCCCAACGACAACAGCGCAGTCAACCCAGCCTCAGGGTTACAAAACGCTGCGGAAGTGAGCACCCTGCCCTCAAACATTGCACCATCGGAGTCAAGCTACCCACAAGAACCTCACCCACCATCCCGGAGCAAGAAGGAGCCGAGCCGCCACTCCACCGGCACCGGCAAGCACCACCATTCCAATCACCGTCACCGCTCCCCCAACAAGAAAACCAGCAAGGGAAAACACAAGGGGAGAAGGTCCCCTGGAAAGGACATATTCAAGAAGAAGAAGGACAGCAAGGGAAAGGACGGCCAACGGCAGCATTCCAACGGGCACCACCGTAGCCGCCACCGTTCACCTGACAAGGGGCAACACCGGTCTCGTAGCGCAGAAAACACCCTGGATAGCCGTCACGGGGGACAACGACATGGACGCTCCCCTGACAGACGCCATGGGCAACACTCGTCCAACCACAGGCACCGCTCACCCCACCGCTCACCCTACCGCTCGCCCCACCGCCACAGGTCTCCCCACCGCTCTCGTAACCATTCCCCAACCAGACGTCATGCCCACTCCTCGGACCCTTACCGCAGATATGCCTCCCCAGACAGACAGAGAGGACATAATAATGAGAAGCCTAACACGGATGCGGCCGTATTGAAGGAGCCACCCAAGACTCCTGAACCCAGCCCTCCTCTGGAAGACAGTATCCTCCGTGAGCCCCCTGCCCTGGACCGCCTTAACCGGGAGGCGACACTTCCACCACTGCGCAGGGAGGACCGCCTATATGGGGAGGACAGCCTTCTGCTGAGGGCCTCCTCAATGGAGAGAGCCTATCGGGGGGACAGCCTGCTAAGGGATGTAGCATCCCACAGCCAGAGAGATCCCTTCAAGGAGACCACTTTGCCCAGAGTGCGCACTCCTGATTTAGATTCAGCTTATAAGAGGTACAGCTCACTACTAAGGGGGCGATCCCCCGAGAGAATTGGGAGGGAGGATCGCTACGCTAGCCGAGGGAGTTCTCCTGAGCCACATTACCGAGCCCGCAGCCTGGGACGGGACATCTCCCCGGTCAGGAGCTTCAAAAGAGATGACTCGGAAGACGAGGAAGATGACGACCAATTTGTAGCGGCCAAAGTGAGAGAGTACTACAACACCCTCAAGAGCAACGCCAGTCGCTCTTCCAAGCCCACGCTCCCTGAGCCCAAGAAGCCCTATAAGGATAACCCCAAAGATCTGAGCATCTGATTGGACGGCTTTCAGCCAATCGCAGCAACTACCCGCTAAGGAACTCTAGTACTCGCTCCCATTATCAGCTGGTTTTTCCACAAAGAAACACACCCAGTAGTGATCACACAAAAACACACCAAACAACATGATGACACTCACACACACCCTGGAAAACAGTCTGTTATGATTATGTAACAATGTTAAGTTACTAACAAGACAGAGATTCCAGAATGACTTTGAAAAGTTTTTTTTTCCTTCTTTTTTTAACTGTATGTTTTATTTTTCTTTATTCTTCTTTTTGGTTAAACATTCTACATTTACAGTAACAGACTTTTCCAGAAAATGTAAAACCATAAAAAACAAAGATGTGCCTAACAGTTTCATTAACGAGCGACATTTGTTTTTGATTTGATATGTGGCAGGCATTTTGTGCCGCACTGTCAGATGATGAAATGTATGTACTTTTCCACAAGGATCCCAAGTACCACGCACCTGGATTCACCATAACCGGTGCTCACAATGATGCTGTGCATGTCTTTACCGGTTTCAATGTCTTCTCTCTCTCTTTCTCTTCCTGTCCCACTTTCATTTTTTCTCTCTGTCTTTCTCTCTCTTCTCTTCCCCCAGTGCCACTGTTTTTTAGACATTTGACCAGACTATAGCACAAGCCTGCATTTGTTTGTATATTTTTGACAGTTTGCAGTATGTGTACATTCAGAGGTGACCATTTTAAATGAATGAAGGGAAAATTAAAAGTTAAACTATGATAATGATGATGATGATGATGATGATGTTAAAATAAAATAATATATTCAACAAATAAGTAAATGCATTGTTGTTTTGGTTCGGTCTTTAACTTTCACAGGTTTGGAATAAATTATAAGATATTAGAAGGTCTGTCAGAATGTCAGAAGGCAGACGGGAAATAGAATGCAGGGAGTAGAGTGCTGAGTTTTCATCATTTGCGCAAACAAAAGACCAACAGACTGTGTAAGCTGACATTATCTCAGACTTCCTGAAGTGTAAGTCTTTGAAGAAAAGCAAAGAGTTTCCACCCTTTTGCAACATCAAAGTCTAGATAGAACAGCCAAAAAAATGATCCCCTCTTTTCACAGCTAACTTTGATTTGTGCCTCATGCGTGGCCTCGTTACGCCTTTGTCCTCCGTCCTCCGTCTTCCTTCAGCCTTCCCTCCTTTTCATGAAGATTTTTTATTTGATAAAGATTAAACAGCATGGAACCTGCTTCCCTATTTTAGGCCAGTGACAGCAGTAGGAGGAGGATGGGAGGAGGGAGGCATGTGTTGTTTCTTATTCCCTCTGGAAATAACAATGATAAAAATAAAAGAAAAAAGAAGAAATATGAAGAGGTCATTCCTTGTGACCTGCAAATAAAAGCGGGAAGTTGCTGGAGGAGAAAAACTTTTTTTTTGTTTTGTTTCGTACACACTCCTGATGCTGATGAGAGATGAAGTGGAGCTTGAATTGGAAATGTTTTAACCCTATAATGCCCACTGTGTCATATTTGATACATGAGTTTGAAGCCCTCTACATGATCAGTGTGATATTTTTTTTTTATCTTGGAAAAACCTGATGTATACAATTAGATACATACATGCACAATACACAGATAATCCACCAGAGGGGAGGAATTCATTCATTTCCAGTGACACGACAAGATTGTCATTAATGAGGAAGGAGGCAGAACTTTGCCAAGTTTGAAAAGGAATTACCACATTGTTAGACGTGTTTGCGTTATGTTTTTGTTTGTTCGAAAATAATATTTGAGCACTGAGACCTGATGTATCAAATATGATACAACATTGAAACTCATTCATGGAAATTGATGTTGGAAAATAAAAAGGTGCAGAGGATCCAATAAAAGCTCTACATGTAGTTTCAAAGAACTGGAATTTTCTGTCAATGATTTAATGGTTCGGGCTTTCCAGGGTTAATCTCACTTCCACTGCCATATTTTTAAGATTGAGGCACAATAATAAATTCTATGCAGAGTGAGGCTGCTAACATTGTTAATCAGTGAATATTTCGGTTACATGTACAGTACTCCATGCCCACGCTTAGACAGTGAATGCATTAAAAGTATTTATGTCTCCTCTAACTCTTGGAGAACTGAAGATTTTTCAAGCTTACATCATACTAAGTTTCTCCCAATTGCTACAGTACATGCCAAGGTACTTAATACCGCACGTTCAAAAAGTATGCATTCAAGATTACCCTGTGGACACAATCTGTAGAGCTCATAAGAAGAAATGAGAAGCAGAGATGAAGCATCACGATCAAACAGTAACATATCAGAGCTTTTTTGGCCCAGTTTCTCTGCGATTCAACAGGACCTTAATGCATTCCACTTCTTTTGATGCAATGATCTGAAAGTGTTTTTACAGTGCTACTTTCGGGCATTACCCATGTTTTCCATCGCTGATTGCCAAATGTAAATTGCATAGTGTCGTTCTTATTAAATAATCTGCATCCATTCACATATCCTAATTGTTTATTGCCTATAGATGTCTAAATATTTAATGCAGTTAATGCTCTATTTCTATCACTTTTATATGCAGAGATAGGTCTTAAAAAGGACATATTGCAGTCCACAGCCAGAGATGCATGGAGATGTTTGTATCCTGCAAACACTTTGCCTTTCTCTCTCGCCTCTCGCAGTGAAGCAGCTCCTAAATAATGGATGTAATCCACTTTCCAGCACTGAGACATTCTCCTCCCCGCTCTTTAAATCTCTCTCTCCCTCTTTATCAGGACATACTCCACTCCTTCTCATCATGAAATGTAGGAGCAGCAGTTCCCATTTTTTATTGCTTGTGTGACCCCAGAAATGATTAACAGCCTGTGTCTGGTGACAATTCATCATGTCAGCGGCAGGCAGGAGATGGTAATGAAATGTTCAATAGCAACACGACTTAAGCCCTGTGCGCTGACAACCCCGCCAGGTCAGCCCTCCGTTCTCCCATCAGTTCAGCTGCAGGTGCTCTCGCGCCAACCTTGGAGAGCGTTTCCTCCCAGGTTGCCACGGTAACATAAATGCAACAGGCTCTTCTTTCCTCATGCTGACTAGATTTAGACTCAAATAAGGCTAAGGGAGGACAAAAAAAAGAGCGCAGGGTCATTTCAGGATGTGCATTTGGGATTTGAAGATGCTTTCACTTAAGAGAAACTTTCAAATTGCCACTCTAACAGGAGCCTTGACATCCTACATAACAAGCCTGTTGTGCTTCCCACTGCTGTCATGTAGTGGGCATCCATGCTGCTGTCATGTAGAGGCCGTTCTTTGTCCTAATAGTATATCTGTCTCATGCTCGACTGTGCGTGGAAATCGGCCTTTTCGGGGAAAGAGGTGTGATGGAGGGAGTGTGTTGTGCTTGCTCAGAGGGCATTTCACGCAGTATGTGTTTTTGTTCTCATGCTCACAGTACTCAATCGGAGGTAATATATTTGGGTGCTTCTATGAAACTGGGTTCATTTTGGTACCTGGCATTTTGCCAGCTTTTTATGCCCAATAATAAGAGAAATTTAGACATGTTCCCCCCTAGGATGTACCTAATGATGACCACAGATAATTGCAAAAAAATTATACTTTTGCTCTGAGCCATCCCAAAATTAATGAATTTTTAATCGAATATTGGGGCCAAAATTGGAACAGGAAAAGCTACATAGGTGTTAGTGCATTTGATCTGGAAAACATGGCTATAAATGGTCTTAAATACTGCTATAAATTCAATTCAATTTCATTTGTAGAGCCCTTTGTCACAACAAAGTTGCCTCAAAGAGCTTAATAACATTAGTTGGACATGAACACAAACAACAGTCAAATAAACAGTAGATGAAGGAGATGGACGAATGTCCTGGGTGGCCCTCATCCTTAGATCCTCCTTTTCAGCAAAGAAAAACTCCAAAAACCCAGTGACAAAAGAGAAACCTGAGGAGAACCACCGTGAAGGACAGATCCACATAGACGGACAGATTACAGATGCACCAGGACTGATGGATGTCTATTTACGGATGTAGTTCCAGTCTGTAAAGATGCAGGAGGGGCACATGAGGGGGTCCATCTAGTCAGATGGGACAGGTGAGGGTGAGGAGGTCCATCCAGTCACCTCAGATCCTGTCATCACTGGGCCACAGGTGGCTCCAACTGAAACAGTGGCCACTCCCCCACAGGGGGGTGGGGAAAAGGGACACTGTGTTAAATGTGACGATTCTGTGGTTTTCTAATCCAGACATGCAGGTTTTTCATGAATCGGCAGTCTCATTCCAGGTTTCGTGTGTAACCTATCGTGTCCACTTGCGTTACTTGTGGAACCTGCCCATTTAAACACAAATAAATCGCGAGTGATTTTGCAACAGTGGTCATTTTGGTGAAACACTGCCTTGCATAATTTTACCTGTGGGAGAATAAAAAAGACATTCCAAAAAAAATTGTAGCATGTAATTTTCGTGTTCTTTTTTACCTTGTTACATACAGATTTTTGTATAAAAATGTTTTGTTTTTTTTTTACCTGAAAAATAGTTTCTCTTTTATCTCAGTAAATGTTTAGACCTAATGTGCTTCTCAACTTGCTTCATAACATTAGTCTACATGTGGTTTGAATTTTTAGCCCCTCTGTCCTGTTTTTAGGGACCAGTTTCATAGAAGCCCCTGTTTACATGCAAAAATACTGGTCAAGGGTATTATGGAGTGGATTATTTTGTCAAGTAGTGAAAAGAAAACTGAGGCACCTAATGATCATACTTGCCAAAATGCAGCTGTTAAAAGAAATTCATAGATACTTTCATTACTCAGTCATTTTTAATTAAATCATGCCTTTCATCCTTGTAGATTTTTGCCTTATTTCAGCACGAACTCGACAAATAACTTTGGTATACCTCTGGCATTTGCCTTAAAAGCGTGGTCATTTTGTCCTTGATTTAAGTTTCTTGTGATTAAATATGTTATCCAACTTATCCAAAGTAGCTGAGTGGAGCATAAATTCTGGAGGCGGATTTAAAGAGCTGGTTCATCTCAAATAAATGGAGAGAAAAGAAACAAGCAGCAGCGTCTTTCTTGAGCCGTGTTATAACCCCTCCAATAGGGACACTGGACAGAGAGAGACAGCAGTGCCGGACAGATGGACATAAATAATAGATACAGCAGATAGGTGCAGACTTTGAAGTTTTCTAGTCTTTATGCTAAACTAAGCTAACCACAAACAGCGGTATGATGCATTCTTCAAACTCACCCGGCTCCTCAGGGTACAGTCAATTCTAATTAGGCAGAAGTGTGTTGCTTTTTGAAGATGCAAAAACTTCATGGTACCTGCTGTAGAGGAATCAGATGACTATGCTCAAATGCTTGGTAAGTTGGAGGATCAACTGAAAGACATTAGGATTAGTTTAACCCATAAAGACCCAAACAATCGCCACTGACCAAAAGCATCTACTGATTTAAAATGTTTAACACCTGTTGATCCACTAATCTGATCAATACATGTAAACAAGTGGTGTCAGGCACAACAAGCCCCGCTCCTCGCACATATCGTAGCTTATTTTGACATCGATCCAGCCATGTCAGCATATCATTTGAGTCTATGTGTGCCAAGTCTGAAGTAAACTGAAACAAAATTTATGTTTTTATAGACGTTTGACATTTTGCCCATTATAAGTAAATGGAAGGAAGAAATATTTTAAAATTTAGGGGAAAAAAAATAGAATTTTGAGCTAATTTTATCAAAATATAAGCACATCTATTCTGGGTCACTGGTAATCTATAAACCCAATTTGGTATGAATTTAACCAAGAGTTTTGCTGCGACAGATATTTTAAAATTTTCCCATTATGAGAAAATGGAAGAAAAGATAAATAAAAAATAATCATAAAAAATTTGAACTTTGACCTACTGTTCCCAAAATGGCATCAGATCTATTCTGGGTCACTGGCAATCTATAAACCCAATTTGGTGTGAATTCAACTAACAATTTTGCTGCTAGAGTGTTATCAATTAAACAAACAAACCAAAAATACTCCCCCTTGCCTCCTCTTTGGGGGTCAGGGTAATAAATGAAATATAGGAAAATACATGACTTTCACTGAAACAATGCAAAATACAGAAGATATTATAATACATACTGAATAATCACTTACAGGGCTCATAGTTTGCTAAACCCACTTTCATTTTGGTCAGTTGTGGCCTAGTGGTCAGAGTGTTGGACTTAAGATCGGAGAATTGCCGGTTCAAATCCCACCTTCACCAGTAGGTAATGGCTGAAGTGCCCTTGAGCAAGGCACCTAACCCTACACTGCTCCAGGTTGTAACCAATACCCTGTAATAACTGCAAGTTGCTTTGGATAAAAGCATCTGCCAAATGCATAAATGTATTAGTCTGTGGTTCATTTATTTGTGTATTTGGACTCTAGTAGTTCATAAAGTTTGAAATTGAACCGTCCAGCTGCTGTAAAACTATCTTTATATTCATTTTGGCAAAAACGGAGTGCATTTCTACAACCCCTTTCAATTACATTCTTAATTTATTACATCTATAAGTAGTTACATCATGACATTTGCACATATAAGGTCAAGAGTAACGACAAACATTTCTTTGAGTATGACATAATTGTTTGTCAGCAGCAGCGGTTACAATAAAAACTGAAAATATGTCCAAACTTTGAGGCAATTACCTGACATGTTCAGTTGGTTGGACAGGACAGAGCAGCACAGCCAAAAACCTGAAGGGGGCGGGGCTTGAAGTGGCTCATGTGCATTTAAAGGTCCAGCGCTCAAAACCACCTTTCTGGTGTCATTACTCAGAAATAGTGTTGAAGATGGACCTGTGGAGTTGAATGAATG
>JAQQZY010000023.1:30111648-30123504 GCA_030068375.1 Ostorhinchus rueppellii
GGCGACTTGTCCAGGGTGTACCCCGCCTTCGCCCTTAAGTAGCTGGGATAGGCTCCATGCGACCCCCGTGACCCTAGGGAGGATAAAGCAGGAATAGAAAATGAATGAACAATTTCTATGTGTGAGTTTCAGTTTTGTATCAAATTTAATACACTGGGTCTCAGTGCTCATATTATTATTTTTGGACAAACAAAAACATAATATAACACAAACCTGTCAAACAAATTGGTAATTCCTTTTCAAATTTGGCAAAGTTTTACCTCCTTCCTCATTAATGATAATCTTGTAGTGTCTCTGGAAAGGCCTCTGGTGAACAAATTCCTCCCCCCTGGTGGATTATCTGTGTATTGAATGTATCTAATTGTATACATCAGGTTTTTCATGAAAAAATATCGCACTGATCACGTGGAGGACTGCAAAACTCATGTATCAAATATGATACATTTGGGGTTATAGGGTTAAATAAAGAAAATTAGAAATGAGGACCTGGTAACTCCTGCAGCAGGTGTAATGCCGATTTCAGGACATAAGGTTGAAGCAGATTTTATTGGTGCAGATGAAAAGTTGTGAAAGTAAAATACATGATGCAATAACTACAGAGGCGAACGAATGTTAGTGCAGGAGAATGACCTCGCTTATCCTCCATTTCCAGCTTTTAATCCATCTAGCGTTTGATCTTTTTGTCTTTGTATCACCTGACTGAACCTGTTAGAAAGAGGTAGGACAGAGAAAGGAGAAAGAATGGAAGGAGAAGGAGACCATCTCGTCCTTTTCCTTTTATTCTACTGTCAAGCTGTTAATTAGAAGGGAGAGTGTTTTGATGAATGCGCATTCCCTGGATGTTCGAGCTATCACTGTGGTACAATGAGGCCGGGAACGCAAGCTGTAGGGGGTGAGTGGGAGGTTGTGTATGTGTGTGTGTATGTGTGTTCATGCAGGGGATCTGAAACCTTCTGAGATTGAACACAGACACAGGGAAGGCTGGAGGAGATGGGAAACGTAGAGACGTGATCAGAGTGAGAAATCCGGCTGAATTTGCTGCAGCCTTATTAATTTCCCTCCTTTACTTTCCCAACGTTCTCAGGTCTATCTCTCTCTCCACACAATTCCATTTACTTTTACAGTCAGCTGCTGATTTTGAAGTGCGCATATGCTCTATTTCCTTGGCCTTCATAAAACCGCACCTGCTCAAGCTCTGTATATTTATTCTTTAAATCGAGCATATGGTGAGAAGACTTGGCTCTTAGTTTCAACCATAAGGTACGAAATGCAATGATGAAAAGAAACCTACACAGAGAATCTCTTTGAACGTGTGACAGATCTATAAACCTTTTTTTCTCTTTGGGGTTGGGACTTTTATGCTCTTATGTTATGTTCACGCTACAGGTAAATGTGGACGTTCTGCCTACAGTATATGTTACTCATATTTCAGATTTCTCAGATTTTTGACAGTCTGAACAGCACAAATCAGATCTTTCCACATTAGATCCAGCCCACTTTTTTGGGTGGGATACATACCTGATATTATGAGTTCATCCGAATTTTATGCCATTGAAAGACCCAGTGCTACTTTGGTAGCAGTTCCCGAAAGAATATTTGTCTTTATTTGATCTTTCTTAAGTGATTTATTACCATTTATCAGAACATTATGCTCTGTATTTTGTGTTGTTTTTTTTTTTGTGAAAATCTGTTTTTCTTCTCCATATTTAATTTACTGGCCATGTAAATGTTCATTAAAGCTCAGATTAAAGTTAAATGTTATATCAGAAACAGGTAAAGCTGAAGAAAAAGTGACATTTTCAACAAAATATAGCATTAACTAATGATAAAATAAGTGTTTCCATCCACTGTCGTTGATCCACGTCCATGGGTTTTACTGGTGGATCAATGCTGTAGAAGATGATGGTGTTTCCATGGTAACTACAGAGCTTCTGAATGTCCAAATAGGTCATATGTCATGACCATGAAAAGATGACAAACTGTATTTTGCAACAATTATTTACATGCATTGATAAGTTTTACGTTTTCGATGAGTTCATTTTCATTTCAGTTCGCGTTTCAGTTATAATGTGAACAACCATGTAAAACATTAGATTTCAGCAAAAAATAAATCAGAATTGAGTGTTAAGACCTGCAGTGTGAATGTAGCATTAGCAGCTAACAGACATGAGAATGAATAGAATCAATCTGTCAGACTAGTGATTTAATCTTTGCATTACTAATGTTGAACCAGTCTTTCGCTGCTCCGTCAGGACTTGTTCCTGGAGAGTCTCTTCCTGCGATCACACTCTGTTCGTTCTCCCTCTCCCCCTCTCTCTCGCTCTAGGTGGCCTTGTCTTGTCACTCAAAGCGACCACAGCCAGTAGCATGCAGGCAGGCCTCGTAAATCGCCAATTCCCCATTACAGGCCAGGTCTCTGGTTTCTCATCATCCAGTCTGCCTGGCTTCCTTATCAGCCTACGGAGCTTTTCATCTGCCTCTCTGGTCCTCTGCCACACCACCAAGTTCTCGTTTACACTCCCACCCTGGGAGCGAGGTCGTTTAGAGGAATTATCTTTCATCTTTGTGGGTGGACGTTTAGAAACAATGTCTGAGAGTGTAGGTTAGACACACCAGTCAGTTGTTTGATCACATGAACCTATATATCGGAATACTTAGGATGGTTTTAGTCTGATTTTCTCAAAATATCTGTGTCAACTGTATATTTTCAGTTGGGTACTTCATAGGATTTTATAATAATTTGACAAATCTTTCAAAGTCATCCCAATTGCAACCACTAGATTTGTAAAAAAAAAAAAAAAAGGAAAAAAATGTGTGTTTTTGTTTGCGCAAAGTGTTGAGGTTAGCTTAACTGTTTTGCACCCACTCCGCATTGGATTTCAGAAGGAAGTGTAGTATGATGAGATCCAGATTTTAAACAAGGTTAGTGATGGCTTTGGGTCCAGGCTTTTTTTTGTTTGTTTTTGGAGGGATTGCATAAAGCTCATGCTTGAGACTTCCAAGCTTTGCCTTAATGCTCAGACCTGGTTACTGGTGGAGACAAAGGCCCCGGCTTTGGCCCTCATCTGCCCCCAGCTGAGGGACTCCACGGGCACTAATTCTCCTCTGTCAACCCCTGTCAACCCCTTCTCATTACACCACTTACTGGGAAATCTCTGGTGTATACCTCGGCACAAAAAAATGGGACAATACCTTTGTGGAATGTGAAATAACAACAATGCGCTGTGGGAATATTGCAGCGGGACTGAGAAAGGAGGACTATTCATTAGAAATAAGAGCCTCTCAGAGTGCTTCCTGCCAGTGACAATTTTTTTGGGGGGTAGCTAAAGGGGTCATGTTGATTGTGGGCACAGGAGAGTCACTTTTAGACTGAGATTAGCTCAGAATCTTTATTGCAAAGCATTTGCCTGCATCATTTATGCAAATGTACAACAAGAATGTTATATATGCACAAAATAAAGGTGAAAACATACCTGGTTATGTCTAGCCTATTATATATGAACCCTATTAGAAATATATGATCAGATGTTCTTGATTTATGTTACTTATTACTGAGTATTTTAGGTTTTGTCTGTCATTTCTTTGAATATAGTTTCTTACTTTATTATATTTGTAAAGCAAACATGACACGCACCTTTTGCTAAATGTTTGCCTTCCATTTGTACAAGAAATCCACATTTATGATCAATGTGATATTATGACTCACATAAATATACACATCACTTTTAATTAATTATCTGTATGCATTATAAGCTTTTCACATGTATGTTCACACCATGCCAAATACCATGCACTGAGGGTTAAGGCGAGGACACGCTAACCTGACTGCTGATTGTTGCCAGATAAGGTAGCCCAACTGACCAGTCAGCCCCCTTTCTCCAACATGGTCAAAAAAGTGTGAAGAACACACCAAACTGACTACCAACCTGTGCGTGCATTCTGTGCTTGCACAGGACGTAAAACCATAAAATGATGGAACACTGCTCTAGACCAAAACAGAGGGCTCGCTGTCATCAGTTGTTATCAGCAGAGAATGTTGAGTAGTCAAGAAGCATTGTTGTTGTTGTACTTGTTGAACAGATGGATAGTAATAAGAAGATACTGGTATTGTCAGCTCTCGGGCTTCTTCTTGCAGAAGAAGAAAGACGTTGCAGTCGAAAAATGAGGAGGAATCGTATTATGCTAACGATGCTAACAGTGTTCACTTCATGGAATGAATGAACCCTATAGACAACACAAACTGGCACTCATTCAGATATGATATGGGCAGGGAATGACCTATTATAGACGATAATAATAGTGTGAAGTACCTTGGCAGAGCTGGATTCACATGGAAACTTCTTGTTCACTGATTCACTACTCAGGGCTATCTCTCCACTAATCAGATTGGTCCGACTGAACAACGGGTAGTGGCCGATTACACACATTGCATTGGCCGAAAAGGCTGGCAGCGGCATTAATGATGGCCAGTCGCTCAGAACACACCAACCAGACTCATGTCACTGATGTCGCCAGACTGCCCAATAACGTCCGACCACCAAAAATCGGGTTGGTGTGTCTTCGCCTTTAGGGTATGTGACCTGGAGATCTTGGTGTAAATTGACATGTGATCAAATGGTGTTGAATAACTCTTGAAAGGTCAAAAATGTGTATGTATAGCACGTCAAATGCCATATGAACTAACGTCACATACAACACAATTTCATGAGATCAGTCTCTATTTTCACTACGTCGCCAAAGTGGTCCACAATAAAACTAGTGTATATATATTAGAAAAATATGCTCTCATATATTCATGGTTGTCTGTATGCAATGGGGATAGATTTCTCATAGGTAACACATGGCAAAATGCTTTTTATATAGCCCAGACGAGGCTTAAGATTTAATTATACAGTGCACTTTATACACAAAGACAATTCACTGTACTTTACACAAACAAACGGAGCATTTGGGAAATAAAAACATTGTACCAGTGCCTAAAAAAGAAATATATAATTAAAGCATTACAAATAGGATTTTACAAAAATGCAGTACCCAATTACAGTGCAGAAGACCTACAGCAGGGCACTTCCATATACGACTAATGTGTATGTCTTAACATTTCTACAGAGGATTACACAGGTTATTTTATATTCTTCCTCCTAATTAGGCTGCTTGTTGGCATGTACTTCAACAAGGTCGACACTTTCACTAACCACAAACCCATGTCGTCACGTCTGCTCTAATCAGCACTGTCTGCTCTCTAAGCCCCTGATGAAAAACAACTCAGATAGACCTGAGCTGCCAGGTGATGCCTGTCATCAGGTATTTTCTGCAGATTTACAAGAGCAGGAAAATTACTATTTATGTCATTGTCTGTCCCTTAATAACACAAACAATCTCTCAAATAAGGAGTGTCTTCTTACCCGCTCCCTCCCTTGTCCACTTTCCTCACCTCCTAACCCAGACTGCTCATACCACAGACCCTGAATTACTCTTCTAGTTTGTTTGTGTCTGTGACCCCAAGCTGTGTCTGATCTTCTGTTTTGTGAATGTGTGTAGTCTTGGTGTACGTATTTGCTCCACTGTTGGAGATTCATACAGAATGCAATGCATGCATTTTTGTGTGTGGCAGAGTTTTGGAGGTCATTTTTGTGGCTTTACCTCCCTGCTGCGTTTGCAGGACTTTGAAGCTGAGTCTGGGGAATGAGAGATGATCTCTGCTCCGGCTCATCTCTCTTACTCAGTTTTTTTTTTCCCCAACTCCCTCCTTCTCCTCTACTTTTTTTTTTAAACTCCAGATCCAACACCCACCACAAGATGCAGCTGGTCTGTGAGCTCATCTCTCCTCCAACTGAGCTGTAAATAAAGCTACTCTCTCTCCTCCCCTCTTTCCTTCACCCATCTTTCTCCTTTCCTTGCTCTTATCAGTTTGACTCTTCCTCAAGGAACATGTCTTTCTCCCCTTGTTGCTGATTTGTCTGACAAGTTGTTGACACATTTGAAGAATAAAGTTTTATCTCTTCAAAAGTGCTTATATCAGAGGATAGCTGAAGTGAGATAGTGATGAGAAGAGGCTGGTGCAACAGTAACAAAACTTCATATTTATGCTGTACACCACAAGTAAGTTGTGAAATGTTGAAGAGAGTACACATGGATTCATGGGAGAAGTTGCAGAATTCCAGTTAATGATTCCATTATGAAACGTTCAACTTGTGAGAATAACGATGTTGGAACCCATAAAGACCCAAACATCCACCGTCGACCAAAAGATCATAGATCTACTGATCTAAACTGTTGATCCGCTAATCCTATCAATACATGTAAATAATTGGTGTAAAATACAGTTTGTCATCTTTTCATGGTCATCAGATATAACCCATTTGGACCTTCAGAGGCTCTGTAGTGAACGTGGAAACACCGTCATCTTCTACAACATTGATTCACCAGTAAAACCCATGGAACTGGATCAATCACAGTGGATGGAGACAGTGGGTTTATGTTCAGTTAATGCTGTATTTTACTAAAATAGTCACCTTTTCTTCAGTTTTTCTGTTTTGAAACAAAAGCCTTTGACTTTATTCCGAGCTTTTATGAACATCTTCATGATCAGTCAATGAAACATAGGAAAAAAGATGATTTCTCACTGGAAAAAAAATTCAAAATTCATTGGATAATATTGTAATAAATGGTGATAAATCACTTAGAAAAGCTTAAATAGAGAGGAAAATTCATTTGGGAACTGATATAAAAGACACACTGGGTCCTTATGGGTTAACTGTGGGTGAACGTCCAGTAAGGGACATCTTTTATATAACACACCATGTGCTGTGTCATATTACAATAACCCAGAGACTTTTTAGTGGATTTCTGTGGGTTTGTGGTCACACTATATTTATGGTGTTTCGAAAGTTCATTTGAGTACATAAAATTGAACTCAAATGCACATTCACAAGGGAACTTGTTGGCCACTAATGACAATAGATCTTTTGGTGGGTATTAGGTGAGGAGAAGTCAGGAAAGTGTGATGGTAAGGGGACTATTTAAGTGAACTTTGCACAGCTAAATATGGGACAATGGGTTTTCAAGACAGATGTAAGATAGGACAATAGAGAATATGTCAAGTTAAGTGACACAGTCAGAAGATGTGCAGCTGAACACAGAGGAGATAATGGAAAGGTTCTCATGAGTAATCCAATCACTAATCGCTTTTTCATTGACCATCAAATTGCACAAATAGAACATGCACATAAAAATTTGCTGATTAGATAAATGACAATTTTGCCAAAACTCTCATTTTTCAATAAAGGTTTTTGCTCAGGCAAGAGTAGGTTTTTTGTACATAGCAAAATTGGTATATCACGCAAAACTGCAATGGAAAGACTTTTTTCTGCAGCTAGAGTCATGTGAATAAAAGGAATCGGATGTTGACAGATGTTACAACAAGCAAAGAAGAATTTTAAAACAAACACGGCACAGTATGTGTGGACATACAAGGAACCCGAATCATTTTTGAATTTAGTACAGTATAGAGGGGTAATGTATAACAATAATGAATATATCAGTAAATTAATATATGTTCATCGCCGTGTTTATGGAATGACTTGTGTCATCTTGCGATAATAAACAAATCATTGCATTTGTGATGTCATGGAAAAACTGACATTACGCACTTCTGTTTTTTTTTTTACATTTAGTAAATATGAGTAAAGTTTTGCACAGATGTCCAATGGAAAAGCCACTACTGTGGTTAATATACATGGAAAAAACAGTCTCACAGAAAACAACGACTGTGGAAAACCGAAGTCCAAATTCAACTCAAGGTCAAAATATCACACTCACAAAATAATGTGGATGGAAAGGGTCCGGAACAAGGCCACAATGTATAGGGAAACAGGATAACGCACTTATGGAGACGGGACATAGAAAAGTGAAGCAAAGAAAAATCTGGCAGCAAAATAAAAAATAGGGGTCGGCAAAGAATTGGAAAGGTCAGAACACAGAACAGAGATCAGGAAAATAGGTAAAATGTTTGTGTGAACTCTAAGACGAAACTAGCAGAGAACAAAAGGGTCTCTGGGTGGTATAAGTAATCTTACAAAGCCAGACCTGACTCCAAACACCTCTGGCACCATTCGCTATCATCCTGCAAGAGAAAAAAACTCTCCGGGGTTGGGAACAGCAACAGTGCCTTTGCAAAATAGTATTGGGAGAGTTATCTTAGGGGAACATTTGCACATGCACGTCTCATTAAAAGGACGAGGAGGACATTAAAAACAAGTTATGATCAGTTGTGGAGAAGTGGCTGGTGGGGAAAAAGGAAAAACTTGCAGCAAAAAGGAAGCCCAGAATAAACACTTTCTCTCGAAAATCTCACACAAGTCATGATTTTTAGAAATTTGAGGAAGAAGATGAGGATTGTATCGACATTTTAGTCTACTGCTTCTCAGTCACCAGGATAAAACATCAGTAAAATCTGGGTGAACACATTTTTTTTTTAATGTTTTAAATCTTGCAGAGGAGCTGCTGTTAGCTATCTCCACTTTGTCACTGTTAGTCAGGCAGATAATTCTGACAAAAACATTCAGAGCATGGCAGAGATGCCTCTGACATTTGGAAACATCCAAATTTTACGCTTTGTGCACAATGACAACTTGGCACAATTAACGTCATCCTGGTTGCCTTGATATTGACACCTTTTTGTAGCTTGAGAGGATCAAACATTCATTTTTTACGACCAAGTTCAAGGCGTTTTGGAGATGTTGACTTTGATATTTGGAGGCCGCTACATCGTGTGCAGAGCTACACTCAGAAAAATGCTAATTTGATCATTTGAGCACACACTGATAACTTTGCCTCGCTTGGGTAGCTTCATTTGATACTATTTGATCCGTAGATTAAGGAGATCCGAAAATTCACATCAGTCTCCTACCGTAACATAGCAGAGATCTTGACTATGATGTTTGCGAACCCTGGCTGTAGCAAAAGGTCAAATCTGGCACATTATTAAAAATGGCCACAAGTAAAGTTTTTCGGATTGCTTTTATTTTGATAATGTTTAATCCTTGGGTTAAGAAGGTCAGATAGTTCAAATTCCAGCCTTCTAAAACTGGACTGCATTCCCTATACCAGCGATTCTCAAACTTTTTACAGTGGAGTACCCCCTTAAATATATTTTTACCCAAGTACCCCCAACTCTCATTTCAGCAATTTTGATTGAAAAAATTGCAAAATTGGTTTCTGCGGCAAAGGTGTGTGTATATATTTTCGAAACTTTGTAAACAAACATACATTTAACTTTAACGTATTAAAAATAAGAAATATCCCAAGCAAATTTTGTGCAAAATATGAACTGAAAAGGGCCCTCTTTCATTGCTAAGAAAAATAAATTAATTGGTCATGAATGAATAAATGAACCTTTCATCAATAATAAAAAAATAAATTACTTTATTACTCAAATAAACTAACAAAACAGAAATGCTCTTAAACAAGATGACACATTTATATAATAATAATAAAAAATATTGAAATGAAATAAGGTGATGAGTGTCAGTTTTATTGTATGAATGTATGTGTTGTGTTTTATTTTTCAGCATAAATTCTTATTTATTTTGTATTCAGCACATGATGACTTAAAGTATTTTTGCCAAAAAATTTCAAGTACCCCCTGGGCTTCTTCCAAGTATTCCGTTTGGGAACACATACCCCACTCTGGGAACCCCTCCGCTATACCACATCGATACACTTTTCATCATACTATTATAGAGGTATTGGCTTTTTCCTTTGTTGTAATCCCAGTAACACTATTGCTTTATATTTAATGTTAATTTGAGCCAACAGATTGGCTAGCATAGTACATAGCAATGAAAATAAACTCCTTGCAACAGCCAGAACTTCAAGAAAAATCTGAACTCGATTTGATTTTGTCAGGCTGTTTTTCATGACAATGTCCATAAAATCTGCAGCATTGAGGTTGATCCTAAACATCACGTTGAATGATATTTTCTCATCTTTACTGAGCTGTTTATGTTCTGTGCGTGTGTGTCTTAATGTGTTTGGTTTGTTTGGGTTTCGTCTAATATCGCCATGAAATTAAAAGTAAACAGGTAGCTTTTCATTTTTCAGCACAGACCCATGGTCATTACACAAAAGCCACAAGTGTTTTCATATAATCATTATGCTGGTAAATGTTTGATATAATGTAATATTACCATGAAATTAAATAGACATCAGTGGTTTTGCAATTGCAGCCCTCATGCATGGATACTACACTACGTCGAAACTATCACAAATGCATTCAAGTACCAAGTCAGAGCATTAAATACAATGAAAACATATGGATAATGAAAAGATAGCGTTTGAAACATAAGGGAAAGTAAATGTCATCATTAAAATAAGGTAATTACCACTTTTATGTCCTCTTCTTTCCTTTTTTTGAGCTTCATTTAGTCATTATGATATTGCATGATTAGTATTCTGTGAGTTATACAGTATTACTACATTATTATCATCTATGTATTAAAAAAAATAAAAAACTGCACAATTACCATCTTGTTACCCAGTTGTAGTGTGAAGCATTATCAATTTTGGTTCTTACTGAGGTTGGTACCAAAGGTTAAAAAAAAAAAAGAAAAAAGAAAAAAGCAATACAGACACCACAATCACATTAAGAGTAGTTGCTTATGCAGTCACATCCAGTCATATCATGAATACCAACCAGTGTTATTTTTGAAAATAATTGTTACATTCATGCATAAAGCATAACCTGGTATGGCTGCATATCTCTTCTTGCTACAAAGATGATCCACTTTTTAAAAGCGAGGATTTCAACATATGTAAAAGTAATGAATACAAATTGAGGACAAGTTTACGGTGCAACATTTACTAAGCTTTGATCATTTTATAACTGAGGTTGTCTAATGTTTGTACTTTGCCTCAGGTTTTTGTGATGATCTGCACAAACGGTCAGTCATATCAGTCCATCATATTCATGACCTTTGAATCAAGTGCAAGGAATTCTGGGATGCCATTGTCCTCTCTTTCTCCAATTCTAAATTTTGGTCTTGTGTGTTTGTTTGTGTTTTATGCTGCTGTAAAAAACAAAATCAACCCCCAAAAGCACCTTTCTGCAGCTTTTACACAATTTTACAAGCCTTTCAACGGCTGCCATTTAAGGTGTGTTTCAGCGTCGCGGTACCAGCTCGACTCAGGTACCAGGTACTATTCCTGGAGACAGTTTTGATTACAGGATATGACCGACTTTAGAGTACCCGGTCATTGTAGAGATGCTGTGTGTAACTTCCGTACCTCATTTATTCCGTGTTACTGGAGCTTTTCATCACCCACCAAGGACAGAAATGGGTGAAGTAGAGTCTGATCACCGTGTCGTTTTGCAGGCGGCCATCATGGATTAACCTTCAGGTATATTTACGGTAAACTTCTGAATGTGTTTTCTGAAAAATGGCGGGTCACACATTGATGATGCCATGACACAGAACTCTCCGACCAGTCAATGGTCTGCAGTGTTTACACATCACATTTTAGTACAGTGGTACCTCTACTTACAAAATTAATCCGTTCCGGAAGTAGTTTCGTAAGTAGATAATTTCATTAGTAGAGACGTGTTTACCATTTAAATGCCCTAATCCGTTCCAAGCCCCCCAAAATTTCACGAGATCACCCAAATGCATCCCTTTTTCGTACTTTTCTCTCTTGCTTCGTCTGTATGGACAAAACAAGTCTCTTCTTCTTCTCTCCACTTTTCTCTGTCACTTTCTTGGGCCCATAATGAATAAAAGTGAACGAAAGCTGATGAAAACGTGTCCGCACTTCCTGCTTCACTTTTCACTCTAGCGTGAGACAAGCATACACACAGAG
>JAQQZY010000023.1:30131464-30143822 GCA_030068375.1 Ostorhinchus rueppellii
TAAGTAGCTGGGATAGGCTCCATGCGACCCCCGTGACCCTAGTGAGGATAAAGCAGGTATAGAAGATGAATGAATGATACTGTAAACTTGGTCTTTGGTCCACCCATTCCTGGGACATGTGACACTTACCTGGTGAAGGCACACTCAGACAAACACAATATATTGAAAATCATGTAAATATATTTGCTTGGGTGAAAATCACCTGGCGATAGTGCTCTAGGGTTAATGACTATCTTACAGTGTTACTGGAAAGGCTTCTGGTGAACAAAGCCCTCCCCTCTGGTAGATTATCAGTGTATTGCATGCATCTAATTGTATACATCAGGTTTTTCAAGAAAAAAAATATCACACTGATCATGCAGAGCAGGGGTATTCAAATCCAGCCCTCAGGGCCCAGTATCCTGCATGTTCCATCACACCTGGAAGCCATTACATTGTTATCAGGCTTCTGCAGAGCTTGATGATGAGCTGATCATTAATTGAAGCAGGTGTGCTGGAAGAGGGAAATATCTAAAACATGCAGGATACTGGCCCTCGAGGACTGGATTTGAATACCCCTGATTTAGAGGGTTTCAAAACTCATGTATCAAATGTGAGACATTTGGCATTATAGGGTTAAGTAGTGCATATGTGCCACAACTCCTGGTGATTTACTGTATGAATTAACACAAGATGTATCATGGATTCGTTTTGCCCCCCATAAACTAATAATGATCAAACTAGTATGGATCGATGTGTTTACTTCACACTTATTTGATCTGCCACGGATTTAGCTGGATTCCCTAAAAGTTCATTTCAAATCCGCATTGATCATTAGTTTATGGCAAGCAACAGAATTCACCCTACATCTTGTGTTAATTCAATCATCATGAGTCATGTACTGGTTAATGCATTACTTACATAACTGATTTGTACCTGTATTATTAAAGCTACATTTACATGAAAACCATCTGAACCAAAAGCACAAAAGTGGCGTTTCGTTCTCACTTTTAACTCCGCATTTAGACGAGCTCTTTCTGGGGGAGATCTGTTTGCAAATGGAAACGCAAAAGTGTGAGAAATGTCATATATAAGGATGCAGTATACACACCGGATGGCTAGGTGGCAACACTCCCAAGAGTGGCTGCCTAGAATCTGTTTACTTCTCTTCTACCTGTTCATGCATGAAATCCAGTAAACAGAACAGTAGAAGTCCTCCAGGTCACATCCACAGCTGTCTCGGTCGCCTCCTCTGTATTGGTGCGTCAAGAACTCATAGAACATAGTTAATTCTTGGTCTCTGTTCTCTACTACTCTCTATCAGGATTCTTATCAGTTACTGAAAGGACTCTTAGATGTAAATTACAGCGGCTAGGGCAAGTTCAGCCTCCGTCACAGGCTCCACATGTTTACTTGTTTTTCTGGTCCTGTCTCACACTTGTCATGTCATTTCTAAGTGACGAGAAACGCAGTTTTGCGCTTTTCATCCTTTACACGGTGACGTAAGGTGGGAGCATTTTTAAGATTTTCACTCTGAAGGGTGGTTTCACTTCTTTGCATTTTCAACCCCCCAAAATACCATGGCCATCTAAACGATATGGACATCCGATAAAATATTTTGCATTTTTCAGCCCCGAGTGTTATCGTGTAAAGTGCCCCTTAGTACTAAGGGGCACTTGTCACTAAAATATGTTTATCTGCTTCTATAGGACTGCCCAGCATTACTGAACATAGTGACATCAAGAAGAAAAAGAATCCCCCTGATGCTGGATTTTAACTTCATACCAGTTTCTTTTCATGCCATGTGCACTGTGTCGTATGAGTGTGAGTCTGTGTGTGTGCATCCATCTGGACGAGGGGTGTGTCCATATAAACATTCACATATCTATGTGGTGGCAAAGCTGGTTTTAATCCCTTGGGCACGCTCGATCCTGAAAAAAAAAAAAAGACTATGCTTCCATAAGATCTTGCTTTTGGTGTGACACACCATATGGCTCAGCTCTTCTCCACTTATGAGCTCATCTCAGGTCAGTTCACAGCTTTCCAAGAAAACATGGTCGCTGGAACATTTCTATTATTGTGTCTCACTCACACACAAACCCGTTCCAGACACCAGCAGACACACTATCTCCCTGAGAATGACAACAGATCAGGTCTTATTATTTTTACAGATTAGCATTGGAGCTGTTTAAGCTTTAGTTTACAATAAATGATAAAGATGTTTATTGACATCAATCACCATCAGTGAAGAATCTGTTAAAGAAAGGTATGTTTGAATTATCTGAGGCATCCTGAAATGGACATGTTGCACAGTTTTTAAGGTTATCATTGGGTAACCCTTTATCAAGCAAGGGACATTTTTTTTGTGGTAATTTCTACATTCATTCCAAAAAAGTGACATCAACAGTTACAATGAGTCAGCAATTTCAGGTCCAATATGGTCTCCAGGGTCTGTAAAGTCCACCTGTGCATGAACAGTGAGTGGACCTGCTTTGTTAGGTACCAGGAAGTAATGGTACTAATGTAAGGAATGATGTTCAAAGGATCATGTGGATGTGGACAGGGGTCTGGATCAGCACGCATCTAGGTCTAATGCTCTAAAAGTCATGTTTTAATGTTCTAAAACACATGTTCCTTTCACCTTACATGTGTTTTTCTTTGATTTTTTTTTTAATATATATATATACTGCTTGGATTATTACCTCCGCCAAGGAGGTTGTGCTTTTGCCGGCATTTATCTGTTTGTCTGTTTGTGTTCAAAATAACTTGAAAAGTTCAGAATGGATTTGGATGAAATTTTCAGGAATTGTTGGAAATGGGACGAGGAACAACTGATTCAATTTTGGTGGTGATCCGGATCACCGTCTGGATCCAGGAATTTTTTTTTAATATATTTCTTTGTCATTGGGGCATGCGGCATGCCAGCATTGAGCTCCATATGAGGTCATTCAGCACCACCTAGTGGAGGAAAGTACAAACACTACCTTGGCGGAGGTCTGCGCTCTCTGAGTGCTTTTCTAGTTATTATTATTTTGCCACTTACAGGTAAGGGACCAAATGTGGTAACTTCACTGACCTTGACTTTTTACATAACAATAAAAATGTTTGAAATTTTTCTCAAAAGTAATAAAGTCTCGTTATGTCCTCTAATAACACACTGAGATTGAGTTTTTCAATGAGTGGCCTGTAAAGGGCTAATTCATTCATTCATTTGTTTTCTGAACCCGCTTTATCCTCACTACGGTCACAGGGGTCACTGGAGCCTATCCCAGCTACTTATGGGGGACGGCGGGGTACACCCTGGACATGTCACCAGTTCATCGCAGGGTTGGCCTATAAAGGGTTAAATCCATGACAAAAGTGAGCCACAGTGGAAAAACCAAGTCATAGTTTTGCACACATTTTCCTCATTTGTGTACACTGTACATTTATCTTGATCTGCATGTTTTTTGCATGTCCTTTATCAGGAGTTCTACTTCATTAATGCGTAATCTACAACTAACTTCATGTACGGATATCTGAAGTTTGCATCCTTTGCTACAAACAAACAAAAAAAAAAGCCCAGAAAATCATGGTATTTATAAACCAAAGAAGAAAAAAACACTGTATTTGCTTGTGGGTTGTTTTTTTTTTTTTTTTTGCAGAGAACATCTGGACTTTCCTCAGATTAAACATCCCGAATGTGACCTGAGCTGGAAACGATTTGTTCACCGGCAGTGCCGTCACTCCTGCCAAAAGGCAAGTGGATGGGGCGGGGGGTGATGAGGCTGAGATGTCAGGGTATGGGGGGAGTGTATGGGTGAGCTGGTTGGATTGCAGTGGATGATGATTCCTGTGAAACGATATGCTGTGTGGACGATCGGTTTGCGTAGTAGTAGGATGGTCCTAGATTGTGTTTAAAGATATAATCTCCCATTTGATTTCCATTCAGTGGGCAGGATGGGAGGGTGCCGGTCCCTGTTCCCCTGGGCTTCTACCACCAACCCATATCAGCGTCAGGCAGACTCTCATATAAACACTGATTCAAAAGCCTGAGATTATTGCCAGGCTAAAAGCTCACTTTGACGAAATCCAGCAGGATGGAGTGACACTAAGAAAGACAAGCTTAAGAAGAGATTAAGTGTACATGTGACCCCTACTTTATAAATTTCTCGTCATACAATATAATTTTTTCCTCCTTATTGACTCATGGGTAAGTTCGTAAAGTTTCCTGACATGTTTTCTCTATAAATTATCTCTACCAGCTTTCCTGTTCATTTTATGAGTCTTTAAAGCCATTAAAAGAAGGAAATATGTATATATAATTAACTTCATCAAAGCATTCAGTGCATGACTGTGTTTACCCAAGCATTTAAAACAGATGCCATAAGCTCTGAGGGTATCACTAAGTTGATTTCAGCAGTTTTATTACAACCAGATAGAGAAATAAAAGATATCTGCAACCCCACATAGAGCCTGTTTGGAAAATACTCTGTCCGTTTCACAGATTCCATTACAGCAAACAATAACACAAGTATGAGGTGTGGGGTTTTTGTCTTGCATTTTTCACTTTTTCTCATTCCTTTTTAAATGATTTTTTCCATCTAAAAGTACAGCAGGATATTTTCCATGTGCTTTGTCTCGAAAAATGCAAAATTAGTGTAAAATACCCAGACTAAATTATTATATTTTTGCTATCAGGTGGAAATGTCATGAGTCCATTTTTAGTCTTTTTTTGTCATAAAATAATTCGATTTGTCAGTCTTCATATGAGCATGACAGTTTTAGAAATATTTAACTAATGACAAGTGTTGAAAATGGCTTGTGACTACATCTCTTAACGCCATTCATTTATTACCCTGCCCCCAAAGGGGAGGCATGGGGTATTGTTTTTGGTTTGGTTTGTTTGTTTAACACTCTAGCAGCAAAACTATTGGTTGAATTCATACCAAATTTGGTTTATAGATTGCCATTGACTCAGAATATAGGTCAATAGATTTTGGGAACAGTAGGTCAAAGTTCAAATTTTTTATGAATTTTTAAAATATTTTTTCCCATTTACTTATAATGGGTGAAATGTCACATCTGTAGCAGCAAAACTATTGGGATAAATTATACCAAATTGGGTTTATAAATTGTCAGTGACCCAAAATAGGTGTCATTACATTTTGGGAAAAGTAGATCAAAGTTTACATTTTTTATACTTTTTTTTTTTTTTTTTATAAATCTTTTTTTACCCTCATTCATTTATAATGGGTGAAATTTCAAATGTCTGTAGCAGCATAACTATTGGTTGAATTCATACCAAATATGGCTTATAGATTGTCAGTGACCCAGAATAGATGTCATTAGATTTTGTAATGACAGTAGATCAAAGTTCAAATTTTTTTTATGAATTTTTTTTTTTTTAATTCCCCATTTACTTATAATGGGTGAAATTTCACATCTGTAGCAGCAAAACTACTGGGATCATTTAAACCAAATTGGGTTTATAAATTGTCAGTGATCCAAAATAGATGTCATTACATTTTTGAAAAAGTGGGTCAAAGTTTAAATTTTTTAATAATTTTTTTTATAACTCTTTTTCCCCCCAATTTACTTATAAAGGGTGAAATTTAAAGTGTCTGTTGCAGCAAAACTTTTGGTTGAATTCATACCAAATTGAATTTATAGATTCCCAGTGACCCAGAATGGATATCATAACATTTTGAACAGTAGGTCAAAGTTCACGTTTTTTATGGTCAAAATACATGCGAGGGACGGGGCTTGTTGTACCTGGCACCACTTGTTCAGAATATACAGTGTTTTTCCAGTTTCCTGAATAATAACCATTTTAGAAATAAGAGGTTTCCACCTGACAGACACAATATGTAAGGTGAATACAGATATTACATAATGCTGTCATTTTTACAAAGAACTGTTTCCAACTGATCTAGAACTTGCACTGCTTACTGGATTTTTATTTTAATTATTTTTTTAAGTTTAACTTATTGCAGCTTCCACAGAGTGATTCTATTACTAGTGTGCGGAAACAAACCAATGAAAAAGCCCTTAAATGAACATTTGAAAACTGTAATTACAGAATTATCTGTGGCCAGAACAGTGTCACGATACCCAGCTCTACTCCATCCTTCCATTCCCAAGCTCCATTTCTGCAAACATTAAACATCCCCAAAAAAATCTGCTGAAGCTGATTTCAGTGATTCGAAGCTCTGGATGCCTTTATGTCTGAGAGAAGCAATGCAAGCTGGGTAATCCTGGGGGTGGAGGTGGGGGTGTAGATAGTGGGCTTGCTCAAAGTGGCCCTTTACCCTGCAGGGCACTTAGTGGCAGCCTTATCAGATAAAGCCAAAAACTGAAGGAATCATCAGGTTAAAAGCTTGAAACTAATGAGATGGAAATTAGGTAATTAGGTTCATCTGTTGTTCATTTGATGGATTGGTCCTCATGTAGATGCTTGAGCTTTTTGGGGTGAATGGACTTGGGTTTACATGTTGTGCTGAGGGTGAAAAGACAGAACTTCACAGCTTATCATTCATTACTCCAATACCTCCAAGTTATACTTCATAATGCCTCCATAAGGACAAAATGATTTCATTTAGTGGTATAGAACACTGTCCTGCCAACCAAGGTTATAGTCGTTAACGAAAACGAACAAAATAATGAAAACTAAAATTGAAAAAATATTTTCCTAACCTGAAATAAATAAAAACTAAAAGTAAAAGAAAAAAAACTGTAACTAACTGAAACTGTTGTGCACGTTTACAAAACTAACTAAAACGATCTGAAATAATAGATGAAATGCCCTTCGTTTTCATCTTTGCTAGTCAGCCTTTTGGATTGGTCTGAAATCGCTTTATTTCGCCCAGTTTTACGTCAGCTGGCACACTTTACGGCAGCTAATCGTCCGTCACATCTCGGTCAAAGTCGGCTTCTATTCATTACATTACCTGGAAACATGACAACAAAGGTTAGAAGAAAGCGGCGGAGTTTGGGATTTCTTGGAATATGACTGCAAGACAGATAAAACCAAGTGCCTCATAGTGGAAACAGGAGATAAAATATGTGGAAAAACTTCTCAAGGCACAAAAATCCCACGAATCTGAAAGTCCACTTGAGAAGCTAGCACAAGACGGCTAATGGTGAGTACCTTGATAAGCTAGCATCTTTAGTTGAGTTTTATTACACACTACTTACTCTAATCTTTTTTTTAATCCTGCACCTGACAAATAACCTAAAGTATGAAAAAAAAACCTAATACTAAAACCAATAATAACTAAAAATAAGCATTTGGAAAAAATTTAAACTAATAAAAACTAGCAAACCCACTTTAAAAACGAATTAAAAATAACTGAATTAGAGAAAAAACAAGTCAAAACGAAATAAAAGTAAACTATAATTTAAAAAAACAAAACTATTATAACCTTGCTTACCAACAGACCAGTTGCCAATATTTATTCGGACAGTGACGCAGAGCAGCAGTGTCTCCAGGAACATGAGCCTCTTTCAGCCCCCCTCCCTCCACCCCAACTTGGCAAGCACAACCAAAATAATAAAAAAGTAGTGTGTTTTTATGAAAGTGGTTTTTGTAAGACCAACTGCAGGAGAACAGATGACAGAAGTTTATGCTTCTGTCATTTTAATACGATACAATTACATGTCAGCTTATTGAAATAGTCCCTGATTTCAACATTTCAGGATTTGGCTAAATCATCATCTAGTTATACTGCTTGCAGTCTTCTCGTGAGTTTGAATCATTTTGTTGTGGTTTTAGAGTAATTCTCACTTTGAGTACTACAAAATGACAGGGTTTGTAATGTTGGACCGAAGATTTAAGTTCTATATTGTGGGTTTTTTGAATGGATAAATACACTGTTGTATTCAAAGGGGAGTTTAAATTGTGATTGTTAGTTAAAATGTATAAAAAGTGGCATGGGGTCTGCAGACATGTTGACGTTGAAAAATCTCCCTCTATCTTTCATTCTCATTGTTTATCAAACCCAACTGTCAGTAAACTGTCAGCACATTCCATTACTCCCAACTTTTTTTGTGTGTTTCGATTTTTTTGTTTTTTTGTGTTTCAAAATTTTTTTTATGAATGAACTCTACATGTTTAACCCTTTCATACATGAATTATATGAACCTTAATCAGGATTTTTTTTTTCTTGAGTGCTTTAGGCCTTCTCAGACATGATAAAAACAATGTGGCCAAGGTCAAGTTTGTTTTTGTTTTTTCATTGAGTTACAAAAATGTCCATGCATTTCATTTTTCCAATCCAATCCAACTTTATTTATAAAGCATTTTAAAACAACCACAATGGACCAAAGTGCTGTACAGAAAACAAACAAACAATAACAGAGTAAAATACAGAAATAGATTAAAAAGATACAATCTGTAGAATTAAAAACAACAGATTAAAAATAAGAACAATGAAAGCAATACCAAATAAAACAGCTGCATAAGAATAATATATTTAAAACATCAAAAGCCAAGGAGAAAAAATGGGTTGTATAAAGGGATTTAAAAACAGGCAGAGAGGAGGCCTGTCTGATTTTTGAAGCAAATAATGTGTTTAAAACTCAATATCAGAAAGTGATTTGAAAACAATGAAATAAAAACATTTTTAATGTTGCTAATCTGATGTTTTTAACATATAATACTAGTTATTACTCACTTCATGGAGATAATATGCCCAAAAAATTGTCTAACAAATAACAGTTGATTTACACTGAAACATGTTACTGCAGATCAGATTTATCAAGAACAGCAAAATTACAGTAATGGTATGAATTTAAGTGTACACTTAAAGAAATAAAATGTCAGATTTACTTAAGTTGGTTTTGCCAACAAGTCCCACGCAACTGGGTTTAGCAGAACTTATTCAAGACATTTACATATATAGACCAACAATCAGTGACATTCAAACCTATTTAGATTAACCTATCAGTGTATGTGTTTGGATGGTGGGAGGAGCCAGAGTACCCAGAGAGGACATGTAAACTCCCCACAGAAAGGTCCCACCATAGACTGGCTGTCTTTCCTCATTTTCTTTTTTATAAGGGTGAGATACAAAAAAAACCAAAACCCTACTAAACAATTGATAAAAATGTGTTCATTTACAGTCATTCAGAAAAATCCTCATCATCCAGTCAATCATCATTATTCATCATCAGTGTGTTACTAGGATCATACAGATAACAGTATGGATTAACTGGATTTGTCCTAAAGGGAAAGCTGCTTTTTCAAACAGTTTGACAAAATAAAAGCACAAGAAAGTACAGAAAGTGCATTGGGACAGCCTTCATTAAGTTAATTAGCTTGATTACATAGATTCAATTCAGAATAGTTTAGTAATCCCAACACCTAGTATTGTTATGTTATTATAATTGAACTCTCTTGATTTAATCGGCAAACATGCAAATATTTATTAATTTTAACTTAAAATAATTATTTAATGCAAACAACATCCATGTTTCATTTCTTGATGCATATACGTCCACTGTGTTGGCTGATATGGAACTAAAACAACAAAATATACAATATACAATATACAAGAGAACAGCTGGAGAATAGCATAGGGTTAAAAACAAGTTATAAGTACAGTGATCACAGATTTTAATGCATAATATCATGTGCATATGTAAAACCACTGGGCAGTGAATCAAGTTGCACCTTCATGGAACACTGTCCCCAGATGGCCTGAAAAAGTACATTTTAAACCTCTTAGACATCTAACAAGTATGCATGGTCTTAAACATTTCCAACTTTACGGTCACAGTAAAAATAATGGGGATAAAAGTCATGGTTTAGAATCACTGATGCTCAGCGTGTATGCTTTGTTGTTGGCAGAAGACAGCCTTTACATGTCTACTTATTGGTGAGCAGTATCTGTCTTTCTGCATTCCAGATATATTTATATATACATATATAAATGAAACATTTCCATATGTGCCGTTCCAGCCTCGTCATTGGCCTGGAACTGAAGTGGACGGTACATTTGTGTGCAGCCACTGCTTTCCATTAGATGTGCATTTTCCTGATTTTCATACGCAGAATGAACAGACATGGCTGTAAACTGTAAAAGCGTGTCATGAAAAAATAGGTCATAGTTTCATTTGACCGACCGTTTCTGGAAAGTCCACGTTTTTCCTTTTGTCTCTTTAACCATATCTCCTTCTTCCAGTTTCATTCCTTCCTCATTTACTTTTATCTTCACATAAAACATCCCAGAGCAGACTCAGTGCTGAGATTAGGAAAATCCTATTGCCCTGCAACTCATCAACAAACTCCAGATACATTTGTGAAGACATCTCCAATATTTTTAGCAGCTGAGTGAAGCTTCCTTAGCCTCAGGATTATCAGGGACCATGTTGATATGATGCAATCAACTACTCTCTTGTAGGTATTAAAGGTGAGGCTTCAGGTCAAATGTGTACAGTAAAAGGAAGAAAGGAAAGGCCCAACAGTTCAATATGAAACCTGAGTTGTTGAGCAAAAAGTGGCTTTTACCTCAAGGGCAGTGATTTGAGGGAAATGGGCAATGATTTTTAAGGGAAAGGACTGCTAAAGCTTTTTTAACATCAAAAAGAGACGTTAATTATCATGAGTAACAGCAATAAAAAAAAAGTTTTACGAAGAGGCAGTTCTCTCCGCGGCAGAACGACAAAATGAATGACTTCTTTGTTGAGGTCTATACAGTATATGAATCCACTTTATTTGTGCCTGTCCTCTTTCCTCGGGCCATGTCGAAAGCGGAGCAGTTGCAGATGGCTTGTTTCAGGAAACCACGGGCCCAAAAGGGATCCCTCTCTGCTGTGCATTTAATATACAAACTACAAAGGCAGGCTGCGGTCAGCACACCCTTGTGAAAGGGGCTAAAATAGTGTCAGCAGGATGTCCAACAGACTGCAAGCAACAGAGGAGAGAGCCGAGCAGAAACCTACATGCGCAGAGACAGGAGCACAGTCTGTATGCATTATGGATTCACCATGTAAGACAGTCAGCCACAACATATTAAATATGTGGTTATCTAACACACTGTAAAAAGTAAAATATTGAATCAACTTTAAAAAAAATCTTCAATAGGTCACATAAAAAAAAAAAAAAGAATAGTTGAGTGAACCAAATTAAATGATACTGAATGTAATTTAATTTGGTTCACTCAACTCATTTTTTTCATGTGACCTATTGAAGATAATTTTTAAAGTTAATTCAATATTCAATTTTTTTACAGTGCATATTAAAATGGGATGTCACTGATAACCATCATCACAGCAAATAAATTACATTCATTTATGCCTGATTTTTGTTTAGAGCCCGCCCCTGGAAAGATATTGTCCAACCACAGTTCAGCCACCAAAACTACAGGTAATACTAGTCCATTCTTCACTGTGAAATACTGAAATAACTATAAATGTATATTTAATGTGTAGGTTTTGTTTTTTGTAATCTGTCTGTGATGGTGGGTGAACAGTTGTATATTTATTTGACAGTGGGCAGAGCGGAAATGACAACAAAGTGGAAGGAGATGGAAGACAGATGTATAAGATCGGTGACCTAGACACAGATAAGGTATGTTAGGTTTGTGAGGGCTATGAAAGCTCTAATATGGACATTTTACTTATTAAATAGCAAAAAAGTAACTAGGCCTGTGTCATATGTTGTGTTCAGGGGTTTGTAATGGGATTGGAGTTGATTTGGGCTCCTCTCAGTGGATTCACATCCTCTCAAATAATGTTAAATTGAGTATTTTATGCATTGTCTGTTTTATCCTCTGCTGTACAGTCTCCTTGGGTGTCTTGAAAGGCACTTATAAATAAAATCTATCATTATTATTATTATTGTTGTTGTTGTTGTTAGTTAAAATGTGACATAATGGGGATAAAACTTTAAAGGTTCAACATGTAAAAATCACATAACTGATGTTTAATCAAGTTTATGTTGCTCTGTTGTTGACGTTAGCCAGCTCCAGTTCATGTGTCTAATGTGTTTTGGTTGTGTACATCCATGATAATGGCCTATTAACTTATAAATAGATGACTTGGACTGTTTTACTGTGAAAATCCTGACTCTTGTAGTGACAATTTGTAACATTAGCAACTGTTAGCTTAGTCATGGAGCTGGCTAACATCATTGCATGACTGGCATAATACAGATTCCAACCTAAATGTTAAAAAAAAAAAGTGTACGATCATGTGTCAATCTTATATGGTGAGCCTGTACATTAACTCGTCCGTAAACAGTCATTTCAGATTTTGATGGTGAAAACGGCAAATCCCATGATCTTTCATTACTTAATCTACTATGTTTAGGGTTTGGAATCATGTACTGTTATGTTACATACTTCATATACATATACATATACATACATACATACATACATACATACATACATACATA
>JAQQZY010000023.1:30157430-30174889 GCA_030068375.1 Ostorhinchus rueppellii
TTTTTTTTTTTTTTTTTTTTTTTTAGCAATATAGTAAAAAAAATGCTCCAGGAAAACATCTCAGACCCCACCTTTAACATGATCAAGTGGTGCCAGGCACAACAAACCCCACCCCGTTGCTCATATTCCACCCATTTTATGTTCAGTTAATGATATCTTTGCTGAAAAAGTCACTTTTTCTTTGGTTTTCTCTGTTTCTGATGTAATAACCCTCAACTTTAACCTGTGCTTTTATAAAAATGTACATGATCAGTAATCAAATATATAAAAAATATATGATTTACACTGAAAAAACATGAACTAAGCAGGATAATATTGCAATAAACAGTAATGAATCACTTAAGAAAAGTTACATATTGAGAAAAATTCACTTGGGAGGTGCCTCAAAATCAGCACTGGGTGTTTAAGGGTTAAGTATTTATTTCCCTGTGTTGTACAACGCTAAACCACAACTGGCTTCAAATGTCTAAATAGTCTAAATAGTATAGATTCTAAAATACTTGCTTGCTTTCCAACTCACAGCACTTTGAGACGTGTTTGGAATGAAACCAAGTTCAGTGGGCCAACAAAGTGTGTTGGGGTGGGGGCCTCAGCAGAACCAGAGTAAAATGAGTTTTTGAAAGCGCCTCAATTAAAGTGTATCTCTTTGAAATCCCAGGCCAGGCTTGGCCACTTCATTCAAGCTTTCCGCTCACTATCAGCCTATTATCTGATCTGGAGGGGAAGTGAAGTTTACACTGCTGATAGCCGCTCTGAATGATACTGTCTGCGTACAACTCAGGGTGGGTGACTCTGATGACCTCAATGACCGTCCATTGAGAACACACACATACCTAGAGCGGTAGTGACTGCTCCATTGAGAAATACAGGAGATTTTGGCCTCACTCCAGTTTAAGGTGGAGGAGTCCTACTTTAATGTATTCTCATTACACCACATTAACACTGACGTCTTGGGTCAAACGGCCATTCACTACTGAAAATCATGAAATCATTATTCTCACTTTGAAATGAGGGGTGTCTGTAACAACTCTACACTGACTGACAACACACTAAAAAGTAAATGTTCCACTTAAGCTTGCAGTCACTGCATGTGAGACCATAGCCAGTGGGGAATTTCCTCAAACTGTTTTTACTTACCTGTGACCCCTACACTGGTAAAATGTTTTATGGTGAGTTCTGGGAAAATGGGACTAATTGTGAATAAAAGGCAGCGTTTTAAAAGGTTTGCGACCTACAGCTGCCGGTGTTTTACTTTGTACCCTAAGGAAGACTTTCCAAATAACAAGAACATTAGAAGAAAACCAGCTCCTGCGTATGCAGAGGGTAGCAGATCTGGGACGTCTTTTGAGTGATTACGCAAGTGAGTCTTTGTGTGTTTGATTTATTATAGCAAGATCTCAAATACTCACATTTCAGTGACCCTTAAGATCATACCTAATTAGTTCCATCATACTGGAAAATGAGTGCTAACGGGTGCAAAAGCATGTGTGGCCGTGGTCTGTAGATGTTTAGTCGATGGTTTGGGGGGTAATTTATGTAGGTTTGCTCATACCCATCAGAAGCCATGACAGTAAATTTTAATTTTTTAAAATTTTTTTATTGACACAACAAAGAAACACGACAATGACTCTTTGTGCCACAGAGGCCACTGCATGCCATGACTCTAATAAAGCTTTTTTTTTTTACTTCACACAGGAAGACATCATGCACTGTTTATTTATTTATTTCAGAAGAAAGCTTTTGTCCTTGCATGCACCTGCAAATTCAAGTTAGCTTCACTAATGGCAGTGTGTGCTGATTGGTCTCAACAAATGAGCTGTAAAGTCATGTGCCATCTGCTTGTATTTATCATCACGTAAGGTCTTGTGGGGCTGGAAACATCCACAGACGCCTGTGGTAATGTGGTTCAGAATAGAGTGACGACATACAGGCCAAATGAGTACAAGTCAGGACAGAGATACTGTTTATGTGGATGCAGACGTGTCCATCTTTAAAAAGAAATGTAGAGGTTTTGGTCATTTCCTGTTTCCTGCCTCTTGTGCAAAGATTTCAAGATGCTAAAATGTATTGAAGTGGACAGAGATTATGTCCTGGAAAAGAAGTTCAACATATTTTCAGCATTTTTAATTAAGTACAATAATGCTTAAGGCTAAAATGATGTTTTATGGCTACATCACACATAGCATTCATTGATTAAACCCATTTGCCTGTAGTCTGTAATGAAATTTGTTTTGGCTAAGTGTTATCTTTAGTTACAAGAATAGATTTAATATGCAATGCTGCCTTTGTTTCTTAGACAGCGAGTTTGGGAACCAGTCTAATCTTATCTCCAAGATAACACTGTGAATGTGGGCCAACCATGGTAAGCTTTTAATTTGTTACACTATATACATTTGCTTATCAGACCCACTAATTGCGCTTTAGAGTTTAAAAGGGGTTTGTAATTATTGCAGGCTATCCCAGCGCACACTAATGGGTGTTGGGGAAGGAGCGTAAAAAGGCTGACACAGACACGGCACCACTTGTTTCAGATAATTCACGCTTTTGGACAATTTATCGTTTCCTCACACAGAGAACGCATTTCATCTTTACATTAACTGCTGTAACTGGTAGTTGTTTGTGGCTATAAATATATATATTTAAGGTAGTAAACTGCAAGGGTTGAAAAAGGTTATAGGGTGCAGCAGAGCACAGACTGTTGCAATATAGTTTCCAGCCACTAGTGGCTGCACAATCACTACAGTCACCATCAAAACAAGTTTGTAGCTACATCAGGATCTAAAGCCTAACGCTAAAACTGGTTGGTTCGGTTTGTTTGTTTGTTAACACTGTAGCAGCAAAACTATTGGTTGAATTCATACCCAATTTGGTTTATAGGTTGCCAGTGACCCAGAATAGATCTTATTACATTTTGGAAAAAGTAGGTCAAACTTTAAATTTTTTATGACTTTTTCACATCTTTTTTTCTCCTGTTTACTTATAATGGGTGAAACTTCACTTATTTATAAAAACATCAGTTTTGTTTCAATTTACTTCAAACTTGTCACATATAATAGATGTCATTACATTTTGGGAAAAACAGATCAAAGTTTAAAATTTCCCCCCATTCATTTGTAATGGGTGGAATTTCACATGTCTGTAGCAGCAAAACCATTGGTCGAATTCATACTAAATTAACTTCATAGATTCCCAGTGACCCAGAATGGATCTCATTGCATTCTGGAAAAAGTAGGTCAAAGTTCAAATTTTGTATGAATTTTTCAAATATTTCCATTTATTTAGAATGGGCGAAATAGAAGTGGGGGGCGGGGTTTGTTGTGCCTAGCACCACTTGTTTGATGCACATTTGTGATATTTCACAACCGTGGACAATTTACATAAATATGAATAATCTTACACAGTGTGTTAATCGTAAAACTTGTGTCAGATTAAGAACACACATCTTCTCCATACAAACTACTGTATGCGGTGTACTTACTGTTGAACTTTGTAGCTACATTATAGTCAACATGACTCCCTGAAACGCTTGTAGTATATTTATTATTTAATTATTATTTATTTTTTCACTGAAGACTACATTCCTTACAATAAGATAGCATTACTATGTTCACCAATCTCATGCTACATTTAATGTCTTAAACATTTCTGAAGCTCCTCACCACAACAGCTAACAGAGTGTGCGTAATTTACTTAGGATGGTAACAATTAGTAGAAACATAGTAAAAGTTATACATCACTGTCATTTTATAAACTAATAGACTACCCACATTTTTAGATTTGGTGTTTCTTGTCTTAAAGGTGAAGCTAGTCGTGTTATCATTTAAAGTTTTGTGTTTTGTCGTAAATGAAATGGACTCTTAGCTGCATTTCTTAACTCACACTCAGTGACCTGGGGCCATAAATGGGGCCAAAGTCAGACTGGATAGTCCACTTTGATCCCCCACATAACAAAGGCACCTTCAAAGCCTCCTTTACAGTCTGTATAGAGCCGATCTACTGAGGAAGAGACAATGGCTTATAAAACCATTATCATCTTACTGCACTGGGCCTTTTCTAGCACCCAGTTAAGACCCGAAATCCCCCTTGTTAATGGCCACATAGTTTGCCATTTTGCACTTTGTCACTTTGTGATGCCATGAACTTCCAAGTACAGCCCAGATTATCGCGCCTGTGGCCTTAGGGCAGGCATTTCCTATATGGGCCCCACCTCACTGTCATGGTCACCAATGCAACACACATTGTGCGGTGAGCTGCCCACCCATTCAAAGCATGAGTATACAAAACTAGAGAATGTAGGTGTGTAAATGGCAATATTTTGTAGCTAAGTAGTTATGTCATAACACAATGTGGACATGAGAGAGAAGAAGAGTAAAAATATGGTAACAGTTTAAAATAAATGTGTCATTTTATAGATTAACCCATAAAGACAGAGCACTACTTTTTTGGTACTTCCCAAATTATTTTTTCCGTCTATATTTAACCTTTCTTTATCACAGGGATTTATTACCATTTGTTGAAAATAATTAGACTGTTGCCCCCGCGACCCGGCCCCGGATAAGCGGAAGAAGATGGATGGATGGATGGATGTTGAAAATAATCTTTATTTTGCATTTTTTCCAGTCTAAATCAAGTATTTTCCTATAATTAATTCACTGATTAATGGAGATGTTCATAAAACTCAGGTAAAAGTAGAGGATTATTATATCATAGAGAAAACTGATGAAGTGACTTTTTCAACCAAATCTATCATTAACTAAATATAAAACAAGTGTTTCAATCTACTGTCATTGATCAAACTGGTGAATCAATGTTGTAGAAGATGACGGTGTTTCCACGGTTACTACAGAAGCTCTGAACATCCAAATGGGTCATATCTGATGAGCATGAAAAGACAACAAACTGTATTTTACACCAATTATTTACACTTAATAATAAGTTTAGCGGTTCAGAAGTTATTAAACCTTTTACATAAGTTGGCAATTTTGATTGATGGTGGATTTTGGGGTCTTTATGGGTTAATATTTATTTGTCTGGTATTATGGTATAGTTTACTGCAGGCTGCCTCTAATAGCTGTGACACAATTTTTATTGGGTTTATGCATAAAACTTTATCAATATTTACTAAATATCAGAAAAACAGAAATGCATAATGTTAGTTTTTCCATTAAATTACAAATGTGATGATTTGTTTATTTCTTATCGCAAGATAACACAAGAAGTTATTCCATAAACATGGCGATGAACATAAATACGGTATCGGTATTACAGATATATTCATTATTATTATATATTACCCCTACCCTAGAAATCTAGACCACCGAGCAGCAGAAAATATTCTTGCCTAGCTTGTGGTGTAGCATTACACGGTAGGAGTCAATCCTGGCTCCGACACAAAGTATGTCAGACCAATCAAAATGCTCTGTCTGTGTAGCAAGTTGTTGGGGTGGACTTTGCACGATGACGACAGGGCTGTGCGAGGGCAAGATAGCAAAACAACCATCGAGAGCAACGAAGATGGATGTGGCTAACGAACCACACTCGTTTGAATGGGCTTTGTCGTCGATTTTGGGAAGAGTTAGACTTTTCGTTGAAAGTTGAGCAGAAAGAAGCACTCAAGTCATTCGTTTTAAAGAAGGATGGATTTGCTGTTTTGCAGACCAGCTACGGTAAAACTCTAATATACCAGCTGGCTCCACTTGTAGCTGAAAGGATGGGGCTTACTGAAAACCCTCTGGTGATCATTGTCACACTGTCGGTTGCTCTGATTGGTCATAGAACTGGCCTATTACGTGCAGGAACAGTTTGAACGACAGCGAATCCACCCACAGGCTTCAGCTCTCTCAATGGTCCGATTCCAGACTATACAGTTCATATGTAGTTTGGCCTGCCAGGCTATATTACCCCTCTATTCTGTACTAAGTTAAACAGTTATTCGGTTTCCTGGTGTGCCCTCACATACCGCATCATGTTTCATTAAAAAAACTCTTCTTCTTCGCTTGTTGTAATGTCCATTCGCAGTTGTTTTTTTGTTTTTGTTTTTTTATTCACATGACTCTATTTGTGAAAAAAGGTCTTTCCTTTGCAGTTTTGCGTAATATACCAATTTCACCCGAAAAACCACCTCTTGCCAGCACAAAAATTTTTACTCGAAAAATGAGAGTTTTGAGAGAATTGTTGTTTTTTGTTTAGGTAAGTTTTTATGCATATGTTCTATTTGCGATATTTGAGGGTCAATGAAAAAACGACCATTGTTGTGCAGTTGTGTTTTCTATCCAAAAACTAGGCAATTTATGAGTGTAAATGGAAATGTTTTGTAAATAAGATATTTGTTGAGCTTTAAGTTCATGGGAGCCTGCCGATCCTTGACATATTAGTTGTGACTTTGACACCATCACAGCTCAACACACACTCAGATTACTTCCTTGCAAGTTATTTTTTAATATAAAGTGGACATACAGTGCTGTAAAAAAAAATTTTGACACCCCATCTAAATTAAGAATCAGTCATTGGACTCTACCAAGTATTGTTCATGCTCCCTTCTGCACATGCTCTGTTCTATTGAGGTCAAAACTGGATGTTTCAGCAGATACTGAAACACATCCAAACATCTGATCTAATCTTCTTCATTTGTTTATGTCTGTCTGATGTAGTCACACCTTTTGAAACACGAAAAATGTTTTTCTGCAAATATAAGTTATAATATTTGAGATTGTATAACTGTTTAAAGGTGCCTGAAAGCTTTTTTCCACTACTGTAAGTGTGTAAAACTTCATGGTCATGTGATAGACTAATATTTATTTGACTGTTTTCATGGCTTGTATTTTTATGTCTACCAACATTTTTTTTATGTTTGAAGTTTCATGAAGTGTTGTGTTTTGTCATTTGCGTTTTTCATTCAAAAGTAGACAATTTATGAATGTAAATGACAATTTTTTTTAATCAGATTGTTTGGAGAACTTGACATTGGTTGTGACTTTGACATGATCACAGCCTGACAAACACTCAGATTATTTCCTTGGACGTTATTTCATAATACAAAGTGAACATAAGTGAGGAGTAAGATACAAATATGGTATATACTACTAGAAAAGCACTTGGAGAGTGCAGACCTCCGCCTAGGTAGTGTTTGTACTTTTTTTTTTTGTTTTACCTCCGTCAAGGAGATTATTTTTTTGCCAGGGTTTGTTAGTTTGTTAGCAACACAACTCAAAAAATTATGGATTGATTTTGATGAAATTTTCAGGATATGTCCACTCTGGTTTTAAGGTAGCGTTTGTACTTTCCTCCACTAGATGGCACTGAATGACCTCATATGCAGATCTGTGCCACCATGCCCTATCTCCCAATGATAAAGAATCCTTTAAAAATTCCAAGAACCAGACATCCAGTGATCCAGATCGCCTCTAAAATTTAATCATCTCTTACTTGACCCAGAGCGGACAAATGGTGAAAATTTCATCAAAATCCACCCATAACTTTTTGAGTTATGCTGCAAACAAACAAACAAACAAACAAATCCTGGCAAAAACATAACCTCCTTGGTGGAGGTTAATATTAAGTTGGCTGGTAGTGTGGAACAGTTCACTCAAGGCTGATTCTCATCTATGCCTACCAATTTTTTGTTTTTGTTTTGTTTTCTAAGGTGATGCTGGTCGTGTAATGAAATTTTATGTTTTCTATCCATAAACTAAAGAAATTAACAAGTGGCAATATTTTGTAACCAAGTTGACATCGCAGTTGTGACTTTGACACAAACACCCAACAAACACTGATTACTTCAATCAATCAATCAATCAATCAATCAATCAATCAATCAATCATTATTTACGTTGTGCCACCTCACAACAAAAGTTATCTCATGACATTTTACATTTACAGTTGGTCTAAACCAGACTCTTAGCCACTTTTCAGAAACCCAACAGAATCCTCCAGGAGCAAACCCCTGGTGACAGTGGAAGGCAAATGTTCCTTTAACAGGCAGAAACCTGGAGCAGACCCCAACTCTGGAGGATGGATGTCTGCCTTGACCAATTGGGGTTAAAGGGAGAGAAAGAGAGAGTGAGAAAAGTTGGGGGACTGTGTGTGTGTGTGTTTGTGCGCGGGGGGGGGGGCACACCTGGATGCACAGTAAACTGCACTACAACTGTTAAAAACGAACAGCTGTTACTGGAAACCTACCAATAACTAGAACAAATACCCATAACTGCTTTCACTACTGCTCCAAATATAAGTACAAGTACTCCCAGTGGATATGCTAATACTGGAGCTAGAAACCCCTACCATCCATGTAACTATATAATAAACTATATCACATCTAAATGAATAAATTAACCCATGAAGACCCAAACATCCACCGTTGACCAAAACCATTTACTGATCTAAACGGTTTAATACCTGTTGATCCACCAATCCTATCAATACATGGAAATAACTGGTGTAAAATACAGTTATTCATCTTTTCATGGTCATCAGATATGACCTGTTTGGATGTTCAGAAGCTTCATAGTGAACATGGAAACACCATCATCTACACTGATTCCCCAGTAAAACCCATGGAGTTTGATAAATGACACTGGTCGGAGAGTTCATATTTTATGTTTAATTAACAATATATTGGGTAGAAGAAAACAATCTTTTTCTTCAGTTTCCTCTGATTTTGATATAATAGCCCTCAACTTTAATCTGAGCTTTTATAAACATCTACATGATGAGTGAATGAGATACAAGGAAACACCTGATTTTCACAGAAAAAAAAATGCAAAATGAAGAAAATACTGTTACAATAAATAGTGATAAATCAATTGAGAAAGGTTGAATAGTAAGAAAAATGTATTTGTGAACTGACACAAAAGTACCACTGGGTCTTTATGGCTTAATAAAGATGATGGAGGCAGGAGAGAAGGAGGACCACAGCAACAGGTCCAGAGATGATCCAGGGAAAACCAGAGAAAACATAAACCACAGAGACTCCAGGGAAGAAGCCAAAGCTGTAACATATGTTTAATTGGGTAAGAATGGAGGAGAGAGGAGGTCAAATAAACATATACATACAAATATACACACATACATACAGTACAAA
Source organism: Ostorhinchus rueppellii (assembly GCA_030068375.1). NCBI lineage: Eukaryota > Metazoa > Chordata > Actinopteri > Kurtiformes > Apogonidae > Ostorhinchus > Ostorhinchus rueppellii. The sequence goes on from JAQQZY010000023.1 coordinate 30,166,510, forward strand.
TATACACACATGCGTACATACATACAAATATACATATGTACATACATACATACATACATACAAATATACACACATATGTACGTACATACAAATATACGCACGTATACATACATACATACATATACAAATATACATACACACATATATACATATATATGTACATACATACAAACAAACATATATACTTACATACAAATATACACACATATACATACAAATATACACACACATACATACATACATATACACACATACATACAAACACACATATATACTTACATACAAATATACACACATATACATACAAATATACACACACATACATACATACAAATATACACATACACACACATACACACACACACACACACAGGCCAGTTGTGTAATGAAATGTGTTTTCCATCCAAAAACCGTGATAATTCCAGTGTAAACGCTCATATTGTGTAACCATCTTGACCTACTGGTTGTGACTTGGACAGGGACAACCCCACAAACACTCACATTACTTCCCCGCAAGTTATGTCATCATTCAAAGGGGACATTAAAGTGACCCCCTCTTGCCGTCCTTCTCCCATTAGAACGGGAGTGGCTTCAGTGTAGGATAGTGTACCTTGGCTGGGTGAGCCCGCCCCTAGCTGGGGAGAGAGCTGGTGCACAGGCTTGCAGCGGAGCCCATCGCAGTGAGTCGACTGTTTGAGCAGCCCACCCCTCTGCAGTATGCATGTTCGTCAGGGAATTCGCGGAGCGCTCACGTCCCAGCAGTGTGTTTCACCGGCCAGAGACCATCTACTGAAGAGTCGAGGATAATAAAATTGAATGTGGCAGGCGGACCAGAGGCGGAAAGCCCGGAGTGACCGGAGGAATACAGGATTAATACAGGAATACAGACTGGCGCTCTCCTCTGAAAGTGAACAATCATGCATGTGCTCTTCTGGGGCTTGGGGTTCCTGCTATTCCCTGATTTATTGAATGTAGCCGCATCTACAGGGAGATTGCTTCTGAATTCAACTACAGGTACAGTATGCTGCTTTGAAAACCCCCGCATTTTTCCATCATGGGGTTATTTTCTAACAGTAGAGTAGAGAATGAATGAGTTTCCAATTCAGCCAAACGCACGACTTTCTGATTTAGATGTCTGTAAAGTTCACTGATATATAGAAAAAAAAAACATCCTATGCATTATGTGATGTCTGTATTTTTTTTTGTTTGTTTTTTATGACTGCATGTGCGTTTTGACTCATTCTCATGCAAATGGAACATCACTTAAAAACTTTTCATTGCAGTTTTATTGTTCTGCCTTTATTCCCCAGTAAAAGAGGAGACCGGCGCTTATGAGATTGTAACACCGGTGCGAGTGAATGAAGCCGGTGACAAGTTTCCAACAAGTGTGCACTTCAAGAGGAAAAGGCGAAGTTTGGACGAGAACACCGGCAATATTACGGATCACTGGGCCTCACCGAATATCCATTACAGGATATCTGCTTTCGGACAGAACTTTCACCTCAACCTTACTCTGGATTCGGGATTTATCGCACCTCTCTACACTGTGACAGTACTTGGAGTACCCCGAGGAGATAACATAACGGATTTTGCAACAGATGGGGAGGAGGAGGAGAAGGAGGAGGAGGAGGACACAGAGTTAAGGCACTGCTTCTACAAAGGACATGTAAATGCACAAGCAGAACACGCCGCAGTCATCAGTTTGTGCTCCGGACTGGTGAGTTTTTACGCACGGTTTGACTCGCTCCATAATGACTTTACGACTCTTCCACCCTTGTTCTTTTCCACATGTTAACACAAGTCTTAAAACTTCCCTTACCTCTGGTTCACGAAAATCACTCTGATGAAGACATTCGAGACTTTACTAACTGTTTATCAGTAATAAAATGCGTTTTAAGCACGTTTTTAAGTAGGAATCAAAACCACAACTGGATTGATTATAATTGGCAACGTTAAATTAACTCGTTTTTATATGTATTTTTTTTTTTTACCACAAATAAATTACAAGTTGTTAACACTTTTGTTGAAAACATTAAGAATTTATTGAGCAGAACTTGTGAAAACGTTGACTTGTGGCGCATTTCATTTGCGTAAAAGTTCAGAGAGTAAATGAGTCTTAAACGTGTGGAATGGGAGACTGTCCTTTGCTCCCATGTTTCCAGTCAAGTTTAATGAACACTTTGCTCTATATTTTGCTTCCATGCCTGCGACCAGTGTAGTTGGTGACGTCTTTACGCACGCTTGTACAGCGGGAGTACGGGATGTACTGTCGTCATCACGAATTGGTCCTGCCCCCAGGCCTGCTGAAGCATGAGTTTTGGAGTGGAGCTCAAGTGCACTCTGAGTTTATACATAGGAGACTGCAGGGAAGTGACAGTTTTGAGTAAGGGGCTGCTTTCTTCCCAAAGGACCCAAGTATGAAAAAAAAGATCTGAATGCTCTGTTCTGAAGTGAGCTTTTGGGAATATAGTTGACATTTATGCCCCATATATTATTCATATTCATTTACAAGCTCAAAGGACACTTGGATTATAAAACAGGCAATATTGCTGGTGGCCTCAATTGTATTTTATTTCTGTATGTCTTAAAATAATGTGACGTTTGGAATGCTCTTTTTCCCTTGCCAGCTTCTCAGGTCAATCTGAGCGCCCTGGGACAGTAATAGGAACTGTTCAGAGGAATATAAGAAGGAAGCGTCACATTTTGGCATCTTTCTAAAGGACTTTATTTTATGCACACAGAACAATTAAATGTTTTTGCCGGAATAATTGTCAATTTGGGATTTTAGATGTGACAGAGGGCTGGGTAATGTGACCGTAAAATAGAAGTTTGAATCTGCACAGTAAAAAGTAATACATTAAATCAATGTAAAAAAATTTTCTTCAATAGATCACACATTAAAAAAAAAAAAAAAAAATAGTTGAGTGAGCCAAATTAAATTACATTTAATGTAGTGTAATTTAATTTGGCTCACTCAACTTTTTTTTTATATGCAACCTATTGAAGAACATTTTTTAAGTTGATTCAGTGTTTTACTTTTTGCAGTGTGTTTTCTTTTCCAGTGTCATTTTTTTTTACCCAAATTTTATGCCCCATATGAACATCACACAACAACAACAATAACAAAAGCAGAACTTCCCCCTATGAATTCTTCATTAAAAAATGAGTACTTTTCACACAAAATGAGACAGCTACTAGTAGGAAATGAACAGAAAACCATATTCAGAAAGAATATGCTTGAGTTTTATTGTCCAGAAGTCTCTAATATTGACTTTGTGACGTAAATGGATTGAAGTGGTGTATTTACCAGGCCTAATGTGACTTCTGTCAAACATAATTCAGTCAAACATGTGTCAGCATGCAGACCTCCTGTGCCATGCTGCTTCTCCATATGCAGCCCAGCCACTGCATAACAAGTTAAATGTGCTGGTGTTGCATGCACTTTCTTACATATCATGGATCTACAACATTAAGTGTGCCTCACGGAATACGTGTAATGGGGCATTCAACATACTTGCCAAGAAAGCAGAATATAGTCTTGCTGGGGCCATTCTTGCATGCATGCAGTTTCACTTTTTTCTCCTTTTTGCCCTTTAAAGCCCCTGGGTGTTTCTTAGTTGAGCTAATGAAGCACATTTCTCTATTGCTATGAATATTATTAGAGAAATATTTACATTTCATTGGAGTTGTGATACTGTGATTTACAATTTAGTAAGACATCTTAATCATATTTCTGTTATGGGGTCAAAACACAGTATTCCAAATCTCTGACAGGACATTTTAGAGCCAGTTTGAACAATTAGTATTGCTAAATGACCCACATTTTTGCTTTTTAAATTCATTTTGCTTTCATTGGACCATAAGGGATTATTCAAAACAAGTAGCTACTTTGTATTTAAATAAATGTTGGAATGGCAATCAATTAAAGTTCGCTCTCTGACAGGATATTAGTGTTTTGACCCTATGATAGTTTGTGTCTTATTCCTTTTTTTTGCATGACTTGATTCCTCAAAAACTACAAGCATTCAGTGGATGCATGAATAGATGGATGGATGGATGAATGGGTGGGTGGATGGATGGATGGGTGGATGATAGCTGTTTTTTCTGCTATCTAGCTTGGCACTTTCAGGTCTCCAGAGGGGGAATATTTTGTGGAGCCCCTTCACAGCTATCAAGGAGAACATTATGAAGAGGAACACACAAAACCTCATATTGTATACAGGAAGAGTGCACCCAAGAAACAGTCATCTGGGGACAACTCTGCATGTGATACTTCAGGTACCGTGCATTTCATGATGTACGCGCATCCATCTGGTTTGCGTCATTTGTTGTCTCAAATATACACAGCCATACATTCAAGCGTCTACACGTGACAGACACCAAAGGAAGTAGACACATGAGAGATTAAAACCTCTGTTCTGGGTTGGTCAAACTCATCAGCTGACTCAAATCTTTGCTCTAATAAACCTTCACCCGATGTCCTCCTTTCCAACTGCTGAGTGTGAACAGCTCAGTGTATGTCCTTAAGAGTATTAGTTCAGTACATATTGATGAGAGTAGGGCATGTTTTGTCTGTTTGGCATTTGTACACACGTTATCTGACATGTTTAAATGCATTCCCACAGACATAAGCAGGTCTAATCGCTGCGTTATCCCTAAAGTTCCCACTATCAGTTCTAACAGGAAATGATTATGTAATAGTAAGTTAAAGGGCTATTACAGTGACTCTAGCATATCAGAATCATATGTCCCTTATCAACAAGCAAAACTGTAGCGGGATTAGGTTTATGAGGCTGAATCGTTTCTTAGTCATTCGTCATAAGTTTTATGAATTGCAAATGGTTTCCTCAGATGAAAAGCACAAGTCGACTACGTGAGTAAATTAGAACAGGTATTCAGCGAATCGGCTGTAGCTCGTGTATTATGTCATAGCCTACGCAGCGCAGTGGCTACAGCTGCAGCGGCGTACTGAGGAAGCTTTCCAGCTGTCACACAGGAAAAATCATTTGGAAGTTCACCCTTGTATCATCCCATCTCAGTTTACTGCCTGAACTTCCTGTTGACTTTTGTACTTCCTCTGCCTCTTTGATAAGAAAGTTGTGTAGACCCACTGCCAAGAGCACGCGTTGTACCCTGAAGCCAAAGTGATGCCAACGTGAAAATTCCAAATATAAATGTAACAAAGTAAATAAATCAGGAGCGTGCCTCTTTTTGTCTGAGTTTATTTTGTGCGACCCTCCCTCTTGTTTTGTCTTGACATGTTCTATCATTTACATTTTGACTGCTGAATAAGGCCAAGTAAAAGTGCCTTTGTACTGTAGTGGCCTAGTTTTTGGACCAGAATCCTAATCTTCATGGAAATCTCATCTTGAAATCCAGCTCGTGTTTGCATCCTATAGACGGCATACCTTTGCTCTGTAGGAAAAAACATTATAAAAAAAAAAACACCATCCAGGAGAGCAGCGTTCTCTGCTGTGGCATGATTCGAATCAGTTTTAATTCCCTTCAGTCTTTAGAACGTCTGCTGCCCAGTTGTGGGACTGCCTTCTTTTGGTGTGTGCACTGCAGTTTTTGCTCCATTTTATTATGGCTGGACGCCAGGTTTACCTAGCCTGAACTCTTTGCCCTCCTCTCTCCCCTCTTCTGAGACAGAGAGAGAGGAAAAGGGGAAAAAAAGGGCTCTGCAGGCAGTGTTCATTTGTCAATCCCCTCTTTGAGCAACAATAAACAAAAGCGAGAAAGAGGCTGCGATGTAATTTAACGACACTCTCTTCCAGACAGCCCAGTCACTGCTTACATCTCTACCTTTATGTGCATAAATCAAAGTTACAACCTAATTGTGAAGACATTCTCATGACAAATACCCGCACTGTATGTTCTGTATATTTCCTACTTTAGTGTTAGTGTAGTTTTATTTCGTGAACACAGAATCCTCAGATAACAAAGAGCCATACAACACGATCAAACAACATTTTTCTGCGCTCGAAAAGGAGTGGGAAGAAGTGTAACTTATAGGCTCCCACCCCTTTTTACAAACGAATAATCAAATTAGTTCTGCTTTTTTAACACACTTTTGTTTCTGTATATTTTTACAGTAACACAAAAACAGTCGCCTGTTTTTAATATAAGCTATATTATTTATATACAGTTTAAATATTTACTACAAATACAGTGATCAACTAGAAAAGCAGACGGAGAGCGCAGACCTCCGCCAAGGTAGCATTTGTACTCTCCTCCACTAGATGGCGCCGAATGACCTCATAAGCAGAACAGTGCCGTCATGCCCTATCTCCCAATGACAAAGAAACCTTTAAAAAATTCCTGGATCCAGACGGTGATCCGGATCACCACCAAAATATAATCACTTGTTCATCGTCTCATTTCTAACAATTCCTGAAAAATTCATCCAAATCTGTTAGGAACTTTTCAAGTTATTTTGAACACAAACAAACAAACAAACAAACAAACAGATAAACGTTGGTAGAAACATAACGTCCTTGGCGGAGGTAGTAAATGAACTTTCTTTCCATGGCGCATGCTCTTATTTTGTGGCTTCTCTCTCTAGGACACAAACAAAGACATAAAAGGCACAAACTGAAGAGGAGGCCAGCAGCCGGGGTCAGCGCTGTGTCCGACACAGGCCCTGTGGTCAGCGCTGGTATATTCAGTCAGCTGGAGTCGCTGAGTGCCGGGCTAGCCAGCGATGCTTTCCTCAAATCAGAGAGCAGCAGCGTTAGCGCTAGACCATCAAATGATAGCAGCAGAGACTCAGGACCTCACAGGAGATCAAAGCGCTTCCTCTCCTACCCGCGCTTTGTGGAAGTCATGCTGGTTGCCGACAGCAAAATGGTGGAGCATCACGGCAGCAATCTACAGCATTACATCCTAACCCTAATGTCCATTGTAAGTTGTGCTCAGACGTACGGCAGTTTTAATAGAAAGTGTTTATATGGAAGGGGGTGGTCGGGTGGGATTAGTCTTTATACACGCCACACACTTCTGGGCAGAGGGCAGTTACATGTGTATATTTGTATTCTTACTGTTTGTGTGCCCTTTCTGCTTTTCTGTTCATGCTTCAAGTCATCACGCCTGTGGAGAGGGGCTGTGGGAGGGAAAGGGCAGCCTAGGGCAGGGGTAAACACAACTTTCAAACAGCCAGGGGGAAGAGAGGGCAGCTTAAGGTAGAGCCTGTCGGACAACTTTGATGAATGTAAAAAAAAAATACAAAAAAAAAAAAGTAAGCTCAGGTATGTCACATAGACTGCATACTCTGGGCCACTTCAAATAGCAGCTTCCGCAGGCGTCTGGGGCCGATGGTCCTCAGGGGGAAGCTAAGATGACCTATATTCTGATCTTGGCAAAGGCTGCTTTCTCAACGGGGGCTCAGGCTATTATCAACGTGATCCTCCAATCAACCAAATCCCCTGTTAGTTGCTTGAAACTGCAGGATGGTTGTCTGTAATAGTTTCCAGTCAATACTTCATGTTACGTTACAGTTTCACTCAAGTTGATGTAAATGTCCTTTGTTGATCTTGGTAGTAAAACTAGTGTTATCATCAGAGCAAACTTTTTCCTTTTTTCTTTTTTAGGTCTCTTCCATATACAAGGACCCCAGCATTGGCAACCTGATTAACATTGTGATTGTAAAGTTAGTCATAATAAACAATGAGCAGGTATAGTTTATGCTGCTTTAATTTCCACATTTAAATCCATAATTATGTTGATACAAATGAAATTTCACTTCTTACTCATCATTATTTTCCTTCCCCTTGCTTTGTTTTATCCCAGGACGGTCCAGTCATTTCATTTAATGCACAGACCACTTTAAAGAACTTCTGCATTTGGCAGCAGAGTCAGAACATTCTGGACGATAACCACCATTCCCATCATGACACCGCCATCCTCATCACCAGGTACAAGGAAAATGTTTTTTTCTATGTGCAGCGCAATGTTTCAGGAGTTTCAGGTTGAAAAAACTAAATGACCCCATGACCAGAGAGGTGACAAATGAAATGTGCATAAATAATCTTTTGCAGTTTACATCATTTTCTTTTCTTATTTTTTCCAATTCTTTATTTCTGGACAATGAGTAGTTAATATTTAAGGCTTCAATGTCAATAATGTACAGAAAGTGGAGTACCAAAAACAGATAGACTATTAAAAAAAAAAAGAGAGAGAGAGAGAGAGAGAGAGAGCTTTGGCTTCTTCCTACTCCCTTTCAGGCACAACAATTATTCTTTTTTATTATTATTATTTAGGGGTTTTTTTTGTTTGTTTGATTGTTTATTGTGTTTCATTACCTTCACCAAGGAGGTTATGTTTTTGCCGGCGTTTGTCTGTCTGTCTGTCTGTCTGTCTGTCTGTCTGTCTGTTAGCAAGA
>JAQQZY010000023.1:30209544-30223867 GCA_030068375.1 Ostorhinchus rueppellii
TTTAAAGGTTTCTTTATCATTGGGAGATAGGGCATGATGGCACTGATTTGCATATGAGGTCATTCAGCACCATCTAGCGGAGAAAAGTACAAACACTACCTTGGCAGAGGTCCATGCTCTCTCAGTACTTTTCTAGTTATTATTATTATTATTATTATTATTATTATTATTATTATTATTATTAATAGAATAGAATAACCTTTGTTGTCATTGCATGTACAATGAAATTAGATGTGCTACTCCCGTCAGTGCAGTTGTATTTACACACACCAGTGCTACAGAATTAATAATAGAGCAAATATAAAATAAAATAAAAAATAAGATAAGAAAATATAATTTAAAAAATTACAATTCAACAAAGTAACATAAGAATAGAGCTTAGTAGAATAAAAAAAATTAAAAATAAAACTGGAAAAAATATGAATAGGCATAATTTACATTATTAACAGTATGTATCTCTATTAACATGATTATTTATTTTTTATTCATTACTACTAGTACTTCTAATGTGTGATCGCCCATTTTACTACTTTACTACTTTTTTTTTTTTACAGTTATGGTGTCATATTTAAATTCCTTTTTATCTTTGAATTCTTCTTACTGTATATGTGTACATTTGGTGCTGTGATGCGATTGGAACCTTAATTTCCCAGAAGGCTTTGCCCAAGGGATCAATAATGTTCTATCTAATCTAAAATGCAAAAGTAAATACAGTGTGCATTAGGGTTTTTTTTTTCATTGCTATGGATTTCTTCCTTGGTGTTTTGACATTATGCACTCTTCTCTCTGAAAACAGTGCTCGAGCACATGTGCAGGAGGCTTTCAGCGGCGCGTGGTAGTGTGCCAGGATGAGAATGGCTACCCTGCCAACAGCTGTGAGGATCGCAGCAGGCCCAATGAGCAACGATCCTGTGAGTCGGGGCCATGTCCACAGTGGATCTATGGCAACTGGGGAGAGGTAAGACTGTCAACACTCCCTGTTCACTCATCAGCTCAAGCTTAGTGCAGCTCTTTGCACCCAAATATAGGAGACATTTTTAGACTCTGAACGTTTGACCAACGCTGAAGCTCCCAAGAAGGTTTGAATATACACTACATGGGCCAAAGTATCCAGACAGCAGACATGGTCATTAAACTTTAAGGAAATATAGATGTTTGGGCCAGATCAAGTGGAGACACAGAAAACTAAGTAACCCTATACATGTATGAATAGGTCTCAGTAAGTACTTTCACATGACACACGTTACAATTTACAGAATGAAAATTAAAAAGGTTAAAAAGAAACAGCGACTCAAAATGAACGCGTTTTTTTCACTTTATGCAAATGTACAAAACATGCTGCTCCCAGAAGAAATTGATCCTAAATGAAACCCAGGGCTTTAACTATGATGTGAAACTATAATTGGGATCGATGTTGGATAAAAATGTTGAAGTGATGCGTTTTTATGAATACAAATAGGTTGTGACATGGGGACAGCAGTTTGTGCCTGTGTTCAGTGTCAGAATAAAAGACTTTGGAACTAAAACATAAGCTGATAAACTTTCATTTCACATACATATTACAACTAAAGTGGTACATACAGCTAATAGAAGAGCATATTTGACTAAGAATTGGATTGGACATAACCTTTCTGTATTCTTGTACTGTTTAATAATTAGTTCTTAGAGATTTACAGACTTAAAACATCACTTACACAAGCAAGAAAAACTATTATTGAAGTTAACAGGAAATTTACATATAGGTCAGAAGTATAACATTACATAATCAGTTATATCTTTTTTTTTGTTTGTTTGTTTTTGGACAAGTGATACTGACATTTTGTAAACAGTTCCATAAACTAGAGTTCTTGAGCTGAAAAAATTAGCCAATTTGAGAAATGAAAGTTAATTTAAAAAAACAAAAAACAAAGCCTTACTGAGGCATTTTGGAAGCAAAGATCATTTAAACCAAACTAACCAATGCAATGATATTTATCCCAGTATAAAACTATATGATGACATTATATTTGTGATTATTGTTTTGTATCCCAGAGCCCTGCTAGAAAAGAAACACCTGAATTTAACGTGTCCACAAACTTTTGTCCATATAGTTTATTGATGTTAATATTTCCTTAAAGCTAAATGACGTGGGAAAAAAAGTAGATGGTGAGTTGTGGTAAAAAAAAAAAAAAATATTATTTACAGTCAGAGCATGAAAAATATTTTAGTATTTTATTTCCCTCTACAGTATTTAAATATTGTAGAGGTAGAATATTTTAAACTATAGTCATGGATAAAAATATCAATGTTGAGAGAAAGTTAGTAAAAACTGCCTCTGAGACATTTTGGAAGCAAAGATCATTTAAACCAAACTAACAAATGCAATGACATTTATCCCAGTATAAAACTATATCCTGACATTATATTAGTGATTATTGTTTTGTATCCCAGAGCCCTGCTAGAAAAGAAACACCTGAATTTAACGTGTCCACATACTTTTGTCCATATAGTTTATGAATATTAATATGTGAAAAAAGTAGATGGTGAGTTGTGGTAAAAAAAAAAAAAAAAAAAAAAATGTAGTCACAGCACAAAAAACATTTTCAGAATTATAGAGGTAGAACATTTAAAATAAAACTATAGTCATGGATAAAAAAAAATGTTGAGAAAATTTAAGTTAAAAAACAAACAAACAAAGGAAAGATAACAAATTAAACCAAACTAACCAGTGTAATACAACATTTACCCCAATAAAAAACTATATTATGACATTTGTGATTAGTAGTTTGTATCCCAGAGCCCTGTTAGAAAAGAAACACCTGAATATAACGTGTCCACATACTTTTGTCCATATGGTTTATGAATGTTAACCCTCTCAAGGCAGGCGTTGCAGATTTGCAACAGCTAAATTCTAATTACCTAATTACTCCACATCCATATTTTATGAGCCTTTTTTTACTCAGACTGCAGGACTTAGTTGTGCATTAGTAACAAACGGTTTCCCACTAGCTCACATGCAGACTGTGCAAGAATGGCTACGTGCAAATGACCTGCCTGAAGTGAAAAGTACTTTTGTGCTTTTCTTGGACTACCACATGAAAAAGTGATCTCAATCAGGATTTGAGATGACTTTGTAGTATTGTTTTGAAAAATGCTATACAAATAAAGTTCGCGTTCATATCATATTCAGTCTTCAGTGTTAATTTACCACACCGGGCCAACGTTGCAAATCTGCAACATCCCAGAACTCTTTGCATGTGAAGGTCTCTCTCAAACAAAAGTCAGAACTGTATATTACTACCCCCCATATGATCATTTTCCCCAAATATCTGATTTTTCCTGTTACTACAACTTAATTATGGCCTTAAGAGGGTTAATATTTCCTAAAGTTAAATAATGTGAAAAAAGTAGATGGTGAGTTGTGGTAAATAAAAAAAAAATTTAGTCACATCACAAAAAATATTTTAGAATTGTAGAGAAAACTATATTATGACTTTTGTAGCCCAGACTGAATTCGATGTGTCCCAATACTTTTGTCCACATAGTGTAAAACAGGTTCAAATGCTGACTTTTCCATCCCATAAATCATCTTCTGCTCTCCTCAGTGCACCAAGCCATGTGGAGGCGGCATCAAGACAAGGTTGGTGGTGTGTCAGCGTCCAAACGGCGAGCGATTCAATGATCTGAGCTGCGAGATCCATGACAAGCCACCAGATCGTGAGCAGTGCAATACTCAGCCGTGCCCGTCAAGCCCCCACTGGAGCACAGACCCATGGAGCTCGGTACGCTCGTAAACAATATACCTATACCTTGTTGTTTCATCCTCATCTTTTCCAGATACCTGTAGTCTTATTTTTTTTCTCAAACGGTCTTAAAGGGGCAGGATGACTAAAGCGCTCGTGCACCAAAGATTTACCCCTTTTGCTTCCTCCACTTTTAACCCCCCCCTCCTCCTCTTCCTGCTCCCTCTCCGGTGCCTGAGACTGGTCATCATTTTTTCTTCAAGACATTTGGAAAGATTCTGTTGCACATAAATGGCAAAGATACTGCGTAATTAATTGCAAATATGCCAAACAGTACAACACGACAAAACGCTTCAGTGACAGCTGTTACCATGTGAACACTTTTCGTCAGTTCCAGTTTCCATAAAACTGTGGTTGAGCCTTGTATTAGTTTTTGAAAAATTCAGGACCCTTTTTTTTTTTTTTTTTTTTTTTTTATCACAATCAAAATTAGTTTTGTAAGATATTGTTTTTTAAAAGATAATTTATTAAGATATTTGTTTTCCTTTTTATCTTTTGTATATAGCAATAACTTTCAAAGGTGGTTTATTTTGTGTTTTAGCTCCTTGTATTCGCACATTTAGTCAATCTTTGTTTATATGCAAATACTGATGAATGTTTTTGTATATCAGGAATATACAGTACAATGCCTTGTTCTTTTATTACCAAAGAATGGCCCGTAATGTCCTAATCTGTGGTGCTACACAATACAATGTGATGTTCTGACATGAACATTGAAAGCACCAGCCTTCATGGGGCTGTGTTTGGGCTGTGTACTATATAAACATCTTTGTACTATATACATCTTTGAAACAGCTATTGTTACAAGAATTAAGTTTGTCTCAAGGCACATGTGGTTTGTTAGAGCATTTACTAATTCTTTATTACTATTATTCAGACACTTTATTTTACAGTTTATGTATATAACCTTTAAAACCACAATGCTACTGTTCCAAACTGACATTTGGACAGTGCCATTGGAGCATGAATATATTGACTCATAAATCCTGAAACGTCCAGTACCATAGTTCAGTAGTAATCAACCAGGAAACAGCAGCTGTACTCACACTGTAAAATAAAGTGTCTCTCCAGGTTTGTGGTAATTAGAACTAATAGCCATTGTATTCCAGTTTGCCAGAGGGTTTTGACACATATTTCCTTAGTGTGGCCAAAACAATAGGTTTGAAGCTCTCTGCTCCAAAGGTGCTTAATATAAGTGTATTTATATCGTGTTAGTTATGTTTGCTTTGTACAGTAAGTACTTGGAGTTGCTAAATATGCTATGCTAAACAATACCTCACATGGAACAAAACACAACTCAACTAGCCATTAAACTATGATAACCTACACTACAGTGGTGCTTAGGCCAAACAAGGGAGAAGTAAGATAAATATCAAAAAAATGAACCATCAAATTTTTGGTTAGGTAGGTTTTAATTGTGGCACTTTGATGCTGCCTCTTATGTGTGTTTTATTTTATTTCTTTCCATGAGCAGTTTGTGGATTGATTGGATACTGAAGCTTAAAAAAAAAAAGAAAAAAAAAAGTGTGTCACAGACTTTATTCAATATTGTTGAAGTGTCTTTGAATGTCTATCCAATATTTTGCCTCACCTTTAAGAGAACAGGACTGTTAAAGTGTCAAACTTTGAAGTGACCACAGGGGAAGTTAATAGTGTTTTGTATCCAGAGCTCTTACTCTGAGCCAACATAATGTGTCTACCTCAGTCTCTGTTATGATTGCCCCCCTGCCGTATCTTTCTCTCCCTTGGACTGGAGGGGTTTTGGCTGCCTAAGATTAAGCATGAGTTGTTGAGGCTATCTTGTGCAGATGATGGCCCTAAACACAGATCCACGGTGTGCCATCGCCCACCTTCTACTGCTAACCATCCCTGTGCGCTCAGTGAAAACTGACTCGGAATCTGTGGTTAGGGGCAACTTTTGCCTGCAGCCCACCCAGTTGATTCCTCCTGGTCATAAATGTCTGTACTGACATCACACCTTATTTTAAGGGCCTGTTAACACAGCAGTAACTCCATTTTTACCACATGTCGTTTACTAATGAGAACTATTGCATAAAATGACTCTCACATGTGACTTTAAGGCAGCCTGAAAAACCTCTAGGTTGACTGAGTCGGTGTAGAACACAGATTTACGAGTCGTCTGATTTTTTTTTTTTTCTGATTTTCTTCATGTTTTAGCATTTTTTACTTTTTGGTGCAAGAAACACATGCGACACTAACACCACATCAACAGGCTCTTGAAATAAGTATTTTGTATGTTTCTTATTCACAAATGGCAGTATTAGTCTGTGTTTCAAGAAGATTTCTGTATATTTATGTAATTACTTGTATTTATTGTTACTTCATTATAATGTAATGTCAATATTTAATTTTTTATGGATATGTTTGATTTGTGTTCATTTTGAGAAAAGGTTACGATTAAAGAGAAGTAGAGGTACTATTCAAGGCTTTTTTTCATTATTATTTGAGCAAAACATTTCCGTCCCATGTGGAGACAAGCCCAAGGTCATTGCACATAACACAATTACATGGAATAATCCAGAAAGAGTCCAACAGCAATACACTCATTAATCCACATACTAATAACCACTAACAATAATCCTAATGCTAGTAAGTCTGCTGCTGAATGGAACATGTGTCACTTTGCCTTTTTTCTTGAAAACTAAAGTTGGCAGACTCCTCCTTTACATTAAAGTGTTTTGTGAGTGAAAAAAACACTTATCATTTTGTTTTTTTTTAACTCTATATGCATGAATTAATATATAAGATTCTGAATTCAAACAGATTCTTTGTTGTAAAAAGGGAACTGACATGAATTATCGCTGACCAAGAAAATATATTTGAAATATTCTCCTTAAAATGCATCATTTGCTGCACATTAAGCATTCAAAATAATTCACTAAATACTTAAAGGAGTTGTCTTTCATGCCATTCTTGTTAGTTTTGTTTTTTCTGAATGAAAAAGCACAAATCACTGAACATTATGGGTGTTATTTTATGTGGTCAGGGACCCTCTGACCTCTCTGAGTCATCGTACTTTTACCGTCTACGTCAGGATTTCAAAGCTCTGATCATCAAGGTAAATCTTTGTCCTATGGGCTTATGGGACAATGCCTCGGTGTGCACCCCCACCTCATTTACTGCGTTCATTCACTCTTAATGCCTACCGTGGCGTTTTCTTGGATGCTTGGTGACGCATGTTCTGGTATGAAGTTGCCCGCACCCTTTGCCCCTGTCGGTCAGGCCCCTCTACTCTGCTAAACTGTCCCAATGTGGGGACGAGTGACAGTGACTCTAGGGAGGGAGGGGGGGGTCAGCAAAACAATGCAGTGGTATACTGGCGGGTCAAAGGTCGTGTTTGATCTGGGGAGGTGCCCCTTCTCTGTTCATCCCATCAGCACAGACAGACTTCTGGGAAATTGCAGTGATCCCATGTAAAAAAGAAAAACAAAACACAGGAGCTCAATAGGATTCCAAACCACTGTGCTGACAGAGGGACGGGGTGTATTTAGGGAGGGGCTATTTTACATGGTGGAGGGCAGGCCGCTGCAGCTTTAAAAAAAAAAAAAAACAAAAAAAAAAAAGAAAAAATCACGACTCCAATTACACAGAATAAATGTAAAAATTTTCTAAACTACATTCGGAAGGTAATGTCAACCGATCAATTATATTGGCTGATGTTCGTTAAGCATCACCCGTGCATGAAGTACAGTTTGAATAAGGTCGAATACGTGTGAGAAAAGACGCTGGTATTAATTAACCGTTCCAGATAATTGGAGAACCCAAGAGAACCTGCAGGGAAAGGTAATGAGCCCTGCATGGGGAGTTCATGTAACGATAAAATGCACGGTATTTTAATTTGACGTTTTTTTTTTCTTTTTTTACTGAAGGTTTTCAAAGGTCATTTTAGTGCATTAGCAGCAGCAGGGATACCCACGTAAAAACAGCATCAAGCTATTGAGGAATGACCTCGTTTGACTCGAATCTTAACTGAAAAGGTGACGGGAACACCAGGTTTTCTTTGCGGCGACCCACTTTCCTCCACTGATAAGGGTCTGCTCGTCACATTGGGAAATAAATTGCTTGTTAATATGACGTGCATTAATAAGAACAGTCGGAAGCTACTGTTTATTTTGTCAATTATGGGGAGGGGGATGACATTTCCTCAAGTTCATATGAGCTTTTCACACTGAAGTCACATAAGCAACAGAGCTGATATTCCCACTTTTATTACAATATGAGCACAATAAAAAAAAACAAAAAAAACACAAGGAACACACTATTCATAAACCTGATATTGTTTATTTTTTTGCACAAAATAAAATTGGTCTTCTTTAAGTCAACACAAGTGTTTAATTACATCATTACTGAAAAGGAGGCTCTGTTCTCAACAAACTTACCTGGTTGAATAACATCAAATAAAGATCTAGTATATTCCAGATATGAAGGATTAGCAGATTAAAAAAAGAGAAATAAGCATTAATAGTCCCTCCTTTCACGATCCCTCCTCCCTTCCCCTTCCCTGAATGAGGTGAGAGGTCACGGTGTGTTCCTGTCCAGTCCAGTCCCTTGCTGGTCAGGACAGAACCGCACGCTGGGCCACGCACTCATTCAACTCTGAGCCTGTCGCTTCCCATCTATCCCCACATGCAACGCCCCCTTTGATTATCCGAGCACAGCCCAACCTTTCTCCATCCCCTCCTGCAACACTGCTGTGGGTGTGTGTGTGTGTGTGTGTGTCTGCCTGTCACACCATGTTAGGCTTTCACTAACTCGGTGAACCCGGAGGTGAAACAAACTGCTGCCGGGGCAATCTGGCAGGCTTTGCCATTGGTCTAGGTACCCACGTGGACCCGGGTCTCACTGCACATGTTTTTACAAGACTGGCAAAGAGATTAGATAAAACATGAATGAATGAATATTACATGATTTACTGATTCCTCTTCTTTTATCAGCTGACAGATGTCTGACAGTGTTCAATGCAAATAAAACGACCTCATTCATTCGCTTTGTACTGTGCACTCTTTTAGTCTTTTACCACAAATCATACCTTTCCTCTGACATCTTGCAGTGCTCGGCGTCCTGTGGAAGAGGGTTCAAGTACCGTAAGGTGAGCTGTGTGACGGGGTCAGGCCGCCCCGTCCCAGAGGAAAACTGCCAACACCTGCCTCCAAAGCCAAGCAAGCAGAGGCGCTGCCGAGGTGGACGCTGCCCCAAATGGAAGACTGGAAACTGGGAAGAGGTAGGGACCCTGTGACCGGCTTGAAATCCTCTTCTTTTCTATACACCCCACTCCCCCCTCTCTCTCTCTCTTTCACTGTAATTCTTCCCAGCTTGCTACCAAGTTTGTGTGGGAAAACATCTGCAGAGAAACACGTCTGTATTTATGCACCATGCTGAGCCACTAACTAAAGCGGCTGCTTTTACACATCATTAGGCGGTTTGCTGGTACTATTTGAGGTACTTTATGCTGTACATGAGTGCGGCGGTAGGAAGGATGTGCACGCTTCTCTTTGATCTAGGCCTAACTGACATCCAGTCCATCCACTGTAAATCTACACCCCTCATCTTTATATTTTTCTCTTCCTCTGGTTTTCCCCTCCTCTCTGTCCCTTTCATCCTCCTCTCTTTGTTGCTCTTTCCTCTACTAATCACTTTTTTCTTTCAAGTACTTGACCCTTTTTAGTTCTTCCAGTTCTTCTCTTCACCTTTTTTTTCCCTCTATCTTCCCTCTGCCCAATGGGAACCACATGTTAGTCTTTTTTTTTTTTTTTCTTGAATGTCCTTCCGTAGAGGTATTCTGCTCACGTCACCGTGCCGAAACACCCTTCACGTTTGTGCACCTGGGCTGCCGGAGATCCACCCCCAGGTGCTTCTTCCCGCTTTCTTTACCTCCAGTTTCTCCCTGTCCCTCCATTTGTCTTCCTCTCTTTCTCTGAATTCACCCCACTGGCCATGAGTCCGAGCGTGGAGACACATCTGTGCTCCATATGCCAGAGAGGACGTGTGTCTGTTCTAAACAGCTGTGAAGCGGGACACAGGCCAGGAGAAAATGATGCTCCACATGCAGCTCCTTGTCAAATACAACATTTTTACCCATGGTGCAACATACTGCCTAGTTATTCAGCTGCTGAAATGACATTGCAGATATACGCAGTTAAAACACTTCAGTAAATGCATACAAGAGAAGCTTCATTCAATAAGTTGTGCTCAGTTTAAGTGACATTATCAGCTGGTAATGTCTTTTACAATACACAAACCACTGATTCCAGTCTTACCTTCAAAAATATTCATCTCATAACTACATAAATGAGTAAGTTTTATACATGTTTCATATCCATAAGCATTGTCTTAACCATATTTGTTGTCATGATCTGTCTAAACCGGTAAAAAGAAAAGAAAAAAACAATGCAAGTATTACGAAACCTTAGTAAAAAAAAAAAAAAAAAAAAAAAAAAAAAAGAGATGTGTGCATTTCTGTCTAATTCATCTGCACTAAAGGAAATGGGGGAAAAAACAAAGCAGATTTCTTGATTCAAACCATCCCCTATCTGTTCTTTGCGTGTTCTGTGTTTAAGCAGAGACACGCACTGATAAAAAAAAAACAAGTATTGCACAGTTTGGCAACACAAGAAATTCACTTTCCAGGATCTGGAATCATATAAACATATTTTATTTTTAATATTTACCATGCAACTTTAATATCAGAATGGCTCTAAAGTGTACAGTTATTAACATTAAATTACTCAATTCTTTGTGTTATTCATAAAGTTGGTGAAAATTGCCTAAAAATTAGCTTTAATGTAAAATAAAGTAAATTTATACATCAATATTTACACATCTGGAATGAATAAATTACAATAATGTCATATTACATAGTTTAGTCACACACATTGGTGAATCAGTTTACAAAATATTGAAGTCCATAAGGGTTATTTAATGGGATAAAGTTGATGTAAAAGCCTTTATATGGTGTTTGAATCGTCTTACCTGTGTCCTGTCAGTGTTCCGCGTCATGTGGGGACGGTGTCCAGCGGAGGGACGTGTTCTGCCAGGTTGGAGACCGCCGGAGCCCGTTGGAGACAGGCTGTCCCCAGCGCTCCAGACCGGCGTCCAGCCAGAGCTGCCGCGTCGCCGACTGTCCCTCCCAGTACCGATGGAGAGAAGGAGACTGGCAGCCGGTAAGTTTGCTTTGCGTACGGACGTAAAAACGTGGCGCGCGCGGAAGAAAACTGGTGTCACGTCTGAGGCGCAGACGGATGCGGATGAATTTGCTCCGTCATTTGCGCTGGAGCACGAGCCGTTGTTTGAGTCAGCACAGGCGCAGAGGGGAGGGGAGGAGAGGAGCTGCCGCGTGCCCCAGAGGAAAATCAGATGATCATACTTTTTTTTTTTTTTTTTTTTCATAATAAAACCTAAGCCTCGTTTTAAAGTGGTCATTTCAGTTCATGCACTCAGTGAACTCCTGTACAAAAAAAAAAAAAATAAAAATGCACACGTGACGCACGACCGTAAATTAATTTAACGCCAGACATGAAACACGTGACTGCATGAAACCGGAATTAAAAAGCACGTCAGCTGTAATTCCCACAGTTAAATGTTTGTATTTTTAGTTTATGTAGCTCATAACAAATCTTTTCAGTTGTGCCATTTGCAGTTTTTACCAAAACGCTTTTTTCTGTAACACCCCCACCCCCCCAAACAACTATTGTATAACTCCTGAATGTTGTCTAGTTTATATGATAATGTTTTATGTGTCTTTTATACTTCCAGTGACACTTTCCTATTCTTTTTTTAAAAAAGATATTCATGCCATCAAGGTTTTTGTTTTATATTTTCAGTTTTTATACTCTTTTCTATATATTATTTGTACTTTTCTGGAACCGAAAGAGGATTGCACTTTCAATTTCATTGTACCTGTACAAGGACAAGAAAGATATTCTATCCTATCTTTTAGCTAAATAAAATTAAATAGCCTAGTGTTCATGCCATCTATTAAAAAAATTACCTCATAAGCATTAATGCTTCAAGTTAAAACTATAAAATATACAACAATCACTCCAAAGTATCTGCTTCAAAGTACAAAACCTAAATTAATACATTGATTGTTTGATTAATTAATAGTTTTACAACATTATTAGATAATTGTAAGTGCCATGTATGTGTAACATCCATTACAGTTGCATTTCAGATTAAGTTTTCCCTGAATAAATCTTGTTTATTTTTTTGTTTTTTGTTTTTTTTTTAAATCACAATGCTTAAACTAGATATATTTAACATTAAAGTTGTCTCTAAGCAAATTGTCCTCTGCAATATATGTATTTTACTCAAAATAGCCCAATTGGATACATTATTTGTTTGGGAGAAATGATCCCACTCATTTTTTTTGTAATGATCAATGCATGAAAGAGTTAAATAAACTTAAAAACATTAGTGTTATATAACTGATACAATGCAGCCATTATGTTGATTCTTGAGAACATTTACATTCCTGATCCTCCTGAAGTCTAAGATTACAGTCATGCCTGAGTTAAATTTAAGGACTACATTCCTTTTTCTATAAAAGCTAGAGGCTACCAATCCTCATTGAGAGTTGGAATTATTAGAAGAGGCAGCTGCAGCAGGAGTTTCTTCTCCACTGTTGGAGTAGTGTTGAATCTGGGTCACTGAACAGCATGACATTTCTTTTCTTTAAGGAGGCTCTAATTAGTCTGGAAAAGTGTTTGGAGGTCCCTGCCTGAGTGGTGCAATTAACAGCTGGAGATGCATACAACCGTTCACCTGGCAGGGGGAACACGTCTGTGCATTAAAAATAATACAAAACACTGTCTCGTGCAACCAGGCCTGCACAATATTCATCTTTCTTTGTCAACTTTTTAATTAACTTGGATTACGTAGCCTGTTCGTACTGCCTTAGAAACTTTCCGATGATGTCTAAAGTTCTGTCTGCTTCAACCACTAAAGCTTTGCTGCAGTATAAGCGAAGCAGCACAGCACTACTCACAATAACAGTTCGAGGTATTTGAGTTGTTTGACAGTGCTCGGCATCCTAAAAGGGAAGAAGACCAGCTGGAGTCAACTATTCTGTCAAGTTAAGTGTTTTGGAGCAACTGGAAGCCTCTCTGAGTCTTGACTAACATGTTCAGTTGTTAAATTATGACCCATGTGAGCTTCAGTGTCGTAATAGTTGATTTACTATAAGGACACTGTTATGGCAGTTCCGTGGATCTAAACCTCCTGTCAAAACACGTCATATAACAAAACCACTTTCAATAAAAAATGAGGCCCTTAGGAAAAAACAACATGAGGCGGTTTGAACCTTTACTGCAGCCACTGTTTGATTTCACTAGGGCTTCTGTTGGATAAACAAATG
Source organism: Ostorhinchus rueppellii (assembly GCA_030068375.1). Taxonomy (NCBI): domain Eukaryota; kingdom Metazoa; phylum Chordata; class Actinopteri; order Kurtiformes; family Apogonidae; genus Ostorhinchus; species Ostorhinchus rueppellii. The sequence goes on from JAQQZY010000023.1 coordinate 30,222,700, forward strand.
TTTCACGGCTTAAGTCTTTGCCTTGTTTTCCATACACTGAAATGTTCTGTACCAAGAAAAGGTGAAACCAGATAATCTCTCATTTTTAGTGAATCTGAATGGGTTCCTAAGTTTCCATGAAATAATGGTATGAATGCTTAAAATGCAGCTGTTCGTTTCTGTTGGTTTAATGTTGAATCCTCTCTGCCATTTTCAGTCACAGGGATACGAGTCAAAGGTCGCACTGACTTCAGAAAATGACCAAATGAAGACGATTGGACGAGGAACTACTTATGTTTATTTCCCACCAGCTTATCTTCACCAAAGTGTAAACACCTGCAGCAAGGTTTTTATAGTTATAAAAACTACCGAAATTATGACAATTATAACTGAAAAAACATTTTTGTTCACTAAAATAAACAAAAACTATCATTAAAAGAAAAAACTGTAATTGAAACTGTATTGTGTGCTTAGAAAACTAACAAAAATCTATAGAAATTATGGATAAGATTCCCTTCCTTTTCATCTTTGTCAATGTCGCATTGCTATGAAATTGATTTCTTTTGCTCAAGCAATTGTAGCACCATACAGCACTTAACTTCTCGTCACTTGTTTAGACTCGGCTTCTTATCCCCACTCTACCTGCAGATTAAAGTTCTGAGAAAGCAGCAGAATCCCGTATGAGATTTCTTTGAATACGAAAGCAAAGAAGATAAAAGAAAAAACTAACAATAATACTAAAACTAAGTATTTAGAAAAATCAAAAACTAATTTAAAAAAAAAAAAACAACAAAAACTAGCAAACCTGTTCTAAAAAATTAATTAAAACTAACTGTATTAGAGAAAAAAGGTCAAAACTAAACTATAATGAAAACTCCAAACCTGTTCTAACCTTGTACTGCAGCAGCAGTTCGGTTGGATAGCTGCTCAGGTCAAGTATCAGTATGTGTCAGTGCATTCAGAAGATGGGAATATGCACTTTTATTCATGATTTTATGTTAATAAGCAGAGTTGAGCAAGTTACTTCCCAACTGTAATCCATTACAGATTACTTGTTACTGTTATTTAAAAGTAGCTCCTTACATTACAGTGTTACTGTCTTAAAATTGTAATGCATTACATGACTCCGGTATTACTTTGGAGTTACATACAGACTCTTCATAAATGGTGCATGTACAGTAGAACCCGC
>JAQQZY010000023.1:30277036-30300792 GCA_030068375.1 Ostorhinchus rueppellii
ATATCTATGGCATTGTACTGACAAAAACAGTGTTTTTAGGCATTCCATGTTTTCTTTTCTGTCTGTTTTAGTCACATAATACACACAGGAGTAGTACTTGATTGCATAATCATTGTTTTGATGAGTTTTAATTGACAAACTGATGTTTCCTCAGGCTGCATGAGCCATGTTTTTCTATATCTGCTTCAAATCTTATTCTTTACTGACTATTTACTGTAGAATGTGTCTGTTATGTGTGTTTTAAGTGTAATCTTGTAACTGTGTGCTGTATTTGCTGTTGTATAACTTAGCCAGGACTCCTTTGTACAAGAGGTTCTTGATCTCAATGGGATTTTTCCTGATTAAATAAAATTACATTAAATAAAATAGAGCAACGTGCATTTCACATTTGACCAAATCTGTTCAGTGATTGGAAACGACATGTGTCAGTCACATCTTTAAGCCCTCCTACCTGTCTAAAACAACCATTAGTAGACAAAATCAGAGCATCATGGGTAGATTGTGTACAACCTGCAAACATAAGCACTCATTATTTGCAGAATTCTCACGCCCTCTCAGACCGCTTTAACTAGAATAATCTGAGAGATAATTTTGGAACTCTTGCCCAGTGACATTAAAAAACTTATAATAATGGATTAGATTTTTATTGCACTTTACAAGTCACATTCTCAAAGCACTTTTACATTGTTGATCCATTATTCATTCACTCTCACATTCTCCCAGAAGGGTGGCTGCCATTTCGCACCTGCAAACCCTACACCACCAAACATTCACACACCAGTGTAAGTGGCACTGGAGGTGAATTGTCTTGCCCAAGGACTGACTTGGAGAGAGCAGGATTCAAACTGCCAACCTTCCAGATACTGGACAACCCGCTCTACCACCTGAGCCATAGCCGCCCCCAAACTTCCATGCATATCAAATCTTCCATTATAGTTGTTATTTGTTTTTATTTGATAATTGTTTTTTTGACGTAAACCCCACTGTTCTTGTTGAATAGAGCGTAGAGTTTTCTTCATTTTAAATCTATTTCTCAAATAGAAAAACAACAGTGTGTAGAAGTACAACATAACTGGAATGAAATGAACCATATCTCCATTGATGTACGGTGCTGTTGCTGTAAATCAGCACATGTTGAAGCTTCCCACCCCTCACACGAGCAAATATCTGTTATTCCCCCTGACTAGTGCGCTAGCGATGCTAATTCACCCCGATTTTTGCCCTGGTGCTGATCCATGCCTTAATGAAGGCTTAGCTTGTTAAGCTGCCTTTGAACTGTCATTGGGAATAAAGGAAGGCAGGCTCACTGCTGTCATATGCTCACCAAGTTAGCATTTATCCTGCAAAGGCCTACAATCCTGAGCCGCCCACCTCGGTTAGAGAGTTAATTCATGCCCTCCTGACCGTTCCACTCTTCTGTTACTTCCTGCCTGATGGAATGTGCAGCATTTGACTCCAGCTCACTGATATCATTAGGCTCCAGAGCTGCAAATGAATTATTTGTGTCTGCTTGAAACAGGTTTAATTATCTGTGAAGCTGAGATATCCACTAATGTTCTGGTGCTACACACTGTCACTCCACCACCTCACTTTAATCAGTTTGCTTTACTAGTGCTGTGTACTTGTTGAAATATGCACCTGACCTGCTCTGCTTAACTCCCATTCAGATTCTGTTGCATAAGCTGCATGGTATCAACCCTAGGTGTACAAGCTCTCAGCAGTGTTGATCTAAATCCTTGGCTGCTTGAAAACACTTAGTGGATTAGGTTTGTCCTGAAATCTTTAAAGCCTATACCACATTAAACTTAAATATCTTGTAGAAGAAGAGGCAAGAAGAGGCACAGTTCAGTCTTTTCTTAAAATTCCATATGTTGAAAATGACTTTTTAATGCAAGCTGTGATCGGTGGAGAAATGAGCATAATGTAGGTTTAAAAGATACCATGAATAGATTTCATGTTATCCCATTTATCCTCTCTGTGATATCCTGTATTGCTTGCTCTCCTGGAAACCTGTGCTCATTCATTCTCATTCCGCCGTTCCGTGCATCCACTTCAGCTCACTAACTCCTCGTCTCTGCGGCCCCTCTCTCTTCCTCCCTGCATCCATCCATCCATGCATCCCCTCATCTATCTACTTCAGCCCAGTGCATTGAGGTTTAAGCAGTGCACCACTTCAAAGACCTCTTTGATTCTCTCCTCCTCTTGTTTTATCCTCCTTGCTCTCTCTGTCCAGCCACCTGTTCCCTTACAGTGCATGTCTGTGGAAAAGAAAAATACTTGATCAGAGCTGTGCCAACTCCTCAGCTCGGGTTGGATGGGTTTCATGTGTTTGGAAGACCAGAACAGAAGTACTGTTAAGAAAAAAAAAAAAAAAAAAAAGTGGGTTTTATGTCTAAAATCTGTATCAACCAATAGAGGTCAGCATTGTACAAGAGCAAAGTACTGTGTGATCAGTGAATCTACATTTCTGAATTCATAATTAGCTGATCTTACCACATAGAAATGTTCAAACTTCTGTAAAGTGGATCATTTTGTGTATTAGGGGTAATCACATAAGACATGAACATGCTCTTCTATTACTTTAATGGCATTTCCTATTTTCATTACAGACCCCAAATCCCAATGGAACCAAAACTCCATTTGTCCAAACCTAAAAGGAGAGCTTGATGACTCTGCAGTGTTAAAGTACTTGATTGCTTTATTGATTCTTTGCCTGATTATTGGTTGGTCTAAGTATGGAGCATATTGGCTCCAGAGAATTGACTTGACCGCCTTATACTTAAGAAAGGATCCGGACAAATGGCGTGACGGATGATTTTCTAGTCTTGTTTTTAAAAAAAAAGGCGTTCATCACCAAACAGCAGAAGTGAAATTCTGCAAATTGTCTGTTGAATTACAAATGTAGTTTTGACAGTATTAAAAGTAATCGACGGTCACGTGTGAATCTCTGACCCTTAAGTTTGTCTTCTTCTTTCCCTCGATCTCATCCTCTTTACCTCCCCCGTCTGTCTGTGTCTGTGTGATTTGTCATCATCTGAGCAGTGGGCGAAGTGTCTTCTTGGTTGTGTTCATAGTTCTGGATGAGTCAAGGCTGAATCTAATAGGCTGAACAGGCTGTGATGCTTTTCTGCCTCTGTTCAACTGGTTCACAGACACTTTATCTTTTGTGTATATTCGCCTCTTTCTTCGTCGTGTGTGTGTGTGTGTGTGTGTGTGTGTGTGTGTGTGTGTGTGTGTGTGTGTGTGTATTAATAGCAGAGGGGCTCCTAAGTGAACCCCCGATTTTATGGATGAGAGAGTGGGCTGGCTCTCTGTGCCAAGGTGTAAAGGTATCTATCAACTGATCTGGGTGCAGAGGGAGTGGAGGAGAGCAGGAAGAAGGATATGAAAAGGGCTCTGAGGCATGGCCAGCTTCCTCTGATAGAGGCTTGAAGTACAGCACTGCCTCACTCCAAACTGAGACCAACACACATTAAACAGTAAGGGAGACTGCTATCGACTGTAACGCTTGAGCTGGGTGCTGAAATGTTCCAGGCAGCCCAAAAACTACTCGAAGGCGCTGCAGAAAAATAAAACAAAAATAAAACTGGCAATATGTAATATAGTTTAAGTTCAGCAAAAATTCCACAGTTACCTTTAAGCAGATAATAATGTCAAATGGTCTGAGGGGAAACCACACTGCTTTGCCTTGTTCTGGTTCTGTTTTTTGGCTTTTGACTGACTGACAGGGTATGAGATATGTGATTGACAGCTGTCATTACCAATCACTGTTAATATTTTCACACAAAGGGTGGAAAAGATGTCTCACTTTTCCATAGCTGTGTGAAATTGCTGCAGGTCTTTGTCTTTTTATTAAGTCTTTTGATTTGAAGAGAGGTTTAACTGTAAATATAAACCCATAATTAGGTTTTAATCATTCTTAATAAAATGACAAAAATCGTACAAATGGATTAACTGCACAATAGATAATTAAGCCTAAGTTAAAATGGGTTTGTTATGCTACTATGTACAGTTATACAAAATTTACAAGGCAATTATTATTGTTAAGCGGTCGATTAACTACTGACAACAAGCATGAATATTGCTCTCTATATTTTCATATATAGTACATATCGCACAGCTTTGTTGAATTCTCAATTCTGAATAGTCAGAGAACGGCATTCAGTTACTTCTGCTGTAACATACCATTACTATGCTACAATAAACCAATGTATGACTGTTATTAAGGCTGCGACTAATGATAATTTTAAAATTTGATTACTCTTGATTATTTTAATAAATAAATACTCGATTCATTGGATAAACACAAAAGACTCAGTTATCAAAGATCAGTATTTAACCCAAAGCAATATAGGCTGCAGACATGTCACTAATGAGTCAGGATTCTCCCCAGACAATGGAACAACGGCACTGTGCCAGGGTACTGCTAGCTCAGCGCTGCTATACTCCTTTTCAATTTTTTTTCTATTTTCTCCCGATAATTTTGCTAAAATCTACTAAAATCCTTTGGGTTTGCTCCATTTTCCAGCGCCTTGTTGTTTTTCCTTTGAAATGTCACGGCGTTGCGTCTGTCATGAGGTTTTTTAAGTGAGACTTTCTTCCAGCGCGAAACCCCACCACCGCCGCCGCCAGCAGGATAGTATACATTTCTGGGGAGAACCCTGAATGAGTACATCCCCACAATGACTTCAGGTTTATTTAGGAAGCACTAGCCCACTACTTAGATTTGTTGTGGCGAGAGACTAGCAAGGTTTAGTCTTCAACCAGCTCCAGTTATAGGCTATCAAACTAGTATTGTATGTATTAGTTCCATTCAACAATAGGTAACATTAGACTGGTGGTCTGAAAAACGGTGATGATGGAAGTGTGATAATTACAATTGTGTTTAACTCATTCACTGCCAGGCATATCTACAGAACAGCGGTAGTGAATGAGTTAAGTAGATGGCGGGCTAAAGTAATCATGACACGTAGACTATCTTAAGCTAGGTTTACATTATGATCCCAGTGGCATCAGCAGCCCCATTTGCCCAAAATGTAGTGTGCAGTGGGATTTTGGCCATTTTTTTCCTTCATATTCAAGTTTTGTTACATATGCGGCCTACTACGTTTGGGCCAAACATGGCTGCTGTGGCCACCTGGAACATAATCTAAACCTCATACTCGTACTCATCGTCTTCTGCTTATCCGGATCCGGGTTGCAGGGGCAGCAGCTTCAGCAGTGAAGCCCAGACGGCCCTCTCCCCAGCGACATTCACCAGCTCTTCCGGGGGAATCCCAAGGCATTCCCAGGCCAGCCGAGAGATGTAATCCCTCCAGCGTGTCCTGGGTCGGCCCCGTGGTCTCCTCCCGGATGGACATGCCCGGAACACCTCCCCAGGGAGGCGTCCAGGAGGCATCCTCACCAGATACCCGAACCACCTCAACTGGCTCCTCTCGACATGGAGGAGCAGCGGCTCTACTCCGAGTCCCTCCTGGATGTCCGAGCTCCTCACCCTATCTCTAAGGCTGAGCCCGGCCACCCTGCGAAGGAAACTGATTTCGGCCGCTTGTACATGTGACCTCATTCTTTTGGTCATTACCCAGAGCTCATGACCATAGGTGAGAGTCGGAACATAGATAATCTAAACCTAGCTTTAAAAATATGGACCAGCATCTGAAGCTTCAGCCATGCTCCTATGTGTTTTCCTCCGCTACACTACATAAGCCTCAATACTCACGTGCTCAAGAGCAAGCGAATCGACCGCTGAATCCGTTGCCAACTCTTGTATGAATCAATTTGGATTGATTTGATTTGAATTGATTCGTTGTTGCCACATGAACTGTTATTATTATCATCACTGTTTTTGTCATACAGTGATGTCTTAAGTTAGTAGCCACGTAATAAGCAGGATGGGCTGCTTATTTTGGAAACCTCAATAGTGATATAGGACTGGATCACACAGGACTTTGGGTCAATGATAATCAGCTGGCTTTAAGCCTATATTAGCTTTTACATAACACTAATAACCATCATATAGGAGCCTTGTCATTGAGACTCTTGTTACATGCACTGTAATTGAAAGCTTTGCTAGAATTACATAAGTTAAATTAAAGAGTAGACGTTGGATGAGTTGATGGATGGGTGGATGACATTGGAGAAAGATTCACATTGTAACATCACATTTCAGGGAAGCGTGATGCCGTGCATTCAGACATGAGGATGCGAGGCTCTTTGACTTGGCCTGTGGGTTGCAAAGAGACAGTGTAGGCGCTATTCACAATCGTAGACAGTGATTCATCGGATTACGATGTATAGAAGCAGAGTATAATGATGTAGACGCTGACAAAGTTACCTCGGCCGTCACGTTGACGCATTGATTACTGTCATTCCATAAAACTGTGTTGCATAATCTTCTCCACATTAGTTATGGCTTCATATCTTTTTTTTTTTCCTCCTCTCTGTCCTTATCATTCAGCTGGCCAAGTTTATTTGTGCAGATTGACTGGTTGCCAAGGCAATGAGTGAACTGAAAGTTTGCTGCTGCCTTGACAACAGGCCAGACAAGTACTGTGTTATCAGTAACAATAGATGCAGAACAAATACGTATAGACAGACTTGACATGTATAAGAAGCCAGGTGCTAGGTTTTAATTTGAGATCAGACATTGATGAATATTTTTCTTCTTACCTGTCGTCAGTAATGCAGAGTATCCAAGGACTGTCGAGGCATAGATAGAACATGACGTAAATTAGAGTTGCATTGTTTCTGTGGTTGGTTGTGGCTTGATAAAAAAAAATGTTTTGTATTCCATGATCAGAGGCTCTTTGGATGCTTTTAAAACACAAATATGTGGGAAACACTACATAATTAAAAGAAAGTGTATTGAAATAATGTGACGATGTTACTGGCTGTGTTTTCTGCCACTAACTAAGCTACTTCAGTGTTATCTTTACCCAGACAAATCCTCGAATAATCAGGAGAATCAATGCTATTGTAGATACCAAATAGTTTGCATTTTTGTATTTGCTTGACTTTCCCTGGTGAAACATAAAACAGACATATGCAAAGAATCAAAACCAGACATGTGTGGAGTGCTGAACATAAATGTATGTGTATAGAAAAATCTCTTATTCATACTTCACCAAGTGGTGCGATCCCAAGAGTGCTTGAGCCGTGGAGGCATGCTGTCCATTTGTAAAGTCTGAAAACCTTGTGAAACCAGAGAGCGGAGTAACTCACAGTAAGGTAGTCTTTCATTCTAAAGCCCGTCTGTGATTTACATCTCAACTTGATACTGTCATAAGCTCTGCATACAGACAGACTGCTCAAATTCCTGATTTTGACGTTGGAAAGACTCAAATTAGCTTTGACCATGATTGCAAAATTCAGCACCACTGTTAAGGATGAAAAAGGGAAAATATCCACCCCCCCCGGAAATAAAATTAAAATGGGATTCTGAAGTCCCTCCTGTGGTTTGCACCGGTTCTTATGAATATAATTCACAGGAACAGTGTTAATGTATCACACATCAGTCTCAGGGGCTGATGTAATGCGAGTATTGTGTGATCACACTTTCTGTGCTCTCGGCAGCTTCTCAGGCAGACAACTGTCCCCTTGGTCGGGCTGGTTTTACTGTGTCCAGGCATGACAGTGAATGTGACTTCAGCTAGATGACAGTGTGACTGCAAACTCCAGAGGCGAGGAACAGAATGAGCTGATCTGTTGAATCAAAAGGCTGTTGTATGCATGTCAGAGGTCAGCTTTTAACCCGCAAATCCCCTTTTCTCCTCTCTAATCCTCTACCCTGGGGTTTTCCCACACCCCAGGCCTCATCCCAGACCAACCAGAGCGCACACAGACGTGATGGCTCCTGGTGAGTTCAGCAAGTAGATAGTAGTCGCATTCCCATCAAATGTTTTTGGACAGCAGTGAAGATAGTCCAATTAGGTCCATACTGTCTACCAAAAATATAAAGGTTTCCTGTTTTTTTTGGGGGGGGGGTTACGTCAGGCAGATAGAAAATGTAGATTTTTTTTTTTTTACCTTGATATTTTTTGGCTACAACCTGTAGCCTTCCTCAGAGAGAGGTCACTTGTTACTGTGATGTGTCAGTGTCAGCTGTTTTATCTGGGTTTGCCAGGCAGTCGGACAGTTATGGCCCCTGCTGCTTGGCATCCCAGTAGTGGGATAAGGTATAGGATCCCTCATCCCTGTTCATGACAGCAGTGAAGATAGGAGTAAAAGAAGTTATCCAAGAAGTTTGCTTTGAGGCTGAGGTGGGCAATCCAGGTCCTCAGGGGCCAGTATCCTGCACGTCTTAGATGTTTCCCTCTTCCAGCACACCTGACATGCGTTATCAGCCTTCTGCAGAGCTTGATGATAGGCTCACCATTTGAATCAGGTGTGCTGGAAGAGGAACACATCTAAAACATGCAGGATACTGGCCCTTGGGGACCAGGATTACCCACCCCTGCTTTAAAGGGTACCTCTAATGAATTATTTCAAAAGATCACTTATAATACTAGCAGTTGCGAAGCTTACAGCTGCAGAAACAACAAGTGCAAACACATGCATTTCACTCAGTCTTGCTCACTGACTGCTGCTTGTTTACTCACAGTCCATCACCCAGAACCAATGTGGGTACATCACTTCTGGCCAGCACTGGCTGCCCCCCATATGTCCTGCCCCTGCCTGTAATTCAACTAATCCAAAGGTCTAATGTGGTGCATTACTGCTGATTTTTAAGTTTGTTTGTTTTTTTTTGTTTTTTTTACTGAATTTTCTTCTATTGCTTATAAGTAATACATAAAGCACGATTAATGTTGTAAGCATAATCAGCACAGGTGTAAGTGTGCATGTGGTGTGGTACAGTAAACACTGGGTGATTTTTCCATTTCCTTATCGGGTTCCTCTCTGTTGGGCGTGACAAACTAGTACTTTAATAAGTGAGTGTAGTTAGCTGGTGTTTGTGCTCTCCATTATGTGGCCTGTGGATTCAAATATAACCTATTTATTTAGTAGATTGCCAGGTTTATTATTAATTTACAAGTGAACAACTGTTGTGGTTCATTCATTATCTTCAGGTGACGTCACACCCTTTATCATTTAATAAGTGCATATTATTGAATGACAAAGGGTGTGACGTTATCAGATTTAATGGCCTGTATCATTAAAATCTGCTGTAACCTATCATTTTCAGCTTTAGCTAATGCTTACATTGCGTAAAAGCAAACAATTAGATTAATAGCTTTAGAAAAAACATAATTTGATCACTAGCAGATTTCTTCAGAAACTCAGTGCCTTAGCTTGACCTTTTGGTATTCTGACATGCATGGAATATGAATTATTTCTACTAAGTTTTTCAACATTAGACCATCCTAACCTATATGTTAGTAGTTATTGAGAAAATTAGTTTTGTTGTCATTAAATGCAGTGTAATTTTACATTACTTTTACACAGCAAACATTTAATTTAATATTACTCTGTAGCACTTGCTTGTTTAATTAGACAAGTCAGATAACCAATAGGAATTATTAATTACATTGTTGAATTGAGGTGAGTTAAAGCTGAGTGTTGGGCCTTACATCTCCTGAGCTTAGTGTTAGTTTTCAACCATAATTACAGTGCCTCTTAGGGGGAAAAAATGTTTTACTCAATTAACAGAAGCTCCAAATATCCGATTTAGCAGACGAGCTATCTGTAAACCAAAGAACACAAGGCAGACCTGGAGAGCAGCCATCTGTCACTCACACCAACTGTTCCATGAACGATTTAGATAAAACTATGTAAGATTAAAACCATGTAAGACTGGCATGGACTCGTGTGTGTACATGACGTCTTTGTTGGAGTCGTGTTGGAAAATGGACAAGTTTGGACATTACTGGTATTTATTGTGGCACACAGTCGCAGAAGAGAAGTGATTTTATTTTATTAGTTTATTTTATAGGGACCAAGCACATTTATGAACATTGCTGGATAAAAATACACCAATGTAAATATTCCAGAATTAGTAAAAACTAGAAAAGCACTTGGGGAGTGCAGTCCTCCGCCAAAGTAGTGTTTGTACTTTTTTTTAAGGTAGGGTTTGTACTTTCCTCCACTAGATGGCACTGAATGACCTCATATGCAAATCTGTACTGCCATGCCCTATCTCGCAATGATAAAGAATCCTTTAAAAATAATTCCTGGATCCAGATGATGATCCGGATCGCCTACAAAATTGAATCATCTGTTCCTTGACTCAAAGCAGACATATCCTGAAAATTTCATCAAAATCTGTCCATGACTTTTTGAGTTATGTTGCAAAAAAACAAGCCCATAAACCCATAAACCTTGGCAAAAACATTACCTCCTTGGTGCAGGTAATAACTACTTTTCATCTGCAGTTCTTAGGCAAACAAGTGACAGGAACAAGACATAAGAGCCAAAATTGGTACATCACTTGTTTGCTATAAATAAAAAAAATTAAATACACATAATGATGACATAGACATCATCAAAGCAAACAAATAAACAAAAAACAAATGCCGAACTCTGCAGAAAATGTGACTCAAACCGTCAGTGTAATGCGGCTCTTAACATGCATGTAGGCAGCAGCGTCATCAACTGAACTATTGTCAACAAATGACCAGCTCCAAACACAAAACAGACTCCAAAATAAACTTCACGAAAGCACAAGAGCAGGCACTAATGTTCCATAGTGTATCTTTAAACAAGACCTACGTAACCGCAAGTGAATTAGCTGCACAGAAATATGATTGATTGAGGACTTGGCATCACAATCAAGGGGTTTGACAGTATCATTCATCCTGCTGCCACAAGCCTGCTGCGTTGGCTGAAGTTGGAAGGAAAAAACCTCTGTTACAATTTTTTTTTTTATCTGAAAATTTATAGTTCAAGTGCAGGGAAGCTGTGTGGGTTTGCACTGAAGCCCAACAAGAGCTTTTTAGTGTTGGGTTCTGTAGCCGATTAATCAGGACACAGTGTCGCACCTCTTTTCCGCCTGGTGGTATCATCAGTTTACCGTACAGACAGTCAGCAGTTTGGGTCAGTGTGCCAGGTCGGACTTGCTTAGTCAGGGCGGCTGCTGATCTGCACAGTGTATATCTGCATTCTTTAACAATGAGTTTAACTTTGCCTCAATTCAACCCCATCTGTAAAAAAAAAAAAAAAAAAAAAAAGCTGTGTGGACTGTGTACCCCCCAGGGCACGTATGCACTCACGTACAGCTTTTCCCCCACAGACCGAATCGCTCATTTGGTGTTGAGATCAAAGACTCCAATATTTATACGTGGTCTTGGGGTGTAATTTGTTTCTCGTTTGATTCTGATGAGACCGTCCCCGTCTGGCCTTTATTTATCTGTGTGTTTATTTATTTATCTGTTTAAACCAAACCTCTTCTTCCTCATTACCGTGCCTGTAATATCCTCGCCGAGCAGACACTAATTGACATATAATGAACGCCGTGCGAGTGCATTCGGAGTGAAATGTAAATTGTTTGCCTGCAGCTCTGGTGATGAAACAGGAGGAAGACAGATTGGATAACCCACAGTGTATGGAAAGTCCTGTCTCCTGTCATGTGGCAACACAAAAGCACTCGCTATATTTTTTATGGCATGTTTTAACTCCCATCTGGTTGGCTTATGAGACTCTTGGCTTTGTTTGTTTGTTTATCGTCTAATGTGTTTTAAGGCCGTTTTCATTTTCCTAGCCCTTTTATAAGCCGCCGTTTGATCCCCATCTGTCACAGCAGCATGTAATGACGCCCCGGTTATTTCCTGATCTGGTTTGCAGCCTTTTCAGGTTAAGCCTCTTGTTTCTGAATGACACGTGAAAATAAACATCTTCTAATGACAATGAGGCCAGAATATGATTATGTACAAACGAGCATGTGTGTGTGTGTGTGTGTGTGTGTGTGTGTGTGTGTGTGTGTGTGTGTGTGAAGGAAGACTGGAGTGCTCCACTTTCTTAATGGACATTGAATTCCTTGCACAGGTGGGACGTGGAGTGTGTGTTGGTGACATGTGGGAGGTGATGGGTGGGAGTGTGTCACGGCAGGTGCTGCGTGGTGGGGTCTCTTTCTTTGACTCATGGGATATCCTCAGGCAGGTGCACACCTGTACATATGTGTGTAGACAGGAACACGTGTCTGCCCGTGCTTGGCGTCACGCTCACAGTGGCCCCAGCGTTTAAAACTCTAATATTTAATAGCTTGACACTTGAGCCAGGAAGCGTGCCTCAGTTTAAGGCTCATTGTCAGGTGGAGTTCAGCCTGAAGATCTAATCTGTTCCAATCTGACAATGCACACCATGATAGATTGCAGAGAGGCACCAAGCATATGTGTGTTTGACTGCGTTATTTAACCTGCGAAGATCCACAGCTGCTTTTGTGGCCATTCCCAACTGATTTCTGTCTATTTTTGACTTTTTAAAAAGTTATTTATTACCATTTATTATATGATTATGCTCAGTAATTTGCATTCTTAAGTGAAAATCAGGTATTTTCTTCTTTCTTTCCTTAATTTACAGACCATGATTGATGTCAATAAAAGTTCAAATTAAAGTTAAATGTTATTATATAAAAAAACGGAGAAAATGTTTTTTCCTTGTGGATAGTTAAGTTTCTCAGCCAGTGCTAAGTGTAACCCCCCATTTTGTTTTGTTTGTTACCTCTGCCAAGGAGGTTATGTTTTTGCCAGCGTTTGTCTGTTTGTCTGTCTGTTAGCAAGATAACTCAAAAAGCTATGGATGGATTTTCATGAAATTTTCACTTATTGTCAGAAATGGGGTATCCTACAGATGATTAGATTTTGGTGGTGATCCGTACATTTAGCGCCATCTAGTGGATGAAAGTACAAACGGTGCCTTGGCGGAGGTCTGCGCTCTCTGAGTGCTTCTGTAGTGATTTTTTTTTTTTTTTTTTGGTTTTGTTTTATTTTTGTTTATTATATTTTGTATTATACATTATGCGTTGCTGTTTGGTGCATATTTTTTTTATGTGAAAGCAATAAAAATATATTAACAAAAAAAAGAGGAAATGGAGTAAAATCTATCATTAAGTGAACATAAAAACAAGTGTGTCCATCCACTGTCATTGATTCAACTCCATGGGTGCTACTGGTGAATCAATGTTGTAGAAAAATGATAGGGTTTCCATGGTAACTATGGAGCCTCTGAATGTCCAAATGGGTCATATCTGATGACCATGAAAAGATGACAAACTGCATTGTACACTAGTTATTTACATGTATTGATAGGATCAGTGGATCAACAGTCATGGAACTTTTTACATCAGTAAATGAGTTTGGTCACCAGTGGATGTTTGGGTCTTTATGGGTTAAATGGTCTTTTGTTTAACCTGACATGACACACACTGACCTTGTTTTTCTTCTAATCTGTGATTATTTAGTCTGAGTTTTTCCATAGTTCATTGGTCTTTCCTGTGTTTTTAGTCATTTTAGAGCACGGACATGAAGATACATCTGCACATAACTTTAACGCATAAAGACCCAATATCTGTTGGCGACCAAAAACTTTTGCTGATGTTAAATGTTTAATCCACTAATCCTAACAAAAATTTGAAATAATTGGTGTAAAATGCAGTTTGCCATCTTTTCATAGCCTATTTGGATGTTCAGAGGCTCTGTAGTGAATGTGGAAACACCATCATCTTCTACAACAGGGAAGTCAAACTCAAATTAGTTCAGGGGACACATACATTCCAATATAATCTCATGTGTTCCAGACCAATTTAAAAAACCCATTAAAATAAAAAGTAAAATTACATGATAAAAATGTGTGCATCTACAAATTATCCTTGAAAAAATGTGAATAACAACAACCCAGAAATTAGTTTATCAATATTATACCTTTAGACAAGAGGAAAAAAATTTGGTTATTATTTGTAGGTTATTATACACTGTAAAAAGTAAAACTTGAATCAACTTTTAAAAAATTTCTATAATTGGTCACACATAAAAAAAAATTAGTTGAATGAACTAAATTAAATTACATTCAATACAATTTAATTTGGTTCACTCAACTAATTATTATTATTTTTTTTTTATGTGTGAACAATTATGGAAACATTTTTAAGTTGATTCAAGTTTTATTATTATTTTTTTTTACAGTGTAGTAATATTTGACTAATCCAACCCACCTGAGACAAAAGTCATTCTTTATATGGACTCCTAAAGTAAAATGAACGATTGTTAATATCTTTAGTGGGATTTGTGCGTTTCAATAATTCATCCCATGGGCCGGATTGGACCCTTTGGTGGGCCGGTTTTGGCCCCCGTGCTGCATGTTTGACACCCCTGTTCTACAACATTCACCAGTAAAACCCATGGAGTTGGATCAATGACAGTGGATGGAGACATTTGGCATATGTTCAGTTAATGATATATTTTACTGAAAAGTCACTTTCTCTTTAGTTTCCTCTATTTCTGATTCAATAATCTTTAAATTTACTCTGAACTTTTATGAACATGTACGTGAGCAGTAAATTAAATACAGAAAAACACATTATTTACAGTGAAAAATGCAAAATACAGTAGATAATATTATAAGAAATGGTGATAAATCACTTAAAGGCTAAATATAGAGAAAAAAATCATTTGGGACTGGGTCTTCTTGGGTTAAAACATATTAGCAGGACTGTAAAGTTGATGAAGTTCTTCATTCTTGTTTTGTCATTTTTCTCCCCGTCTCAACTCCCTTTCCCTTTCTTCTTTCTGTTTGTCCTTCTAGGTAAGCCAGTCACGTCTTGGTGTATGTATGAAGGTGCTGCTGAAGGTATGTTACGCAGCCCGGAGTGTGGCTTCTGCTCCATCTCTGGCCTGTTTAACTTGCAGATGCTCCGACTTAGACAAGCAGCGCTCCGTAGACCCTGAATAATGAATCTCATGCACAAGCAGAATAGCTGATGGGAGCCACAGTGTGTATGCCTGGATGCAATGTTTATAGATTTCCACTTGTTTCTGTGTGGCAGACTTGCTTAGTATGCCGCTGTGCATGTTGCTGTTTCTCCTGCTTGAGGTTGGGGGCAGAGATTATAAGTTAAAAAAAAAAAAAAAAAAAAAGTAGCAGGATAGGGTTTGGAATATTTAATATTTTCTTTCTAACTTTTGAAAATAACAGAAAATATTCCTTCACAACATCTATAAAGTAGAAGATAAAGGCTGTAGGTGATATGTTGGTAACCAAAGTGTTTTGGCTGAAGTCAGCAGTTGTGTACCTGCTGGTGTGTTAAAATACATATTTATACTATAGTCATGCATATTTCCAAACAGAATGTTATTGTCCAAATGCAGTGAATCACTAGGAGGTTGTCACTGACCTCATTGGTGGAGCCACTGAGCCTGTGGTGCATATTATTAACACAGTGACGATCGGCTGTCTGTCTGATTAATGATCTGAGACAACAGAAGGGAGAGTGGATGGGTTTGCTTAACAAACACAATAGACCGACACCGGATTGTCTCTGAGGCGCAGACACACACAAGTCGTTTGCTCTTGCCTCACTGCCCGCCTGCCCGACGCAATTAGATTTTGGTTAGTCAACACCTGTGGGCTTCAGTAGGTTATAATGGAGCGAGAGAGTGCTAACAAATAAAATGTGTGTGCATCTGTGCTCTGCCACCTGTCTGAGAGGAACGGCTTCACCCATACACAGCGTGTATGCCAAACGCACACTTAGACCTCTGATCTAAACAAGAGGAAATTCAGCTCAAAAGGACAGAAACTAAATGTCAGTCAACTGCGGAGGCCGTTGTGATGAGAACTGCCTGACAGCTTCGAGGAATCCATGGAGCACTTGGATTTGGCAGGCCTGTCGGAGCGTGAGTGTGCTTGGCCAGCGACAACAAAAACAAGTTTACAGTTATGGTTGCACAACCAAGAAAAAACATCAATGCCTACACATGTTCATGTCGAGCATCACTTGTGTTGAAAGGAGCTTCTGACCCCACATTTATGTCAGTTTCATAACCAGTGACATGATGTTTTTATTGTAACGGTGATAGCATAACCACTTTGGCTTACATTTATCGTGCACAGCTGTACTTGCACAATACATGACTTTGGGCCATTGATTGTAAAAATCTGCTTTCTTCCCCAGAAGAATTTGCGGTACTAACGTACATATGGAGTCATCCTTCTTCACTTTGTTTATCTGTGTGGATTGTCTAAATTTGTTTGTAGCCACTACTCATCCAGCTCATCATTCTTAACTTTTTAGTTTAACTATAGAATGAAAATGACAATAGTTCTTTTGTAACTGTGAGTCAGACTACACCAGTGTTTTCTCATTGCTGCTGCATGAGACGCTCATAGATTTATTTTAATTTTGACCCTTGGTGTTCTAATGAAGCAGCACAGATGCTGTGTCAACTTTTCTCTGCAGAATGGAAGTGGTAGACAACGATCCAGTGTGTGCATGATTTACCAGGGAAAACTGTTTTCATTGTTTTCTTGTATATTTTCCAACCTTTACACTATTGTGAATTCAATAACTGCTGCAATTTAATACTTTACTGTTAAGTTCCAACCATCACATAATGCACTGGTTTATAAATTTTTAATTTTATTTTTTGGACATTTCATAGCAGCATCCAGAACAGCCCTCACAGAAGTTATACTGCTGCAGAAAAACTTATTAGCCCATCAAAAGTCATCAAAAACAATGGTTATGCAATCAAGTATTAACTCCTGTGTGTATCATGTGACTAAAACTGACAGAAAAGAAAACATGGAATGCCTTAAAGCACTGTTTTTGTCAGTACAATGCTATAGATATTGATGTAAGAACTGAAGTGATTTTGGTTTTTATCAAGAAAACATGGAAAATGGATAGATATCAGCTCTGAAATTAAACTACTATGAGTTATTTTTGTTGTTATCATAACATTTGTCCAAACAAATGCACCTTTACTTATACCAGGCATTAAAATGAACAAGAAATTAAAGAAAACAAGGGATGGTCTAATAATTTTTTCCACAACTGTAGGTTGCCTTTGTCATGTGACATTAGTCTCACCTCGCCAGACATGTTGTGATTATGGCTCAGAGATAGGTCTCAAACAATAAATCAATCTAACTTTATTTATATGGCACCAAATTATAGCAAAAGTTATCTCAGGACATTTTACATAAAGAGCTGGTCGAAAGTAGACTTTCAAACCAATTATAGAAAACCAATAGAATCCTCCAGGAGACACTTGGTGACACGTCTGGAATGTACCCATTATCATTCTGGAACAGAACAACAGTAAAAAAACAAACAAACAAAAAAACTAAAAACAAAGAAATTTTTTTTGGCTTAGTTGTACAGCTTTAAACAATTTACACTCAGTTATGATAAAGGTTTTCTTATCAATTAATTAGTCAGTTATAACTAATCATAACAGATGTCAGATCATTATCTCTTCAGTTGATAGGCTGATTATTTTTTTTTTTTTTTTTTGATTTTCGAGTAAAAGTTCAAGAAGTAACATGGTTGTTTTAAATTCAGAACATGACAAACACTTGAAAAACAAGTTTCAGAAATCTAAAGCTAGAATGTTCAAAACCAAACACAAGAACACTTTATATGTTGAAAATTCTGTTTTTTTCAAACACAATTCATGTTTTAACCATTATCGTCCATTCATTATTTATTACTGTGGATTTGATGTTGACTGTGTGTAAAGTATGGCCTGTGAAGCTAAAGCAGGAGAATGTGCTGTTCTCTGTATCTCTATCTCTGTCTCGACAGCAACAATATGACATTACATCATAAAGAGTAATTCAATCAAAAACACAATCTCATAATGTTAGAGTAAGTGAGAAGACATCCCACTCTTTTTTTATGGATCTGTGCCAAAATGTAAGTGTTTGATCCTTATTCCATGTCCTGCCCTTCAACAAATCTCATTAGAATCTCTGCAGTAGTTTCTCTGTAATCCTGTTAAGACACAAGCAAACAAACTAACAAAAAGATTTAACAGGGAAAATAATACTGATCTGTCTAGCTTAGCACTACCGCTCCCAAAATGAACCACAGAGCCAGTTATCACAACAAAATAATTAATAAAAAATACAGTTTACTTTACGAGGCAAATTTTTGGAATGAAAATTTTAGAAAGTGTTTCCTGGAAGGGTTTATACATGTTTATTTGTGTGAAATAGAAATAAGATAAAAGACGTGACAATGATAAGGGGAGAAAAATGACAAGTTGATGTAAAATATGTGATAAAGTGAAGATAATGTAAAAGATGGAAAAAAGAAGATATATAAAGGATTAACTCAGACACATTACATGGAACTTCTAGATGTATTTTGCAAATTTTGTTCCCTAGGAGACATAAATTGATTTTTTTTTTTTAGTCTTGGAAACTGCTTGCTTAGTGTTGCTTAGTGGGTTTATGTCTCAGCTGTGTTTTCGTAGAAGTTAGCTGTACTATTAGTTGGACTAAACCTCTGGCTGCCATCTGTCGTTTGACCTCCTCTTTATCAACACACAAACCAGCCCTCAAAGGTCTGATCAGTGTCCATGCCCAGTAATGTGGTGGATTTGTTTGTGTGTGCAGACCATGACTGTTGGTCTGCCGTCTTGGACCAGACAGGGGGAGGGGGGCGGTGTCATTAGCATTAGCCATGTTTAGGGTTAATAAGGTCAAGCTCCTGCCAGAGGTGCACATGTGGGACTTATTTCAGTCCAGAGGTTAGCCTGGCAGAGGGGGGGGGTGGCCTCGATGTTCACTTGCTAAGTGGGCATCCGTCATGATCATATTTCAGAAAGCATCCATTCATCGATACAGGGGTGGTATCGAAGTCATGACAAGTTATTGCAGTGATTGTTACGGCGAAAATTTAACTTTAACCCAAAAGGACCCAGTGTGACATTTGCGCCAGTTTCCAAATGACTTTTTCTCTATATTTAACCGTCCTTAAGTGGTTTATCACCTTTTATTGTAATATTTACCTCTGCCAAGGATGTTATGTTTTTGCCAGGGTTTAT
Organism: Ostorhinchus rueppellii; assembly: GCA_030068375.1. NCBI lineage: Eukaryota > Metazoa > Chordata > Actinopteri > Kurtiformes > Apogonidae > Ostorhinchus > Ostorhinchus rueppellii. Next base: position 30,296,017 of record JAQQZY010000023.1, read on the forward strand.
GGGTTTGTTGGTTTATTTGTTTGTTTGTTAGCAACATAATTTTAAAAGTTATGGATGGATTTGGATGAAATTTTCCAGGAATTTTTTAAAGGATTCTATATCATTGCGAGATAGGGCATGACGGCACAGAACTCCATATGAGGTCATTCAGCGCCATCTAGTGGAGGAAAGTACAAACGCTACTTTAAAAAAGTACAAACGCTACCTTGGCGGAGGTCTGCGCTCTCTGAGTGCTTTTCTAGTATCTTCTGTATTTTGTATGGGAGTTTTTCAGAAAATTCAGGTATTTTCCAACATTTCATCTACTAATAATGTCGATGTTCATAAAAGCCCCGAGTAAAGTTAAGGAATATTGTATTAAAAATAGAGAAAACTGAAGAAAAAGTAAATTTTTTAAAAATAAAATCTATAATTAATTGAATGTAATCCCGGTGTCTCCATCCACTGTCATTGATCCAACTCCATGGGTTTTACTGTTGAATCAATGTTGTAGAAGATGATGGTGTTTCCACGGTAACTACAGAGCCTCTAAACATCCAAATGGGTCATATCTGATGACCACAAAAAGATGCCAAACTGCATTTTACCAATTATTGACATGGATTGATAGAATTAGTGGATCAACAGGTGTTAAACCGTTGCATCAGTGGAGGGTTTTGGTCGCCAGTGGCTGTTTGGGTCTTTATGGGTTAAAGGGGTTCTCTGTTGTATTGATATTCTAGAACTGCCAAAACCACCAACAGTAACTGAGTAACTAAACAAAGTACGAAGCTCAAAAACTAACAGCTGGTCAAAATAATACTGTGTCTTTTATCTTAATGTCCTGGTTTAGCCAATAGTTTACGTTGTAGCACTGTTAGCTTAGCTCTGCTTTTAGACAGGAAACAGCCACAACAAATCCCCTCTGTTCATATCGTTTGTGTTGTCATTAGCTGCAAATAAAGATCTGTTTTCTACTCGCCCAAATAAGGTCAGAACAGTCACAGTTTAGCCTGAACCACAAATCCACAAATATCTAACTCTTAACCTTCATAAGTGTCATAATTGACCACCAATGGAGAAGAAACACTGTCATTTTAGCATCAAACTCCTTTCTTTCTTTCTTTTTTTTTTTTTTTTTTTTTTTTTAACTTGTCCCGTATCCTGACAGCAGAACGGTAGTCTGGCTGCATTTTGGCGCTAAACAATTTTGCTTTGCCAAGGGAAACTTCATAAAGTATACGAGGCTTCCCTTGATATTCTACTGTCTTTATTCTGAGTTTTGTTGAACCACATTTCAATGCTGGACCTGACATGAAGAGACAGAGGGGAGGAGAAGAGAGGGAGAAGAGAGAAGGAAGGAGTGAAGGGGAAATGAGGAAGGAGGTGGTGAAGACCCTCACAAGAGAATATTAACAACACTAACAAAAACAACCATGGAGATAATTATAATGGGAACAATAACAATAACAAACTCCTTCGTTTCTTAGTGGTTCTCATCTCATCACTTTGCAGGGTTCTCCCCAGACGATGGAACAATGGCGCTGCACCAGTATACTGTTAGCTCAGCGCCGCTACACTCATTTTCAAATTTAGGGCGTTTTTTTCCATTTTCCCCCGATAATTTTGCTAAAATCTACTGAAATCCATCGGATTTGCAGGTACACTCAAATATCCAGCGCTATGTTGTTTTTTGTTTGAAATCCCGTGGAGTTGCGTCTATCTGCTAGCTCAGTGCTGCTATAATCATTTTGAAATTTAGAGCTTTTTTTCCATTTTCCCCCGATAATTTTGCTAAAATCCACTGAAATCTGTTGGTTTTACAGGTACACGCTCAAATATTCAGCGCCATGTTGTTTTTCATTTGAAATCTTACGGAGTTGCATCTATCACAAGGTTTTAGCGCGGCACTTCCTTCCGGGGGGGCACAGGACATGGTCCTGCATGGGTTCGGGTCCCAGCGGGTGAACCACAAATTTTAATGAAACGGGTGAAACATTTTGTGTTGTGTCAGATACAGGTTCAGGTCGGACGCAGGAGAGCGCGGGTCTAATTTGCGGTTTACATTAGGTACAAAACATCATGTGCAACAAACTCTCTGTTCAGATTCTGTGTTTAGCAACGTTTTTATTTGGCTCTGCCTTCAACTGCAGCTGCACACATCACTGTGGTTCGATTGTCATAGCAATATATTGTATTTAATTCTTTTTTTTTAATATCTGACTGATTTTCATTCCGGTTCAGGTCGGATATCCGGTTTATTTATAGCGGGTTGGTTTGGGTATGGAATTTTACTTTAATTCTGTTGGAAAATGGGTCGGATGCGGGTTTAAATATGACGGGTACGGGCGGTTGCGGTTTGTTAAAATTAGAACTGTGGGGCAGGATACTATAAATTTGTCATTTCTGAGGAGAACCCTGCTTTGTAACACTTTTGGTCAGTGGCCCTGTGATGTTTTCTTCATCATGAGAAACCGACAGAGTGACTCGCTACTCCCTCTAGTGGTCACATAAATCCATCTGATGGTTGGTGTGAATATATTTAGTGTAAATCTCTATAATCCAATACTTTGGCGTTTTTGGCTCAATTTCATTACTTTTTATTCTGAACGCTCCAATGACAGTTTTAGGTGATGTATTATAATAATTATAATAATAATAATAATAATAATAATAATAATAATAATAATAATAATAATAATACAAGCTATTCGTCTTTAAAGGCTTCACTGAGTCAGTCAGCCCTAATGAGACATGCTTTTTCTCTCCTCCTCCATTACCCAGTGATTTCTTAAGTTCAGTGTATTTTTACACCCACTCCACTGCCGCTGCTCTCTCCTTCCACTCTTGCGTCATCTCTTCTCGTCCTTCATCTATCCTCAGTGGCATTTCTGACGGTCTTTTGTGGCATGAGTCATTCCCCATTTCAGAGCAATTTTATCCTGAAATAGGTTTCAGTTGCGACAGCATCGGTTTATCCCTTTTGGGAGATTTTTTAGGTCTTTAATGGAAAAAAGGTTAAATCAAAGCAGTGGAGGCGTGGATGTGGGTTATATCAGGTCCTGCCCTCAGCTACTGTACCGCTTGACTGTATGTCCTCTTAAAAAAAAAAAAACAACAACTTTAAATACACCTTTTGAATAAGTCTGATATAAAACGTGTTGAAGTACGTGTTGATGACCAGACTCGTAAGACTTTCAGGCTGTTGTTCGCTTGGTTATAGTGACTAGAGAAGCAATATTTCTTGTGTTTTCAGTTTTGAAACGTTATACAGAACATCCTGCTTTGACACAATAGAGCTACAGTCCTGGCAGGTATGGACAGTTCCTCTCAGCATTATTCAAGTCCCACAGCTGGAGAAGCATCCAAGGCCGGTCGTGCTCAACACACCAGACTTCTCTGTGATTTGTGTGGTGTCTAATTTGTTCCCCATATGTTTCATGCTGCATACATACACACGAGCAGACACATATACAGACCTATGGGCTAATACCCCCCCCACACACACACACGTAAAACCTTTTAAGCCTTCACTAAACTGGGCCACATGTGCTATACTTCTATCATTGTTTCTACGAGAAGATGCAGGTTGGCCGTCCCCATCAACTAGCATTAATCTGCCTGATTGGATTTAATGAGCCGCGCAGGAGTCATCTGCCAGTCGAGCCTGTCTGATGACCAGCTCAGCTCAGTCTCGACGTAAAGTAAGAAACTGGGTGGGATCGAGACGGGCTTTCTTCAGATGCCTGTGCTGTATTTTGGATTTATGAGAACGTCGCCTCTGCTTAGGCTCCCTCGCAGGGGTGTGGTTTGGGGGAGAGGAAATGGGGCTTGACTCGGAGACACAGGGGAGGAGAGGTTAAATCCTCACCGGTTTGAGAAGATGCAGAAGCAGGACATTTCAACACTTTCGAGTGGCTAGGTAGGGGGAATATTTTAAGAAAACGTGTCCGTGCGTGAGGCTGAGATCCCAGGTGTTGACAGCCGACCTGTGTGAAGGGTGTGGGTCGTACACTGAGATTGTGACCTGTTGCATCACCACCAGAAGGAATGATTATTCTACCACACAGCAACGCTTTGAAGTCCTCCTTTTTCTTTTTCTCTCTGCTTTTCTCCTCTTGATTCTGACTTTTGCGCTGATTTACATCTCCGTGTTTCCAACCTTTGTAGTGCAAAAGGAAACTTGACTTGGATTTCAGCTAATGAGTGCTGCTGAGAAAGGGGTAATTTTTTTGGGATGAGGCAACCTTTTCAGGTGAAAATTTGCAATGCAAGTGGTGTGAAGAGTATCATCAGGAAAATGGGGCAGAAAAGTGCAAATTAATTTTAGTTTGAAGCTGTTTTTACCTCTAACAAATAGAAAAGAAGAGGAGCACACTCATGGCAAAAGTTCTTATAATTTTACTTTCATCAAAGGCCTTCATGGTAGAAACTCAGCTCTCATTAACAACTAAATGAAATAAAATGAGGGAAAAATTAAAATATGCAAAATTATCTGCCAAGCGAACCAGAACATGATGCCTGCCAAGAGTTTTAAAACCAGTGAAAATATCTAGTCTCAAAGAAACTCATTGTTCGAACCACATAGAAAGAAAGAAGAAAAAAGCATTTTTATCTGAATACTAAAAATGATTTAATTATTTTCTTGTAAATATGAAGGAAATTGTGCATAATTTCAAAAAATACCAATGTTACTGTTACTGTGGACGACACAGTAACAGTGCAGTGGTTAGCACTCGTGCCTCACAGCAAGAAGGTCCTGGGTTCGATTCCCGGGTGGGACCTTTCTGTGTGGAG
>JAQQZY010000023.1:30322628-30335056 GCA_030068375.1 Ostorhinchus rueppellii
AATAATAATAATAATAATAATAATAATAATAATAATAATAATAATAATAATAATAATAATAATAATGGATTACATTTCTATAGCACTTTTCAAACCACCCAAAGCACTTTACATTATTGATCCATTATTCATTCACTCTCACATTCACACTCTGGTGGTGTTACACTACATTTGTTCCCACAGCTATGACTAATGGAAGAGTGTCTGCCAATTTGCACCAAATGGCCCCTCCCACCCCCACTGAACATTCATAGGCATTCATACACCAGTGTGAGTGACACTGGAGGGAAGGTGAAGTGTCTTGCTCAAGGACACAACAGCACATGACTAGGACAGAGGGGGATTCAAACCACCAACCCTTCAGTTGTTGGACGATCCGCTCCACCACCTGAGCCAAAAGTTGAATAAAGCTTGCACAAAACTGCAAACTCGGGTCAGATTTCCATAAACACACATGTGCTTTACACTTGAACTTTAGTCGACGAGGAGCTGAAACCATTTGCCTCTGATCTTGTAAACTCCTGTGAATCTTATACTGAAAGTTGACTCTTCTTCCTTCGACTACAGCACAGAAAATTGCTCGAACATTTACGGGCTAAGTGCATGTGGGGAAGGGGCTTAGCAAAAAACGCTGACTGCTTTTGGCAGCCAGTGGGAGGGGTTAATTTTGTGGGCTGATTGCCTTCTCAGCAACAGTCTTGGTGGTCACCACTGATTGCATTCGTCTGTTGAAAAACTCTGTCATTCTCTCATTTCCTCTTGGTCTTTAGCTCCCATTCGTACTCTCACCCTGCTGACCATTTGTAAGCAGGATCGCTCTTCTCCTCATCACCTCAGCTTAAGCCAGTCGTTTCTTTCCCCCTCTTCTCTCTCGCACTTGCTGATGTGAGAGAGATGGAAACAGACTTTTTCAATTAGGTGGGAGCTGAGTGTTTGCTTCAGGCTGCCGTACGGTTACTGCTCTGTGCCGCCCCCCCTGAGATCCACCCGTTGTTTAGTGTGTTCCTTCACACCCCCCACCCTTCCACCTCCCTTCACCTCATTCCCAGCACAGTCAGGGGGAAAACGGGAAGCTGTGAGTAACTTTTAACCATTTTTATCTCTTTCTTTCAGCTGCTGATTTGATGGTGTTGGCTTTTTAAGCACTGATTGGTGAAGAAGTGTTGTGTTTGGCTGGAACTCAAGATTTGTCCCCTGGGTGGTGTAAGTTTGGCATTTTGACACCTTGGGTCTGGTTGGTTAATCACCTCAGCGATTGGATAGCTTTCTTAAAGACACTGTTGACTTATCTTGACAATTTAGGCTGAAAGGAATGTTTTACTTTGGGGCGGACATGCATACCATGAGTTCTGGCATCTATGGTGTATGCACTCTTTATGTCTGCTTTATGTGTGCTTTGACAAGTGTGAGCATAATGTTGTGTGACTATGGCTGCAAGTTTAGCGTGCAAATGCGTCACTGTGATTTTTACAGTGAATTGTGTCTAACTGGTGACAACTGAGCTAAAGCGTCACTTGAATCTTCCTTCCGTTCCCTCTGGTGCTGCTTTGTTGAGCTGCCAACGTAGATGTCAGGAGTGGGTGGCTTTATCTTTAGAGAAGGCAGATCAGCCAAAGGAAAAAAAAGTTGCAAGTGAGAAAATTTGTCAAAGGAGGAAGAAAGAGATGGAACTGGGTAAAGGTGGAATGATTGAGTTCGAGGGATAGGGGGATAAAAAAGCATGTGAAAGGCAGAAGGAAGAAGAGGAAAAGGCAGTTGGGAAGTAGCGCCTTGTCATTTCAGCTGTTGTGATTTAAGTGAGCTGACAACACACAAATCTCCATGCATCTCACAGCTGTGCAACATGCCTTCCCCTTTTTTATTTTTAACCTGAACACCTATATTGGGCTGCTAAGCCTAGGCACTAACCAGATGATTGTCTCCCAAGCTCTCTGTGCGTGCATGTGTGTGTGTGCTTAACTTTGTGTTTGTGAGACTGAATGGGCGGGTGCCTATATATATATATCAGTGTAACAAGTTCTAGACAATATGTCTTCTCTCCAAGGCCCCAGTGTGTGTTCTGCCTCAAATCACGTCAGAAGTGACAAGGTTAAGAACAGTTATACGTGTGAGATGCAGCGCTGGCTCAGCAGTCTTTATTGACCATGTGAGTGTGTCCGTAAATTACCAAAGTGCATTCCACACAGACGTGCTGCCAGCTTTGTTGATGGCACCCTTGTGTGAGCGGCTGAGGTAACAGAGGGGAAAAGAGGCCTGGGTTAGATGCACAACAAGTCTTGGAGCTTCATGCGCTCCATGTGTCGCATCCTGCTTCCAGTTCCCCAGCACCTGGGCTGCAAACACCCACCTACACTGAATACACCCAACAAAATAAGTCTGTTTTCATTCTATTAAAGAGGGTTACACGTGTTGCTACAGGACATATTGTGTATGTGAGTAGGAAAAATGAGATAATTAGTGGAATTACTAGATAAAATAGATTCGTTGACAGTTGTGGAAAGACCTGGCATCTCATCCTGTTACCACTTCCTTCCAGACGTCAAGACAAACATCCCTGACGTTAAAGTTTCTACATAGTAAAAAAAAAAAAAAAAGTGCTGAGCTCGCCAAAGCAAAAGGAAGGCGAACATTTGGGGCCAACGAAGGAGGGGCATGGAAAACAAAAGGATGAATGAATTAGGCTCTTTAGTTGGATCTTTACTTGCTCCTAAGGCTACAAGTATAGCAACTGATTTGTTAAGTGAGTGGCGGCCTCATCCACACAAACACACACTTCCCCCACAATCCTTCTTCCTCCTGCCAGACCTACCGCCTGTATTTGTACGCCATGAACCAATCGATGACAAGGATCTGGCTCCCAGCAGCATATCAACTTAGAGCTCCATTAATCAGCCCTATTGATTTAATCCTAATTATGTTTCATCATCTGAATCACTAAAAAGGGCTACAATTGTTCCATTCATCCACTTTGATGGAAACAGACTTTAGGTTTTTTTTCTACCCAAACACTTGCTGCATAATATGAACCCTAACATTCTACTAATAATCCAAATAAAAGCCTGTTATGAGTAAAAAAAAAAAAAGTAAAGAAAAAGCCTGATGTGACCACCTAATACTTTAGAAGGCAAATATGCTTCATTTGATCTGCAGACTGGGAAATAGGAACTGATAAGGTTTTATTGATTCATTGCCATCGTTGATTCTGCTCATCTGTCTGAATGTTTATCAATTCTTGATTAGTTTTCTGTGTGGGGAAGTAAGAAGGCCAATATAGGTTTTCAGAATCAATTACTCCAAATACAGCATTTTTGTTTGAAACATTTAGGGCCTGCACAAACCCTCTTTTGGCTTTTTAAAAATTATTGCGAGAATGCACAAACAAGCATAAAGTCAGCAGTAGAAAAGTGTGGACAGGTATTTTTGGTACTGGCCTTGTTGCCACAGTCAATAACCTCCTCTTTTTCTGCAATATTTCCTACAAATTAGATTCTCCAACAGGTGAAATGCATCAGGACGTGTATACAGATCTTACCGTTTGATTTTTGGTGGTCATGAAACAGTTAAATTGTGATCTGTAATCAGAATATATCAAATTTGTTAAATGGCAAGAACACAGATCTGTCACTTTGAGCTGTAAATATTCATATTTTGCACATATTCAGAAAGAAACATCACCTTGATGTTTTGGCAGCATTTCAGCATGGATGCTGAGCACATTTACATTTTTCTAGGGAAATTGTTTTTTGATTGGAACCGGACACAGAGGACAAGATTGTATTTTTCATGGAACACAGGAAAGGTTGTCAGCATCTAAGCTAAGAGTTCCCAAGAGTCTCCTTTGACAGTCTGCTTGTTTTTCTCATCTTCTCTTCCTTTTTTGTTGTATTATACCTCACTGTTTTTCATCTGGAGGATCTGCACTTCATCAGATTAGTCGAGAGCCAGACATCATCGGTCTTGGGACATAGTTTAGCCAGAATGTGCTTTATGCTCTCACACTGGTCATCTGAGGTTATCAGGCAGGATACTGTAACCCATGAATGAAAAAACAGAGCAAGTGTGTAATTGGATTGTGTCATGCTGATGACCCCACGGAGGTGCTTATACTTCAACAAAGGCCCCTTGTGTTCGGTTAAAGTTATTGAATGACATCTTAAGGTCGTTCCAAATGAAAAATATCAGCACCGGCCTAATTTGAATTAACCAACAGATTGCAATTCTAGTCCTTAGCGTACAGTTGTTTTTATCAGGCTCGTCTGGAGTCATGTGTTCAAATGAACACAGACACACACACATAAAGAGACAGAGCTCTGGAGAAAACCAGAGGCGAGAAGTGCCGCCAGAAAAAGCCTGCTGCCACTCAGCACTGCCAAGCTTGGTCAGTGATAAGGTCGGCCGTGGGGAGATGTCTGCACTCAGGGCCTGTCCATCAAACACAAGAGTCTGCTTTCCTCCTCTTCACAAGAGAGCGATGGGAGTGATTAAGGGGGGAGGAGTGTTAGGGGGAGGACGGGGGGTGAAGAGGCAGGGAGTCAGATAGAGAGTGGCTTGGGAATAAGAGGATTGATGCAGATGAATTGAGAGAAAGTGAGTGGAATTGGGTCAGAAGAAAAATGACCCAGGGTGGAAACTATTAAAAAAAAAGGTAAAAGGAGGAGGAGGTGAAAATGAATAAATTGGTGAAGAATGGAAGCAACAAAGAATGTGACTCTCTTGTCATGCGGCAGCCAAACCACCCATCTTAACAACACAAATTACTGTTTCAGAGTCCCATGTCAAATTGCTGTCGGTTAAGCGAGCCAGAACAGCGCTCTCCCTTTCCTTCTAGCCACAACTGCACCCGCTGTTCTCTTTTTTTCCTTTACTGTTTACTGCTTAAAACCTTGATTGAATTACAGAGAATAAGTCTATTACCATGAAAAATGGAAATCAAGCCATTGTCATACTGAGACTCTGGCATAACAATAGCATTGTGTTAATGGTTCACAGTGGAAGACATCCTGCATTCAGAATCTGCCTCATCGCAGGCATTTCTGGGAGATTCGGGGCATATGTGTCAAGATGACTGGGCGAAAAGTGAACGCCCGCTCTATCCTCTGGTTGAACTTTTCTGCTGGCGAGGGAGGAAATTAGTTTTTGCCTCTGCTGCTGCTTCAGAAATGGATGGTCTTGTCATTTTGAGTCATCTCTGTCCCTGACACTGATACACAAAGAGAGAAATATGATCAGATTCGCTCCATCTTTCTGTCTTCCAATTTTTCTTTTCCGCCTTACTTCCTTTCTCTCCCACGTAGTAGTCATCGGCGATCAAAGAGACCCCAGATGTTGTTCTTCACCCTTCTCCTTTCACCATCTCCTGACATTGTTGTGAAAGTGGCCAGAGACACATTCATTGAACTGAGGGCTGCCTCCTGTCTTGTAGCATCCATTACATGTGAAAAGATGGATTGGACTTTCATTGGCTGCAGAGCGGCCTTACATCTCCTCCTCGGGTTAATAAGGAAATGAGACACACAGCTGAGCCACAGTGTTAGTGATGAACTAATTTGGTTTCACTCCACAATGCTCTTGTTTTCCATGGTGTTTGGTCGAGAATGTAACAGCACGGCGCACCACCTCTGTCTGTGGAAAAGTTTCATGGTGGAAAATTTGGCAATGGAAATTCTTTTGTTTTTGATCCATCTGCTACATGCACCACACAAAACAAAGCTATTTTTGGTTTCACAGCAAGTAGAGGAAGTGCCAGCTCTCACACAGTTCATTATAGCCTTGATGGAGGATAATTATGAACTGAGTTACAGCAGAAGCTATGCTTTCTCTTCCTCGATCTTAGCTGAGGTTATGGTAACTCCTCTGTTTTTGCCAGTTCATTAAGGGTGCTTTCACACTGCTTACCCATGTTTGTACTGTACTTGGATACATTCACACCTTTCCTGCAGATGTTGTGTTCACAAGCACGTACTTTGGCCCAGAGTCCTGCACGGCTCTAATTTTAACAAACCGTAACTGCCCGTACCCGTCATATTTAAACCCGCATCCGACCAGTTTTCTGACAGAATTAAAATAAAATTCCACACCCGAACTGACCTGCTATAAATAAACCCAATATCTGACCCGAACCGGAATGAAAATCAGTCAGATATAAAAAAAAAATAATTAAATACAAATGTTTATTGCTATGACTATCAAACCACAGTGATGTGTGCAACTGCAGTTGAAGGCAGAGCCGAATGAAAATGATGCTTAACACAGAATCTTAACACAGAGTTTGTTGCACATGATGTTTTGTAGCCTAATGTAAACCCGCAAATTAGACCCGCACTCTCCTGCGTCCAACTCCAACCGAACCCATATCCAACACAGCACAAAATGTTTCACCCATTTCATTAAGATCTGCAGTTCACCCACGGTTCACCTGCCGGGACCCAAAGCCGTGGGTGTTACAGGGCCGAAGTAGTAGGTAGTGGTGTGGAAGGAATTCTGCCGCTATCCTACAAATACAGAAGTCAGAAGAAGACAAACCCTTACCTATGTGTTAGCCACTTTGAGGCAAAGACGAGTGACCTTCGTTGTCCGATATATCGCTGAGTGGTTCGGTCGATAAGGCAAGCCTGTGCCGCACTGATCTAAAGCTTTTTCAGGAGATAAAAGGAGCACCATCTACGGTCTCATGGTGATTAGGTCTCTTCTGTTCTTGGGCGTGGATCGCTTTCACACTGCAACTGTACTAGAGTCCACGCAGTCCGTACCCAGTACTACCTTCTCAACTGGACTTGGGTACGGTGCTCAAGAACAGAACGTTTGCATTCACGGTGATAAAATTAAGCAAACTTTAGGGTCCGGTGTACTTTAATACAGACTCAAGTACGCTGTGTGAAAACATCCTGAGGTTGCAGTGTCCATTCCAGTGGTTCACACCAGGTAAATCTGGTATGAGATCATCATTATTGATGCCGTGTGAGGGCTGGTTTCTCAGCACTGACCTCAGCTAGTGAGCACAGGGTCATATGTTAATGTTTCAGTGTCATATGTCTTTTACGTGGGTCACCCTGAGCTAGTCCCAGTGGTATGGCTGCTATGTGGGAGCACAGAGTGGAACACACTGGTGGGGAGCGATGCAGACTATATAACTGTCAGCTTGATCAGTGTCTAAGATGGAACGATAGTTAGAGGCACATCAATTAATCCTTCCTTTGGCTATCTGATGGCTGTTTCATAACTTTTTGGTTGTGTTTTCAGCCAACTACATGATTATCAAAGGTGAAATCAAAGCCTTTACATGCCAGTGACACTATTTACAGTCATACCGTGGGCATGTGAGCTGGCAGTGCTGGTAAGCTGCGATGTTGCCTGGGAACTTTTCACTAGTCTCTATGGTGACGTGCAGAGAAATCAGGCTTGTCTCCACTCTCCTTTTATCCTTGTTTATAATGCCAAGTTGCCATAAATTCAGGACTTCACGGAGCACTTATGGTAATGCATCTAGTTTGTGGGGCAACAAAACCTCTAATTAGGCTGAATGCCAACCATATGGGACAGCAGGTAGGGCTCCCCACTCGTGTGGTCTTAACACACACATACAACACTAATTCAAGGTTGGGAAATTTGTGATAAAGGGGCAAACCGCAGTCCTCTTTATGCTTTTTATCCCACAGAATACAGTCAAGCCCCCAAAGAGTTGATAATACGATCCTATGGCAAAAGGCTGTCTCCTAAATGATTAGTTTAACGTGGTAGGCCTTACTATCATTTACTTTCCTTCCCGACAGCAGCTGTAGGGGATCACCAGAAGAGTTGTGTATGTGTACTATGGGGGTAGAGCCATGAGGTGAGAGGTTAGTTTTCAAATTATCATGGCTTTCATCGAGGTTCAGCAATATAACAGTTCATAGATGCAGTGGAACAGATCCTTGTGGGGGTATTTGTGTTCAATCTGATATATATAAGTTTATGCTTTTAAAAGGCTGTTAGTCCTTGACAACATGAGTTTATTCTGTTTTCCTTTGTGTTTCTGTGGTTGCCATTAGTTACATGGTGAGTTTCAGAAGTGAGAGGGCAGCACCAAACAGCTCTTAAAGGAAACATCTCACTGTTAGAAATTGCCTTAACTCTTAAAGGATGGCATGACCTTCCACTTTCCTGGTTGGGCAGAATCAGTCTCACATAAATGAATATACTCCCCAGGCTGAGTTATCCTCTACAGATGTTACCATTAAGGATATCAAGGAAGATCATATTTGACATAGACAGGGCTTTCTCACGATTTATTTGGCACAGTAAAAGACCAAGGATCAGAATGAAAACTTTACAGTTACCAGTGGAACAAGGTGGTTTAGCCCTAATTTGAGATTTTATTACTGGGCTTGCCACACCCGAATAATCTGGGACTGGGTACAGTCTCATTTAACATCTGACGCAAGTATTGATGAGTGGTTCTCCTCCCCCTACTCCTTACTGAGCTAACTACGGAAAAAAAGAGTTCTTCAGAAATCAAATGTAACCCTGTTATTTACAATACGATCAGAGTCTGGCGGGACATTACAAAGTATTTTGGGGAAAACACTTCATCCTTTGCATTAACACCTCTGACCAGGAATGAGGAATTTCCCCCAGGAATTCAGAATAGTGTGTTTGACAGCTGACATAAGAAAGGCATCAGGCTTATTCGTGATGTTTTCCAGGATAATATTCTGATGTCCTTTCAACAGATCCAACAAAAAATATGACATTGCATCCGAACATTTCTATGGATACCTTCAACTCCGTAGTTTTATATTGTCAAAGGTTAAAAGCCTCCAAACGGACACTACACCCATCGGCAACATAGATTTATTTATGATCAATAGGAAAGACACGACATTTTCTCTCCCATTCTTATTCAATGCTGTACTCCATCGACCCAACAGATATTAGGAATGTGATACAAGTGGGAACGTGATCTCGACGAGCAATTTATCGAAGATGACTGGCTGGAAGCAATAGCCTCTGTCAAAAACATATTTGTCTGCAACCGAATGAGAGAAACCCAATATATGATTCTGCATAGATCCCACATAACACCATTGATCCTTAACAAGATGAATAAGCAGGGTTCTCCCCTTTGTATTAAATGCAGCTCGTTGGTTGGGACATACATTCATTATTCCTGGGAATGCCGTATGATTAAGAGATTTTGGAACAATGTAGCCCATGAGCTGAGTGACATTTTCTCTCTTAAAATCAAAAAAGATCCTGGCCTCTTCATACTAGGCTTGTCCTTGAAGATGATATCTCTGAGTAAGTCAGATTTTAAACTTTGTGACAAGCTGCTATTTCTGGCCAGGAGATGCATTCTGGGAGGATGGATTAGTGACAAACCACCAACAGTCACACAATGGTACCAGGAAACGTTTAAAGTTCTGCTTTAGAAAGACTCACTGCACGAATGAAAGGAAATAATGGTCTATTTGAAAGAACATGGTCAACCTACCTACCTAAGATACTTACCACCACCCCTCCGGGGTAAACTTTTACTCCACTGATGGGTACATTTAATTTATTTTATTAAGTTATGCAAAATTTTATTCATCTTACTACTTGTCATTATTTCATGTGTTACCCTGTTTTTATTATCTTTAATTGAACTTGTCTTACATCAACACCTTACACCCTGATATTGCCTTGTGGCCTTGTATTCTTCTTTCACTTACCCCCCCCTTTTTTTTTTTTTTTTGAACCTCCAACATTTAGGATGGTTGACATAACTAAGTGGAGCGTATATGTATGTACATGTGGATTGGTGACTACAGAGAGCACGTGTTATTGTATTGTTTGTCTGTTCTGTTTTGTTATGATAAAAAATTAATAAAATCTATTAAAAAAAAGAAAAGAAATTGCCTTAATCCTATAACAGTCACTGGGTCGTGAGCGACCCAGGGGGCGTTGTTTTCTGATGAATTATGATTTTAATTCATGATTCACGGCATGTACAAACACATACAATGCTTAAACCGCAGACCGTCAGCTTTCATTTGAGACCTTTCCAATGGTACCAAGTACATGCATGTACCTAAAACTCTGTGGGATCTATACTACTTACAATTTGGGTATGCCACTTTCGTGAATTAAGTTTGAAAAAGGGGGCAACTGTAAAAGGGTTAACGTGTATCTGAAAATGATGAACCGGGCTCAGCATTTCCCACCACTTTTCGACTGTTTGCTAAGCTTAGATAATCAGCTCCAGGCTTCAGATTAGCCAGTACAAGCATGAGACTCATGTCATTGGCTGTGTTTACATGCACACTTTTATCCTGATTATGGGGCTTATCACAGATTTGATCCTATTTGGAATATGGTGTTTACATGGTACACAAAGACATCTGGTTACTCATATTGCTATATATGTATACAAAGGCCTCTGTGACGTGTACAGAATAATGTGATAACTTAATCTAACATTTCAGTAGCTGCTGCCTAACTTTAATGTTACTTTATAGACTTTGTAGAAAGAAGGTCACTTTGGTTTGTAGCAGACTTAGCACTATTAAATGCCAACATCAGGTTCTGAAGTTCTCTTATTGGTATTCATCTAGTGCCCACAATGACAGGGGAGAAAGACGGGTAAACATATCCTCTAGCTGGTATTCTGTTACTGTCATCACAAAGGACGAGGAGGAGATTCTCAGCTTCAACTGATGGAAGAGCGTCGACATGATGGAGTCGTCGACTAGTTTTAATGTTAATCTACTTCAGTGTTTCTGAAAGGTTTCCCAGTGACCAAACTTGTTGCGGTCTTCATGTAATTCAACTGATGTTCAATTGGTTGTTTTACTATGGACATGAACAGGTCAAGTGTGGGTGTTTCTAATGTGTGGGACCAACATGACTCCACTCGGGTACCAGATACTATTCCTGGTGAAATTTTCCATTACAAGAAACTACTAACGAGTACCTGCATGTCATAGCGACGCAGCACATAACTTGAGAGTTGCTGATAAACTAACTCATTGCATGTTGCCTCATCAAGCTCATGCTGAATTTTTCCGTCAGCCACCAGGGACACAAAAATCTGAACGTCCTCTATTGACCACATGTAGTTTTGCGGGCTGTCATCATGTGGTTTCACCTACTGGTATTTTTACTGTAAACTTCTGAATCTGTTTCTTTTTTAAATGTCGGGTCGCACATTGATGATGCAGTGACAGAGACAACTCTGACCAATCAGTGGTGTGCAGTGGTTACATGTCATGTTTTATCACTACTACTACTACTACTACTACTACTACTACTACTACTACTACTAATAATAATAATAATAATAATAATAATAATAATAATAATAATAATAATAATAATAATACTTAGAGAAGCATTTAGAGAGAGCAGACCTCCGCCAAGGCAGTGTTTGTACTTTCATCCACTAGATGGCGCTGAATGTACGGATCATCACCAAAATCTGATCATCTGTAGGATACCCCATTTCTGACAATCTGTGAAAATTTCCTGAAAATCTGTCCATAACTTTTTGAGTTGTCTTGCTAACAGACAGACAGACAAACCAAAGCCAATGAAAACATAACCTCCTTGGCGGAGGTAATAATAATAATAAATTTTGTTTGGAAGTACCTTTCAAGACACCCAAGGACACTGTACAGCAGAAGATAAAATAGACAACGCATAAAATACAAAGAAGTAAACAATAGATTAACCCTTGTATTGTTTTCACTAATTCAGACACCAACAGAATCCACCACATTTTAACAGGAAGAAACCTGGAGTAGACTCCAACTCTGGAAGATGGACGTTTACCATGACCAGTTGGGGTTAAAAAATAAGGTGGTACATGGATGCACAGCCAACCAACCTATAACTGTTAAAAACTAGAACTGCTGTTGCTTGCGTGTGTGTGTGTGTGTGTGTGTGTGTGTGTGTGTGTGTGTGTGTGTGTGTGTGTGCGTGTGTGCGTGTGTGCGTGTGTGTGTGTGTGTGTGTGTTGTGGGGCACACTGAGCCATATTTGATCCATAGAGCAACCCACAGCTTTTAAGTGATGCATCCAACAGCTGGTCATATTTGACCCATAACACCACAAATGTCATTTTTTAGACCTTTAGAATTGACTAAAATGGTGAAAATTTATTTTGTTGCGTTAAAATAATTGTGTCTGAGGATTAGATGAAGCCTTGTTCCAGTACAAAAAGGGAAATGGTACTTTTTACGTACCTAAACTAGCCTGGCAAGCCTGACTGTGATATGAATACATAGTCTGGACACGATCCACAGACTGAGGTTAAGCGTACGGGTCGGATCAACGGCTGTCTTTCAAACTGCTCTGCACGTAATAGGCCAGCGCTATGACCAATCAGAGCAACGGACAATGTGACGTATACAGAACGACGAAAACAAGTGAACGGGGGAGTAGCCTGGAGGTAAACTAGAAGGCATATTTAC
>JAQQZY010000023.1:30376522-30387516 GCA_030068375.1 Ostorhinchus rueppellii
ATTATTATTATTATTATTATTATTATTATTATTATTATTATTATTATTATTATTATTATTATTATTAGCATTAGCATAATTATTATTAGCATTATTACTGTTGTTGTTGTCTATAAAATCAACTTAAATTGTTTAATTATTATGCTGTTATCGTCGTCGTTTTTGATTGTTTATAATTTAAAAAAAAAAGTGTGAACAAATACAAACAGTGGCACTAATGGATAGAATATGGGTTCGTTTTGGCATCGAAGACAAGCCCTGTGACTTTTGACCGTTATGCCTTTACTTTGAAAGCGTCTACCGGAAGTGGCTGTGTAACTTCCGCGGACTTGACGCTGGTTTAAGGATTAAAGCGCTGCTATTCAGTGGGTCGGTCAGCAGCAGTGAGCAGAGCAGCTCCAGCGCTCCAGGCTTTTACGCACCGAAAGTCCTCCCGGATCTAGTTTCAGAACCAGCGGCGGCGTTTAACTGTGATTCAAGGAGAGATTATTGTTTCTTTTTTATATTCTGTTGGATCAAAAAAAAAAACTAAATTCAGCGGATTCCCCCTCCCTTGTTTGGATCTGTGAGTTTGAGAAACGGGAGATTTTTTTTTTCTTTTTTTTTTTGCGCACTTTGTTGGTTCCTCGGGTTCGCTTTCTCCTCCGCATATGCTCAACTCCTGACTATGTTTGCGGAGAGCAGGGGGTGGACAAAAAAGGCTTTTGACGGAGGGGATAGATGTAGCAGAGGGGTGCAGACTCCACGCAACGGGTGAGAGTGGGGTGTTTTCGTGGCGAAGCTGTGGCGTTGGAGTGTTTTGACAAATTGTGCGATGAGGAAGACTTATTTTAAGACCCAACACTTCTAGCGCGGAGGTCAGGACTATGGCTTCCCTCAGTTTGTAAGAAGGTAAGCAGAAGATTATTGATCCTGATTATGTTGTTTTGGTTCTCCTCTTCTTGTGCGACCGTTGAGACTCATGTTAGAAGAAATAGAAAATGAACAAATGACTTAAATCCACACTTTAACCTTTGCGTAAAATTCCAACTGGAGCTTGATTCAAAGTGTTTTTTGTTTTTTTTCCCCCAAGTTTTTACCTCAGAGCTCGAAGGAAAAGGCTCTACAGAAAGTCTTATAGAGTATGTGAATATTTGGAGAACATATACCGTGGCTGTCCCACTGTGGACGTGGTGTTGCTGGTTCATACCCCCACCCCACCCCCTGTAGCGCAATGGCCAAACTCTGCGCTTTGCAGGGAAATAGCTGTGTCATCTAGGTTCTAGACTTCTTAACACACAACAATCATGATAATAATAATTAACAAATCCAACATTTAACCTTTGCTTTGATTCCAGATTGATCTTTGCATTTGTTATGATCCTATTTATTATCATGTCAAAGCTTTTTTTCCAGGGTTTCACTGCAAATCTAGTCAAAAATAAGTGGTGTAATTTTAGCTCCGTTGCATTTATTTAGATGAGGACATGTAAGACTTATTACAGGCTAATTGACCCGTTAACATGGCTATTTTTTGCTGTATAAAGGGTCACTGGATTTGCACATGAATGGGAATAATGAATAATGTGGCTCCAGCAGCTGGCTGCAGTATCTCTGGGCTCTTCAGGTCTGAAAGCAGCCCAAACATTAACTCAGCAGCAGCCAGCCATTATTTCTGACATCCATAACTGCCTCTGGAAACACTTCAGCACTGTAGTGGTTACTGCTTTTTCCCCTCTGAAACATAACAAACAATCAACCAAAAAGCCCTGAAAGAACAGAAATAGTCACTGTTTTTTTTTCCCCCTTAGGATATATGCTTTCCTTGGTAAGCGTGGCACTCAGTTACGTCTACGCTGAAGTCTATAGCAAATCCGTCTTTGGAGAATGTCCCTTCCATGACTTCTCCTATTCCCATCCAAAGTAGTGTCACTTCTATGGAACAAGTCAACGCTGAATGAATAAGTAATGTGATCCACGCTCAAGTATAGGATAGCTGTGACTGTAAAGTGTCCCAGTTTGATGTTACATAAATACATCTTTCTGGCGTTTGCTTTCTCTCTCCGACTTCCCACACACACCCCGTGCCATTCAATTTTCAAGGACAGAGAAAGAAAATACGGGACGTTAAGATAGTCTTACCTTTTTAATTACCTTAACAGAGCATTTGGAGTTTAAAGGCGGAACATCTGAAGAATGCCAACCACAGCTGCATAAAAGTCAGCAAACTGGTTAAAATTTCAATGTGTCAGTCTTCGTCCACCATCGCCCACCATCTATTGGAAGATGAACGTACTCTTCGTCTGGTCAGCGTTTGGAGACCAATGTGAAAAGAAGTCTTTTTAACTTGTTATGACAGGTGGATGCAGGCCTAATCTCTGTCCTCAGGAACACATTGCATCTGGTTCTTACTAATTGGCCGCTAATGGAAAACCTCTTTGTCGAGCCTGATTCTTGTCAGGAACACCTCCAGTCATGTTTAACTGTGATTAAATCCTAATGGCTCTGAAGTCGACACGCAGCCAAGTGGTCGTACAAAGTCACGGTGTATTTGCGCATGGCTAATTTGTAAAAGCAAGGCTATTTGTACAAATCCCTGGAAACTCTAACGACAGCTTCAGAACACTGAACGGAAATGTTGTATCTGTTAAACAAAAGACTGATAAAGATGAAACAGGCCTGTCCTCCTCTTACTTCCCCCCTTCATCCATTTTCATCCAGAAAACAAAAACAGAGGCAGGAAAAAGAAGTTGGCAGCAGCGTGCATCCAGCTGTTCTTTCCTCTGCACTCCACTCTCTTGTCATCCCTCCTCTGCTTTTGTGCAGAGCTGCCATTTAAAGATGGGATTTTAATCTGACCATCTAGACTGATGCCATGGAAAAGCTGCAGTGGTTTTGGAAGTTGCTCAGGAATGACTGTGGAATGAGACTCTGCTTCAAACTCACTGAGGCTGTACTTCAGCAACTGGCTTCTGGATTCAGATGAATCAGATGATTTTTCTGAAGCCCGGGTTGAGCCTGAGAGCATTTTGTTTTTCTCTCCAGAGTATTTCAGTAACTTTTTGAAAATAACTACTTGTTGATTCCACACAGACTTTAATTTTTAGCTGCAATTGTTTGTTATTATTTGTAATTAGAAGCATATTCGGTAAGATAATTTTGTTCAAGGCTTCAGACTGCTTCGGGCTAATGTGAAGTAGGTTGGTTTTTTTTCCTGAAGATCCTGCATTGTTGACCCAAACAACTGGAACAAAACTTTCAAACTGTCAGAAATTAGTTAGGTATTACAAACACTGGTTACCTGGGTTACAGGGGTAATCTAGAGGAGCATGACGATGATAATTAACCTGACGTGGTGAATGATTGTCCACTGACATCATAGTCTCCGAGATCAGTATCCATCAACAGGCCCCCCAGGTTTTAAAGTCCTCACACTCCAAACAGACCAATAGTATGTGAGCATTTAGATCTCCCTGGGGATTCAAAGGCCAGTCGCATTTAGAAGAGAAAACAGACCACTTTCCTTCCTCTTCTTTACTTCAGAGTCATTTATGAGGCGTCAGTGATGTAGTTGACTTGTATTACCAGAGTCCCTAAATCTCTCCTAATTGAAATCATGTAGATTACAAGAGGATTACGTTTCAGTGGAGGGGAAATCCCAGACATGTGCGTGAAGCGTGTTGTAAATCATGGGGATAGAATAGGAGAAAAAGAGCAACAGGGGCCTGTGGGCCGACAGAATCTTAGCCAGCACTGATTTGGGGAGATCAAATGTTTGCGTGGTGAATCGCTGGAGGAAGGTCATCACGCATCTGGACTGAGAATGGGTCACAGCTATGTGTGTTCTCTTCCCAAAGGTCATACGTACTCAAGGTTCTCTGTTTAACTCCACTGGAGGCAAGCAAACTGTGGGCCTTGAGGTTTGTCCTTTTGGATGGAATGCAGTGTGAAATGCTTTCCTTCAGTTCACCCAGCGTATTCAAGTTATAGAGGAACTGTACCTTCTATACTTCATCTCTTTCTCACCTAGAGGAAAAATATCTGGGGTGACCAAAGGCCAACAAATGTAGCTTGGAATTGAAGTCAGTGAGGAAATATTTTAATGTTAGCCAGTGGTGGTGTTACATGCAGGCTCCAAATATCAGTTGAATTATTCATAATACAATACATTTTCCAGTAGATATTTTAGTCTGATTTGCTTCATTGGGATCCTTTAGGTGCATGTGACCCTGTTGTAAGTAATTCTTCCATCAATAAGCTTTTACAGGTGATAAAAAGTGTGTGATTGACAATTGGTTCTGCCCCTTTGGCAAACTTTCTGTTTATTGAATACAATCTATTGACAGCTTTACTACATGAGTGGTTAAGAGGCTGCATCAAGAAGACTTTTTACTTAAATGTTACATTTAATTGAATCAATTTTACAGTGTCGGGAAGTTAGCAGTAGAGTTGGTGTGTTTAGTGAGTTTCATCCTTCACCCTTGCACACCCTCAGCTTCATCTTTTAGTCCAAATATGGTAATTTTTTGCTCCTGGGTGCAACATGGCAACAACAGAAAAAAATACAAAAATTCAAGGCTGTAGCAGGACTGTGCAAAAACTGATGGGGGACATCATGGTGACTATCTTTAATCATTTAGTGTGTATATGTGGTAGTTTGTGTCCACACATGCTTTTTGTGGAATAGAATATCACCTACCCACGATATTTGTGCATATCAAGAGCTGAAACTGCCATGAATTAATAATGCTGGTGAAGGTGGTGGGCTGTAATGAGGCAGCTTCTGTTGCCCCTAGCTATACTGTTTTGCCCCTGAGATGGTGATTTGCAAAAACACCCAGTCGGTTTGACAGCTACTTGATGTCTTTGTCTTCCTAAGCTGCATCACTGCTCTATTTATCGTACCCATCCATATTAATAGCAGTGAGATCTGGTCATGTCCCTTGTTAATATTTATGTAGTCACTTGGTAAAGCCCCTGACTGTAAAGCAGCTTTGCCCTTCCACAAGTTGCCTTTCTGCTCACGGCTGTGTTGAAAGCTGACAGTAATTGAACGTTAGGCTTCTGGCAGATAATAAAAAAAAAAACTCAAGTGGTGATGGAGAATGCATGTATATTTGTAAGTTTTCTTTTAGATAAAAAAAAAAAAGTCCCATATCCAGTTGTGACATGTCAGTGGAATGTCTTATTTCAAGAGCTACAACAACTTTCGAAGTATTACCAGTGTCAGTGCTGTCATCAAAATCCATCAGTGGTTAAGCCAAAAGACTGAAGTGCTTTGTTAACCAGGACTCAACCTTTGGACAGGAAATGCTCTTTCGAAGCTCAGTGAAGGTGAGGCTTGGCCAGCTTCTCCACTTGGCGCTGTTTGAGATCCAAGCACTTTACACCAATAGATTGTCAGCCAAACAAGCTGTCAGTCTGTCAAACGGTGTCCTGAGTGTCCTTAAGCTGCTCTGGAGGGCTGTCTGTCAGACAGGCAGGCGTCCGTCTGGGGTGGTAATGGGATTTTCTTTCTGCCCTCAGCAGCCCGAGGGGCAGAAGGGGTTAGTAGGATGCGACCTTCTGACCACCCAAGGCTTCCTCTTCATAGAGCTGTCAAGGACATCACCATTTGTATGTGTGAAGTGTTTGCAAAATTAGCATCAAAGTCCAAGTTTATTGAAGGTGGCCTACATTTGACTTTATTTCCATCTATGCTTCAAGGTATTTGACCCACATACCAGTTGGGATTTTGTGTGATGTCACCCAAGGTCTGCCAAATTCTAAAGAGTTCCTCTTGGTCGGTGATCTCAATGTTTTCGGAGACAACACTCCAGAATAGTTCTTTGAGAAATACTACAACCTTCTTTATTACTCTCTGGACACATCTGGAGATGAAAGAGCAGCAGGAGGTGGAGTGTCAACATCCAACACGCCCAACAGTCTTTTCTGTGGAAACTCGCACAGGGATACTTTTCCATTTTATAGCTGGGTGGGTCTGCTGGACGTACAAGAGTAGAGCACTGTCCTGGCTTAGCATCTGCTAGTGTTTCAAGCTAACCTTGTACACAGTGGAGAGTGTGTGCATGTATTTGTACTGTACTGCTTTCCATCACTGTCACTGACTGTATTCCTGTTCATTTCCATAGCCTGTTTGCGATTATATCCTCATTTGTGGTACCCCAGAGGATGGCTAGGCATTATAGTTGTAGTATGTGCATTCTACTGTGAGGGGTGTAGTGGGAAACTTTGAGCTTTGAACTGTGTGGAGTTACAACCTGTATGAGTAAAGAGTCTGCAAGCATACACAGGCTTCTTGCGGTATTGAAAAAAAGTCAAGAATTTTAAAGAATTTTCAAGGGGCTTCATTACTCACATATGAGAAGGTTGGATGATATATTCTACTTTTGCTTTGGGTTTTGTTTGAAAAAACATCTTGGGTTATTTTTATTTTCAGTGATTAATGGCAGGTTTCAGTGGCCTAACAGCAACTGCAGTATGACGTCTTGTTTCTGCTGAAACCCTATCACCTCAAATGTTGATCTGTTAACAGTGATTTATTAAAGTGAGTATTTGTTTTCACACCAATGGTGTTGTGTTCTCAGGCACTGTGAGTTAATATTTGTCAAGGTTCCTTTCAAGCAACAAATCACACTTTTTAATTCAGAAGGTCAAAAAGCATGACTTCAATTTCAGATCTGACTCCACCATTCAAATCTGTCATTAATTTGAGCCTGTTAAACAGTCATTAGGTCAGCTGTATTGTCTGTCATTCTGACCACTTTCTGTCTTTACTTTTCCATGGAAGGAAGATCTGTGTGCACTGTAAGTGTCGTCGCGAGGAACATGCAGTGACAGCCATGCCCGTAGAGATGGAGAAGACGGTCACCAAGCTGATGTACGACTTCCAGAGGAACTCAACCTCAGACGATGACTCAGGTTGTGCCTTGGAGGAGTACGCCTGGGTACCACCTGGACTCAAACCTGAACAGGTATTAGCATGATTTGTCTTTACGCTTACATGGTTCTAATGGGCTCTATGCACAGCCCCACTCCTCCTTGAACTTAAGGCAGCTCTTTTATTTCCTGTCTTGCCAATTATATTTTGGTAAAGCAGTATTTGGAAAACTAATAGTTGCACAGTTTTTAAAGGTAGCTTTTTTTTTTTTTTTTTAATCAATTTTGTGACAACATGGCAATGTTTCATGACTCTTTTGTCACCCAGTTGTCAGTACTGAAAAAACAACCTGATCATATACACTTTGGTGTGAATAATTTGTGTTTTAGAGTCTGGTAACTGACTGAAATGTTACGATAGAAAGATGGCTCTGTTAAAGCATTTTAGTCCACAGTTATTCTATACGCCATTTCCACAAAGTGTCTTTCTTGTGTTTTCTGTTGTGGGCTGAGTATGTGGTAATAATAGATTGTTGGCAAGTTGGAACTCTTTGAATTGGATCAAATGACAATGAGAGTCTGGCGATCGCATTACAATCACACTGTACTTCACTATTTGCAATAGGCTCCAGTTGCACCGTACACACTACAGTGGGAGTGTAAGGGTTTTCACATTCCTACATTTTTGAAAGGATACATTTTTTTATTGTGTAAAGTATTTTAAAAGGCTTTTTCAGCTGTGTGGTTAAAAAAAAAGTCTATATGGTCATGGTGTTGCTAACAGTTACCACATGACATATTTGACCCTCTCACCAGGGTTCCAGCCCTCCACATATAACAGCTTTAACACTTAAATGCTTTTGGATTTGCTTCACTGCTGTGTTTTACCTACTGCACTGTGTGTGTGGTGTTTCACTTCATGCTCACATTTAATTGTCTAGTTAAACCTGCATCCTACCATCTGATAGCTCACCAGTTATGCTGACTGGGCCTTCTGCCGGCTAATGGATAACATGGATTATGTGGCTCCTGCAGTCAAATTAATCTCCAATTCACTCTGGCTGCAAACGTGTTTACGGTACATTTTATCACTCTTAACGCAGCTCAGCTAAGCCTGCACTACACACCAGCGCATTTAATGCCCCAGCACACGGCCAAGAAAATCCTCTTTTTATAATATTGCAGTGCACCAAAGGTGAGCACATGGACAATGGAAGCATTTATGGGGGCTGGTTTCATTTTGTTGATGAACTGAGTGCAATGAACTGGTCGATAGTGTTGGTACAGCCTCCTGTTTTCACCTCTGAGCCGGAGCACAGCTATTTTTCATCCCCCTTCAGGGTCACACTTGTAACCCCGAAGTCAATTAGCTTGTCGTCTAGTGGCGATTTGACCTCAAGAAGAGTCAGACCATAATGGAAAATGGACCGTGGTGTGCTGCAAGAGCACACTGCTAAACAACATTAAAAATAACCTAAGCTATTTTGGGGCTGTTGACAGTTGCCATGGACAAAGAGCAGCTCTTGTGGAAAAATAGTTCCAATCAAAAATGAGAACAATTTACAGGTCAAATGACTCCGTGAAGGTTCACGTGGTGTCTATTACTAAACAGTTTCTATTTTTTCATCCTGACATTGAAGTTATTCAAGCTATGGAAAGGTTTTTTTGTGACCTCAAGGAGCAGCGGAAGTTCTGCTGTTGTGGGGGTTTTCAACGCCCGTCCTTCCACTACATGAGGTGCACAGAGACTGAGAAGAGAAGGAGATGTCAAACACAAAGCTAATCTCCAGGATCTGAGCAGTGGGTTTAGGTTTCCCCATAGGGATTCGAAGCTCTGTAGGAGTTTCCTATTTATCCAGCAGTGGTGTAAAGTCACCGCTATTTAAACAGAAATTTCCGCCTGGAATTTTATGCACGTATCAGAAGAGTTATGAAGGATAGCTTAGAAACATCAGCGTTTGGATAGCACCGTTAAAGTGCTCTCAATGTTTGTGTGGTTTTCTGTCCAACAAACCGGTATTTACAGTAAGAAAAGAGCTGTGTTGCAACTGGAGGTTCTGCGTTTCCCCAAAGCGTTGCTGAAATACAGCCACGATTAGAGAAGACATATTCAAGACGGCATCTTTATCACCAAATACATCCACATTATTGAGTGTGTTGAAGATGTTATTGAGCTGCAGTGATAAAAGACTTGCCAATATTCTCTCTCCACCATCTCCTTTCGCTCTCTTCTCCTGATCCTTCTCAAATAAATTTCTCCGATGTTGCCAAGTTACAGCTTGTCAAGGCCAAGAATGTTACTCAGCAGCGGCCTGTTTCTCATGTATTTTTTTTTTTTTTGTACCTTCCCATTGCAGTATAAAATACAGACTCTGAATGTACGAAGATCTGGTTTTAATTTGCAGCCGAACAAGAGGTACAAACGTTAAAGCATCTCACATATGGGATATTTGAAAAGCAATACACTTCAAGGATATTCACAAAAATTAGACATCTTTCCAAGTTGGTAAATGGACCTGCAGCTCTCTAGGTAAATTAACTTTCAAACGACCGAGACTTGAGTCCAAACGTGACCTGAGGACAGTTTGATTAATTTCACTCCGATTTCAAGGTCTGTGACACCTGCCAGCCCCTGAAAATATTAAAGCCAACATCTGAGAATGAACGATGAAATGCACAGAGATTTTCAGATGAAACCAGAAACTAATGCAGTAAATAACTCAGATCTGATCAAGTGTTTTGAAAATTGCGTTAAACTTACTTTGAACCAAATTGTATTGGAGATCTTCTACCTTTCAGCAACATTTTTGGCTTTAAGCAGTGATTCAGCAACTATTACATATGGATTTGAGCCGCAGCTTATCCATTTATGTCCCATTCAAGGGAAATTGTAACTATTTTGACCCATAAAGACTCAAACATCCACCGTCGACCAAACCCATCTACTGATCTAAAATGTTTAATACCTGTTGATCCTCTAATCCTACCAATACATGGAAATGATGATTACCTTCGCCAAGGAGGTTATGTTTTTGCCAGTATTTGTGGGTTTGTTTGTTTGTTTGTTAGCAACATAACTCAAAAAGCTATGGATGGATTTTGATGAAAGTTTCAGGCTATGCCCATTCTGGGCCAAGGAAGAGATGATTAAATTTTGGAGGCAATCCGGATCACCGTCACTACCTTTAAAAAAAAAAAAAAAAAAGTACAAACACTACCTTGGCAGAGGTCTGCGCTCTCAGAGTACTTTTCTAGTTGAGGTAAAATACAGTTTGTTGTCCTTTCCTTTAGATGTTCAGAGGCTCTGTAGTTACCGTGGAAACACCATCATCTTCTACAACATCGATCCACCGGTAAAACCCTTGGAGTTGGATCAATGACGGTGGATGGACACACTGGGTTTATGTCCAGTTAATGTTAGATTTGAACCCTTTCATACATACATGTCACTCCAGTGGACAGTTATTCTACAGCTGTTCTATTGTATATTCATGTGTTTTGTTGTTTTAGTTTCATATCAGCCAACACAGTGGACACTTATGCACCATCCCATACACTGCAATTCATACCATTACTGTAACTTCGCTGTTCTTGATAAACCTAGTCTGTAGTAACATGTTTTAGTGTAAATCAACTGCAAATTATTAGACTGCAATTTAAAACTTTTCATAATCTTTTTTTTTGTTGCATATAATAACTAGTATTAGAGTATGGTAAACTGTTAAAAAATGTCAGATTAGCTACATGAAAAATGACATTTCATAGTTTTCACACAGTTTATCACATTCTGATGGTATCTTGATATCTCCATATTTTTTTATAGTTTTATTGATAATATTTATTGTGTTTTCATATTTTATAGCATGGGGGGGGGTCCTGCATAATTTCATTGTAATAACTATACAATGAAAATAAAGGATATTCTGAGATGATGGGTTTTAAATACACGTTTCTTTACTACAAAAATTAAACGTGCGATGTCCAGCTGAATGGACATTTTTGTAACTCCATATTTAAAAAAAGTACATTAAAAAAAATTTCAATTGCATTGTTTTTTCATGCTTAAAGGTGGGGTGGGAGATCTTTTTTGGCACATATTTTACCATTTGGCTTAAAAATCTCCCCACAGTCGCGTT
>JAQQZY010000023.1:30393363-30403985 GCA_030068375.1 Ostorhinchus rueppellii
GTGTTTACATGGCATTTATGACTCCGACCTTAGTCGAGCTAAGGCAATAATTCGATTTTCTCACCATGCATGTAAACATACTGACTGGTGAAAATTTCAAGAAAATCCGTTCTGTAGTTTTTCTGTAAAGTTGCTGTCAGACACACGCAAACACACAAACAAACAAACACACAGACAGACAGACAAATAAAAAAAACGCAGGCAAAAACATAACTTCCTTTCGTGGAGGTAACAAAAAGATGGTATCCTGTGAGTTTCTTGGGATGTTCATGTATTCATCCTCTTAAAATCCAACAGGAAACGTCTTTAAACCGAGGAGAATTTCCCCATTAGACCAGAGAACACAAAAAAACGAGTAACGGCCATTTTAATCTGAGGAAATGCTAAAGAAACGTAACGTAAAGAAAGATGTATATCACAACAAAAAGATGGTATCCTGTGAGTTTCTTGGGATGTTCATGTGTTCATCCCCTTTAAATCCAACAACGGGAAACCTCTTTGAACCAAGGAGAACACAAAAAACGAAGAATCTGAGGAAATGCTAAGATTTAGAGCGATGAGCCTGATGTAAAATGGCTGCCTACCTGGAGGTGGTTCTTGTCATTTAATTTGTGATTTATTCCAAAATATCCTCTGAATTCCTTCATGTTTTCTTACAGTTGTTTTTGTGTGGTCTCCAGGTGCGTTATTGCAACAGTTTGGATGATGAAGAGAAAAGGGAACTTAAGCTCTTCAGTAACCAACGGAAACGAGAAAACCTCGGCCGCGGTAACGTCCGCCCATTCCCCGTGACGATGACCGGGGCGATCTGCGAGCAGGTACCTGACTGAAATATCGAAAGCATCTTTTTCTCTTTTTTTTTTTTTTTTCTTTATCGCTTTTGTAGCCAAGAATAGATGAGATCAGAGACGATCGAATATCCAACCGTCTTCTGACATAAATGTCATTTCTTCGTCCCCGTTATGCGAAGAATAGAATTAAGTGTGACAAGATCTAAGGTGTGTCGTGGTCAGAAGAATGAAAGCAGCCAGTCGTGTGACAGACATACTGAACAGCCTGTTGGCATTTCAGACCTTTGTTATGGATGAGAGGTGGTTCACGCTGACATATAAAGGGCAGAAGGTCAACACTCGTCTTCTTTTACAACATCAGACTGACCTCCTCAATCTCACCTCAGTGTATGAAAGGTGTCTTCTTCTCCTCTTTTCCCTTTTTCTTCTTTTCCTCCTCCTCCTCCTTCTTCTTTTCCTTCTTCTTCTTCTCCTTCCCCTCCTCCTTCTTCTCCTTCTGCTTCTCCTCCTCCTCCTCCTCCTCCTCCTTCTCCTTCTTCTTCTTCTCCTTCCCCTCCTCCTTCTTCTCCTTCTGCTTCTCCTCCTCCTTCTCCTCCTCCTTCTTCTTCTTCTTCTTCTTCTTCTTCTTCTTCTTCTTCTTCTCCTTCTCCTTCTCCTCCTTCTTCAGAGTGATTGTCATTGACGTATGCTCGCTCTTCCCACTTCCGTACCAGCACTAACACTTGAACAATTTGGTTGTTGTAAAACTGTCTTACATAATCCCTCCGAGAACTGAGTTACAGCTCAAACGCCCTTAAATCTTCCTGAAAATATTTCACAGCAGTACCCAAAGTCCCATCAAATATTTAATGTTTAGTCTAGCTGGATTCTTCTAGTAGCCTTATGGGACTACAGAGTGCTCTTTTAACAACAATGTAGAATACTTCCGCCATTTATTTGACCATTTATTACAAAATGCCTTTGCAAAGCGGGCCTTCTATCTCCTTTTTCTGCCCCAGGTGTAGTACTGCTTTACAGTAATGTTTACCCACAGACTTCCACAGTGCTCACACACATACAGGGAGCAGATTGTTGTGCGAGTGTGTATTGATTGAATTCCCTTCCCCCTACTGGCCTCCTTGCAGCAGGAGACTGTGTGCCAGTTAGATAACCTGATTGTAACTCTCCCTCTGTCTCCATTTTCCCAACCCTCTAAATCTAGTTTGCGTACCTGACCTTTCCCCCCGTCTCCTTAGCGCTCCCTCTCGTTTGTCTTTGTGGATTCTCTGCCCATACGCCTCTGTGCCGATCTCACCCTCCTTTTTTTTTTTTTTTTATCTTCTCATATATCTGTCCACTTTTATTCCTCCCCTTTGGCCTTAGCAGTGTCCTCCACTTCCTCCAGGTCTTTTTCCTCACCATTCCAGGTCGCACATGTGTATACACGCTCTTCATTTGGCAGGTTTCAGGCAAATTACAGGCTGGGATGCACAGATCCATTAGACTGGGTCATTACTGTCAGACACTTCAGCTACTGGGAGCTGGATTTCCTTTAGGGGGGGGGGGGGGAGTGGATTTTAGTGAAGATATCCAGTTGTATTTATAGGGGTTAAAAAAATGGCATTAAATTCTCACACTGAGCCATATCTGATCACAGTCATGTAAAAAGCTATAAACAGGGCTTGTACGGGTGCCTTGAAAATGCTTGAATTTCAAAGTCTGAGAAGTGCTGGAATTTTAGTTGCAATGGTTGCTAGGATAACTCTGATGGGATTTATTTATTTATTTTTAATATTAACTCTGCCAGGTTAGATGCCGAGTCAAAGCTACTAATAGAGGTGACACATTTGGAAAAATAAAAGTTTATGTCAAAAACACAAAATTCTCAGGCGTTCTTTGGTCGACTCTAGGTACATTTTTCTCTTAATCTTTGTCTTGGGGCGAGTGTGTCTGAAGAACACCAAGTGACTTTTTTTTTTTTTTTGGATGAAATTCTGTGTTGAGCTTCAATTTCTAAACTTTATGCCCTCCTGAAACATAATTTTAAATCTTTATAGCACAATGCAATGCACAGCTTTGTGATCAAAAATGAAGAAAAAAAAATAAAATCAGGAGTATATGTATATATGTACATAAGATATGATAAACTTTATTGATTCCCCAAGGGGGAAATTCAAGTATGTACAAGACAGTAAGTGTCAATACAATAGACAAATAAAGAGATTAAAAAAGTATTAAAAAGTTAAAGTGACAAACAGCAGCATTCATTTTTACCCCAGCAATAAGGTGTTGTGCAGGACAATCTTGAAAATGACCCTTAAAAGTGCTTGAAAAGTGCTTGAATTTGACCTTGAAAACTGTACAAACCCTGTACACTGCAAATTGTGTGGTTCTTACCAAGATATTACAACTTGCATTTAGAAGAGTTTGATAAAATAAGAAGTTAACGCTTAAAACAAGATAAAGTAAGTGTTCATACATCTGTAGACATGCTTATTTCTAGATTCAACTCATCTTAATTCAAGAAATATTGTCAAGTGAAATTATCTTGATGCATGGACAGGTATTTCACTTGTGCTGAGGACCTTTTTTCATCAGATTTAGTGTTTTTATCTTGTTTTTAGACACCCCTTTTTTGCTGTATATTAGAAAAATGTCCAGACTGTATGGCATAAAAAGTACCAGCACTGATCTGTGAAGGAATTTCGCTCCTTATTCCTAAAACTTCTTTTGTGTGTCTTATTTCAGTGCAGAGGGCAGATAAAAGAAAAACAGAATTTTAGTGTTGATGATATCCAGTTGTATTTATAGGTGTAAATAAATTCCATTCAATCCACACGTTGAGCCGTTTACAATCACAGTAATGTAAAATAACTCAAAATCTCCACAAAAATGTCCAGAAAAGGTACAAACATTGATCTGTGAAGGAATTCCGCTCCTTATTCCTAAAACTTTTTTTGTCTGTTTTTCTTTCAGTGCAGGGGGCAGATAAACGGCGGTGACATTGCCGTTTTTGCGTCCCGGGCGGGTCACGGTGTGTGCTGGCACCCTGCTTGCTTTGTATGCAGCATGTGCAGTGAGCTCCTGGTGGATCTTATCTACTTCCACCAGGATGGAAAGATCTACTGCGGGCGGCACCACGCAGAGAGGCTGAAGCCCCGCTGCACCGCCTGTGATGAGGTACACCCCCGTGTGTTAACGCATCCACATATCACTTACTTAAACATACTGTTCCTCTGATGGGGGACTGTGTTATTAGAAGTATTTTTATGAAGTGTTTATATGTTTCCTTAGATATACCGTTACAGTTCGTGCCTAAACTTCTTTCATATGACGCCTATAGGCTGCTCCGTCACAGCTGAACACATGCAGGAGTTTTTCCAGTCATATGGCCTTAGCTCTTAATATAATGATCTTGGATCCATTAACAGTGACTGCAAATGGGGACAAGGACACTATTGCAATTTACTGGGTGCTTAGTACTTAAAAAGCCACCCCGGTGTTTTAACAGCGGTATAATTAAAAGTAAATGCTCCAGCTTGAATTGAACAACTCCCCGTGCACATTAGCCTCCTACACAATCAGTGACAAAGAGGATGATCTAAGAGTACTAAAGCTAAAAGGAGAAAGGGGTGCCTATGGAGGGGGGAGGGAGTCTTTTGTCCTGTCATTCAGCGCACGGTAATAACCCTGCGAAGGTTTTAACTCTGAGCGCCCCTGATAAACGATACTCTTTCTTATCTCTCTTTTCTTAGATCATCTTTGCGGATGAGTGCACCGAGGCAGAGGGGCGTCACTGGCACATGAAGCACTTCTGCTGTTTCGAGTGTGAGACGGTGCTGGGGGGGCAGCGATATATCATGAAGGAGGGACGGCCCTACTGCTGCTCCTGCTTCGAGTCTCTGTACGCCGAGTACTGCGACTCCTGTGGGGAACATATCGGTATGCTGTCCCTTCACCCACAATCCATTAGTGTTAATGCAAACTGCTATAATCACATTGAGGGGATCACTTACAGAATAAATATAATAAAATATTAACTGCGCTGCCATTGAGCTGCAAGAGTTTTCAGTAAGGATAAAAGTGTGACCTCATTTTTTCACAATACAGAGAACAGAGCTACAGTAAGACGGATGTGGCCTGGTTTATATCAGAATGATGTCATCTAGTTAAAACATTTCATGCAAGGTACACAGGCCTGTAGAGACCGCACTGTGTAGAAAATAGAAATATGGACAATATATAAATGCAGGGAGAAGTCAGCTTACAGCAAAGGCATCACATTTATATCATGTGACTCCTCAGCTTCAGGGTGTGTTTTTATACCAGGCACCAGCAGAGAGTGTGAGTTAAGGCCATATTTAAATAGCCCACCACCTGAGAACGCTGTGGAGTTGGAGGCAAACCCACTGGCAGGAGAAACCAGGATATTTTACAGCAGGAAATTTTCATATTAGCACCCTTTGGCCCTATGCCACCTCCTGTTGCAGTTTTGTATGTGTGTATCCCCAGTGTGAAGCCCAGGTGTGATTTTGGCACATGTTGTACCTCAACAAATTTGCTCTGTAATTATTTGTCAGACAGGATGCACAAAAGCATTTGGCTAAAAAGCACAAGTTATTAAAAATTGAAACCACCAGAAAACATGCTTTAGCCAGATGGCAGCCATTAGCAAATAGCTGTTTTTTTCCCCTGTGACACAGTCAAAGTACAGAGTGTTAATACAGTGGAAGTTCTGTCAGGAGTTTGCCTCCAAGCACAGCCCAGTGTCACAGCCTCTGGCTTTACTGTCACACTCACTCATCAGGAAATAAGCTACTAATTTAACTCTTCAATTTTCATCCTTTTTCAGAATTACAATAACATTTTAACTTTCAAGCTCCTGAGTGGAGTAGGTGTTGACACTCGGGTAGAGTAACGCATTACTTTTTTTTTTTTTTTTTGCAGGTATCGATCAAGGCCAGATGACGTATGATGGGCAGCACTGGC
Source organism: Ostorhinchus rueppellii (assembly GCA_030068375.1). Taxonomy (NCBI): domain Eukaryota; kingdom Metazoa; phylum Chordata; class Actinopteri; order Kurtiformes; family Apogonidae; genus Ostorhinchus; species Ostorhinchus rueppellii. The sequence goes on from JAQQZY010000023.1 coordinate 30,399,123, forward strand.
ACGCCACTGAGGGTTGCTTCTGCTGCGCCCGATGTAAGCGATCTCTGCTGGGCCGGCCCTTCCTGCCCAAACAGGGCCAGATCTTTTGCTCCCGCTCCTGTAGTCTGGGGGAGGAGCCCAATGGCTCAGACTCTTCTGACTCCGCCTTCCAAAGTGCCCGCTCCACCAGAGAATCTAGGCGCAGCTCCAAGGCAGGAAAGACTGGAGGAGGGGGTGTTGGAGTAAAGGTGGAGAGATTTTCAGGTGAGGTGGACCCACTGTCTTTACAAATGGACCTCCTGAGTCTCTCCAGCCAGACTCCCAGTTTGACCCGTGACCCACCAGCCTGGCAGAACCAGGAACAGGCAAATGACGGTTATAATTATGACTCCCAGTCAGACCCATCTGCTAACCCCACCCCACTCCAGCTCCTCAGCCAGTGCAATGTCAGGACTACCTATAACCCCACCTGCTCTGGACAGAACAATCAACAGCAAGATCACCGGATCAAGGAGAATGGAGGTTTAAAGCGACCCCCCATCTCAGCCATGAAGGGCCAGTCTATGAACGAGACTTGGTTTCAACAGCCAGGTGCTGAGGAATACTACCCACCCAAACTGAGGACCCAAAAGAGCTTCACTGAGGTGACTCATTGCTCTCAGCTCCACAATGGCTTCTCCTCGGACAAACGCTCCATCAGTCTCCATGGCTTTCAGCGAGAGGCGGGGCCTCCGTCGGCCACACAGGTGGCCAGAAGCAGGAACCCTATTAATGCACTTAACTTCCCAGAGCACCTGACCCCTCTAGAGCAGACTCCGAGAGGGTCCATGGAGTCCCTGGCACTGTCTAATACTACAGGTGGGTGTAGTAGTAGGGCTGGTTAACAGGAGCAGCTGTGTGTTGTTGTGTTTTTCATGGTTCACGTCATAAGGCCTGAGACCACTATTTGGAACTGATGTATTCAAATAAAAATAGAAATGAAAATTTTAGTGTCAAATTTAACTCCAAAGATGCAATTCCAACGTAATGTTCCACCAGTATTTCTCCGTTTAAGTAAGGTTTATTTTCTGAAGTCAGTGTTGACAGGTTGGTAGGTTATTATTCCTGACATGAACCAGTCAGATATGGATGTAGGCAGAACACTACAACAAAAACACAGAGACAGTAGTGACTATGTAATCATCTTCATCACCATGGTCTGAATTATTCGGATAATCAGTATTTTGGGACTTGACTGAAGCCACTTTTAACCCAAACCAACCCTTTGTGTCTGCAGGTAACTCAGCAGATGGAGGAGGAAAGAGGCAGGAGCACCTCTCTCGTTTCTCGATGCCAGACCTGAGTAAAGACTCTGGGATGAATGTGTCAGACAAAAGCAACAGGGACACTCTGAACTCATTGGTGCAGTTTCGTAGTTCCGAGTCCCTCCACAGCCTGAACGCTAGTCAGCCGTACATGGAGATGGAGCCACCTCGGTCTGCCCCGTACCAGCTGCAGTACTGTGAGCCCTCTGGGATCGGAGTTGGTATGGGTATGACTCATTTACCGCCGGGCTTCACCTTCCAGGAGGAGGATCGGGTTAGTCTGGTGAGCAGTGCAAACGCCGCCCGCTTACCACCCATTAGTGAGCGCAGGTTGAGTGGTGTCGGTGGAGGAGGAAACGGAAGGGGGGCGAGTGTCCGCATAGAAGATCCAGAGGAGACTCCCCAGAGGCGTAGACACCACCACCACCGCCCAAGGAGATCCAGACGTTCCCGCTCGGAAAACGCCCTCAACTTGGTGGCGGAGCGGAGGCCGAGACCTCAAGACAGACCGCAGCTGCGCGTCCGAGAGGATTACGACCGCTTCCCCCCGCCGAGGAGCGCCAGGGACCAGTTCGGAGTAGGAGGAGGGGGCAGGTACCAGCCCCAGCTCTTCAGGCAGTGCCCCAGGACCACGTCAGACCTGACTCTTCAGAACCCGGGGGCCAGCCGGCGCACGGGCTTGAACCAGTACTCGTGGGATGATTACGACGACGACGACTGGTGCTCTACCTGCTCTTCATCTTCCGAATCAGAGGATGAAGGGTACTTCCTGGGTGAGCCGATTCCTAGACCCATCCAGCTGCGCTACCTCAGCAACCAGGAGCTGGTCCATAAGTACAACACAGGCATAGGAGGACCCAACCGCAGCGGACAGTTACACACTCGCAAACGCAGAAAAAGCAAGAACTGTATCATCTCCTAACATCCTGAAGCTGATTCTGGCTCGTGTACACTAACATCCTCCTTTTGGAGACAAAAAAAAAGAACACCCGGTCAATTTATTCAGTGTTGTTGAGTGTTAAATAACATGTAATTGAAAGTCAGTGATAACAGTTGGTAAACAGTAAAACAGAACCGGTATTTGCATGTATATTCATTTTAATGTTGCAGAATATTACAGTAACATGCAAGGTTCTACCAAGTCACAACATATATGAAACTCAGATGTGCAATTATTTCTATCATAACTTCATTTCCATGCGGCAAACAAGTGTGCACAGTACTCAGTTTGGTACAGTTTAGCTTTTTTCATGCAATGTGATTTAGACCCAGGATATACTGTACTATTGTCTTCAGTTCATAATGTGTAAATAGATAAATGAATTAATAATTTCACTTAAGTTAAGGAAGTCATTGTAAATATGGTTGTAAATGAGGCCTCATATTTTTATATTTTGTATGGATAGAATCATTTATGTATTAAATATCTATGATGTAGACATAGAAACTGACAAAAAAAAAAACAAAAAAAAAACCCAACGTATGCATGTTTTATTTGGCTGACCTGGTCCTTGCATTTGGAATAAAGGAGTATTTCAGTGAACGTTTTTGATTGACAGCTGGTGTTTCTCTCCAGAGAATAACACACATGTGCTCACAGGTGTTCGCAACAGTGACTTCCTGCCTCGGAGTCCCCTTCTCCATCTGTTTAATGCATAAATGAATGACAATGGGGTGTAGAGGTTGATTAGAAAGTCACCCTCTCCTGGTTTGTTATTATACATATTAGACAGTAATGAGTGCAGTCACATTCACACACATGCATAGTCCTGATGTCCCGTCTTACACGCAGCTTTAAAATATGTGTGTGTGCTCGTTCAAAGTTTGTATTGGTGTCTTTGTTTATGTTTCTAAGCTAATAGTTGCCAGTGCTGCACTGTGTAGAAGAAGAGCAGAGGCATTACACAGAAGTCAGAGCACAGGCTGTTATTATGGGTATATAGGACGCAGTAACTGGCTTAGGAGAGGCGTTATCAGGCATATAAAGCAGTAATAAACGACACTTAAACACACAAGTATTGCATCATATACAGAAACTGTTAATACTGGTATACAGTTGTGGAAAAAAAATATTAGACCACCCCTTGTTTTCTTTAATTTCTTGTTCATTTTAATGCCTGGTACAATTAAAGGTGCATTTGTTTGGACAAATATAATAACAAAAATAGCTCATAAGAGTTTAATTTAATTTCAGAGCTGATATCTATCCATTTTCTGTGTTTTCTTGATAAAAACCAAAACTAGAAAAGCACTCGGAGAGCACAGACCTCCGCCAAGATAGTGTTTGTATTTTTTTTTTTTTAAGGTTGTGTTTGTATTTTTCTTTTTTTAAGGTTGTGTTTGTGTTTTTTTTAAGGTAGGGTTTGTATTTTTTTTTTTTAAGGTGTGGTTTGTATTTTTTTTTTTTTTTAAGGTAGTGTTTGTATTTTTTTTTTTTAAGGTAGTGTTTGTATTTTTCTTTTTTAAGGTAGTGTTTGTATTTTTTTTAAGGTAGGGTTTGTATTTTTTTAAGGTAGTGTTTGTATTTTTTATTTTTTTTTTAAGGTAGTGTTTGTTTTTTTTAAGGTAGTGTTTGTATTTTTTTAAGGTAGTGTTTTGTATTTTTCTTTTTTAAGGTAGGGTTTGTATTTTTTTAAGGTAGTGTTTGTATATTTTTTTTAAGGTAGTGTTAGTACTTTCCTCCACTAGATGGCGATGAATGACCTCATATGCAACTCTGTGCCACCATGTCCTATCTCACAATGATAAAGAATCCTTTAAAAAGTTCCTGGATCCAGACGGTGATTCAAAACGCCTCCAAATGTAATCACCTCTTCCTTGACCCAGAGTGGACATACCCTGAAAATTTCATCAAAATGCGTCCATAACTTTTTGAGTTATGTTGCTAACAAACAAAGTCTGATGGTAACAAACAAACACACATACAGTAAAACATTAAACATAACCTCTTTGGCAGAGGTAATTATTTCAGTTCTTCCATCAATATCTATGGCATTGTACTGACAAAAAGAGTGCTTTTAGGCATTCCATGTTTTCTTTTCTGTCTGCCCATTGTTTCTGATGACTTGATGGTCTAATCATTTTTTTCTGCTATTGTATGTTCTCAAAATCTCAAAGTAAATTCAAAGGTTATTTCACCAAAACAGAGAAAACTGAATTAAGAGTGACTTTCAGCTCATTCGATCATGAACAGAATGTAAAAATAAGCATCTGGAACCAATGTCATTATTGAATCTCCATGGGTTTTGTTAGTGAATCAACGTTGCAGAACATGATGGAGTTTTTCTGTTCAACTAAGGAGCCTCTAAAAAGCTGAGGTGTTCTTTTCTGTCTGTTGCAGTCACACAACACACACACAACACACACACACACACACACACGCGTTAGGACATGATTGTATAACCGTCGATTTGGATGGTCTAATAATATTTTCCTCAACTGCATAGGGCACAGCAGTTGGCTTAGGAGAGGAGTGATCTGACATTAATAAGCAGTAATAAACTTCACTGACACACACACACACACACACACACACACACACACACACACACACACACACACACACACACACACACACACA
>JAQQZY010000023.1:30420803-30467870 GCA_030068375.1 Ostorhinchus rueppellii
GATAGATAGATAGATAGATAGATAGATAGATAGATAGATAGATAGATAGATAGATAGATAGATAGATAGATTTTATTTATCCCATGGGGGTAAAACCATTCAACAGTCTCTGATATGGTTTCAGTGGATCATAAAACACCATACAAAAAAAAGCACAGACACTCATCAACATTTTCATCACACACACACACACAGTCAATATGAACAGTCAAAAACAGTAACACTGAATAAACAAGTGGTGCACAGACAACAAACCCTGCCCCTCGCACGTATTGTACTTTATTTTGGCATTGATCCAGCTGATGTCATTATGCATGTGATGATATCAGGATATCAATAACCTCTATATATGTGCCAAGTTTGAAGTAAATTGAAACAAAATTCATGTTTTTATAGACTTGAGAAATTTCGCCCATTATAAGTAAATGGGTCAAAAAAAGATGTAAAAAAATTCATTAAACATTTTTAACTTTTACATACTTTTCTCAAAATTTAACTATATCTATTCTGGGTCACTGGCAATCTATAAACCCAATTTGGTATGAATTCAACCGATAGTTTTGGTGTTACAAACATTAGAAATTCTGCCCACTATAAATAAATGGGGGGAAAAAAATATTTTAAAAATTCATAAAAGATTTTAACTTTGACCTACATTTCCCAAAATATAATCAGATCCAGTCTGGCTCATTGATAATCTATAAACCCAATTTGGTATGAATTCAACTCATAGTTTTGTTGCTACAATGTTAACAAACAAACCAGACGGAAAATAACACCCCTTGCATTCATTGTTTCAAACTCACCTTCCAAACATGCCTGAGATGTATCTGACGCTGATAGCTCCAAAGAGTCCCCCAATGGCATACACGCTAACTGTTAAAGACCAGATCATGGTGGCGGTCCCTGGAGGTGGAACTTCTTTATATCTGTCGTACCAGCTGCTGTTAATGAAGTTCTGTATGAACTACAAACACAACGTTAGTATAAAATGAACATTCTGCAGTACTGAGCCATTGATGAATTACAGACAGACTGAAAAATATATTACTTATTATATATTACAGGAGATATTGAATGGATATTTTTCAGTCTTCACCAACTGATAAACAGGATGCTACAAAGAAAAAGGTTAAAGTTGTGTTTCTTACCGGTGAAGGGGAACTCAGTGCAGTAATATGGTAGCCAAACTGAAAGCTTCCTCCAAGTCCCACAATAATAATGAGGACCAGAGCATTGCCCTGAAACTAAACACAGAATTAGAATTTAACAGTGAAAGTTTTCCCATTTTCCTACATTTAATTTATATAAATATTCATACTATTTCAAAAGCTATTATATTAAAACACAGACATAATGATTTTTCACTAAAGATATAATTTACTGAACACAAAAACATCTGTGGAAGTGCTTTTCAACCTTGGGGACGGGACCGCACATGGGGTTGCCTGGAATTTCAATAGAGTCTCCTGAAATTTCAAGTAATTGATTAAAAAATAAAATTTACTAATAAACATATGGTGAATTGACAATCATATCCATAAAAGACATGACAAACTGAAACTAAAACTGAAGCACTGTGGTACTGTTTATCTGTCAAATGTTCACTGTGGTCAGTTTCAGATGCTGCAGCTCTTTCATAATTCATAGTTTGAGTTATTGTTTGTTCAGTATTCATTGTCAGCCTTGTAAATACAAGCTGGACTGACTGTACATATCCTGACCAAGGAAAATACAATTCTCACTTAGTGCAGTAATCTAAACCTGGCTTTTCTGCCTCTGACCATAATAATATATATTATGTAGCCCAAATGTTATCTAAAATTAACATTTATATGCAACATATTATAGCAAACTATTACATGATCAAAAACAAATAAATCTCATTTGTTAATCTACATGGGTTTTATTGATGAATCAATGCTGTAGAAGATGAATGAACGTCCATATGGGTTATATGTGATGACCATGAAAGATGACAAACTGTATTTGACCTGAATTATTTAAATGCATTGATAGGATTCATGGTTCTAACATTATTAAACATTTTAGATCAGTGGATGCTTTTAGTCGCTTGTTTACATCTGTAAGGGTTTTAATATTCTGAGTTGTTCAAGGAATAAATTCAATACCACGTTATATGTATTTGCTGCTTTTTCCCACTTCCTTTAACTTCTGTGCTATTCTGTTATATCAGATAGATGATGGTAAGTTTAAAGCCCAAGACTCCTCACCTACTGTGTTCGCCAAAATAATAATAATAATAATAATAATAATGGATTTGATTTCTATAGTGCTTTTTCAAGGCACTAACATTCACTCTGGTGGTGGTAAACTACATAAAAAGCCACAGCTGCCCTGGTGTGGGCTGATGGAAGCATGGCTGCCAATTTCTGCCAAACAGCTCCTTCGACTACCAATGATGCAGGAGGTAAGGTGGGTGAGGTGTCTTGACACAACTGCACATGACTGGGACATAGTGGAATTCGAACCACCGACCCTTCAGTAATTGGACGACCTGCTCGAGCTTCTGAGTCATGGCCACCCCATGTAGCTTTATCACGTCGCGGCCATCTTGAAACGAAAACAAGGGTTTGGGTGGGTAAATGCAGAACAATGTAAACTGGGGTGACCATATTTTGACGTCAGAAAAAGAGGACACTCGGCTCTGGCTCAAGATACTTAAGTGATATTTGAAGCTTACTGAAAGATGCCGTGTGCCTTTATAACCAGTATTCGAGTTGTAAAAAAAAAAAAAAATGGAGGCGCTAATTGGTCCCGTGAAAAACAATAAAACCGGACATTTTCATGAATTCATAAAACACCCCGGACAGGCTGTAAAAAGAGGACATGTCCGGGGAAAAGAGGACGTATGGTCACCCTATGTAAACAAAAGAAATAACAGCAGACCAGCGGCTAGCGGACCAGAAGCTAACAGCAGGCTAGTGGACCAGAGGCTAACAGCAGACCAGCGGCTAACGGTCCAGCAGCTAACAGCGGACCAGTGGCTAACTTAAAAGGTAGGCACTGACTGTGAGCGGAAGGAACAATACACGGGGAAAAGACATGGCAACTGCAGAAGACCTGGAAGAGATTAAAAGATCTCTAAACTTTATGTCTGGTGAGCTGACAAAATTAACAAGAGGAGGCGTGACGGCATCGTTTGACATTTACCTCAGATGTGGACAGACAACTTAGGGCTGCTCCCCCCGGTAACAGCAGAAATTGAGTTTTGGGCAGATGAAGGCAATACCATCCCTCATCGTGATCAGCAAAAAGGCTACAGTAACTTCATCAAAGAATGTATTCACGAAATTAAAGGTAAGGACACGAGAAAACGCAATTTACGGTTTATGCCAACTTACAAACGCTACCCACAGCCTAGTTTTGAATTCAAGATGGCGTCACGTGTGAAATAGTCTAATAAGTAAGAAAACAGCTCTGGAAAACTAAGAAGTCTTCCATGTTTGTGATGTGGCTGAAGGAATTGGGTAATATTCTACATCGCATCTAATAGGAGGTAATCTTTCATGGAATTTGGCAACTTGTTTGACTGCTTGGGAAATGAAACCAAGTAAATGTCCAACCAGCTGAACACCTTACAGTGTAATGTGTCAATAAATGTGTTACATACAGTACATGCAAAAAAAAGTACTTAGTCAGGAAATGACTTTGCAAGTTCCCCTGCTTAGAAAGACGAGGTCTGTAAGTGTCAGAGACAAAATGGGGGGGGGGGGGTTAAAAAAAAAAAAAGGAACTCACACTGTAGGATTTTTTAAGAATTTATTTGTAAGTTGTGGTGGAAAATAAGTATTTGGTCAGTAACAGAAGTTAAACTCAATACTTTGTAACATAACCTTTGTTGGTGATGATGGAGGTTCGTTGCCCAAATGGGGGTTTGGGATCATTGTCATGCTGGAAGACCCAGTCACGTTCCATCTTCCATGCTCTCATTGATGAAGGTTTTGGCTTAAAAACTTACAATACATGGCCCCGTTCATTCTTCCCTTAACGTCAAAGAGTCGTCCTGTTTCCTTTGCAGAAAAACAGCCCCAAAGCATGAGGTTCCCAACCCCATGCTTTACAGTAGGTATGGTGTTCTGGGGACGCAACGTCGCATTCGTCTTCCTCCAAACACAATGAGGTGAGTTTCAACCAAAAAGTTCTATTTTGGTTTCATCTGACTACATGATATTCTTCCAGTCCTCTTCTGGATCAACCATATGCTCTGTGTCAAACTTCAGATGGGCCTGGACATGTACTGGTTTAAGCAGGGGGACACGCCTGGCGGTGCAGGATTTGCGTAGTGTGTTACTGATGGTAGCCTTTGTTACTTTGGTTCCAGCTCTCTGCAGGTCATTCATCAGGTCCCTCCTTGTAGTTCTGGGATTGCTGCTCATCGTTCTCATGATCGTTTTGACCCCATGGGATAAGAGCTTGTGTGGGGCCCCGGATTGAGGGAGATTATCAATGGTCTTTTATATCTTCCATTTTCTTACAGTTGCTCCCACTGTTGATATCTTCCCACCTGGTCACCTATTGTAGATTTACTCTTCCCAGCTTAGTGAAGGTCTACAATTTTCTTCCTGGTGTCCTTCAACAGCTCTTTGATCTTAGCCATGGTTGAGTTTGGAGTCTGACTGTTTGAGGCTGTGGACAGGCATCTTTTATACTGATAAGGAGTTCTAACAGGTGCCATTAATACAGGTAACGAGTGGAGGACAGAAGAGCTTCTTAAAGAAGTAGTTTCGGATCTGTGAGAGCCAGAAATCTTACTTGTTTGTGGGTGACCAAATACTTATATTCCACCGTAATTTACAAATAAATTCTTTAAAAATCCTACAATGTGATTTACTGTTTTTTTTTTTTCTCATTTTGTCTCATATTTGAAGTGTGCCTCTGATGAAAATTACAGACCTCTCTCATCTTTCTAAGTAGGAGAACTTGCAAAATCAGTGGCTGACTAACTACTTTTTTGCCCCACTGTATGTGTTAATTTATGTACAGCCAGTCTGATCAGTGACCACAAAAGTGTTCCATTTGTACTTTTTATTTCTCCAACTTAACAATCCACAGATAAGGACACCACGTTAAATACAAAACTCATATCATCTTGAGACCCAGCAATGTATTTTTTGGACTCTGTAGGGCAGTGCTCCCCAACCCCCCGGCCGTGGACCGGTCCGTGGATCAATTGGTACCGGGCTGCAGAAGAAATAATTAAATGCATGGTGTCCAGCTAAGTGGACATTTTTGTACCTTCATGGAAAATAGGTTCATATAAAATTTCAGTCACATTGTTTTTTTCATGCCTATTGAGGAATAAAAACACTCAGGAAAAAAATCTTATTTAAATCTCTTTATGACCGCAGTCCGGTTGACGCTTGACACCATAATTAATTTTTGAAGCAAAGAAACAAACATGTATTTAAAACAAATTATCAGGAAGTGATATTCTGTGTGACAACTATGACATAAAAACATTCTTGATGCAGTTAATCTGATGTTTTCTCACATTTTAACATACAAAAACAGAAAACTGTTAATTACAGTCTAATAACAATTCACAATTGATTTCCACGCAAACATGTCACTGCAGATCAGGTTTATCAAGAACATAAAGTTACAGTAATGGTATGAATGTCTGTATGGGATGATGCATGAGCGTCCACTGTGTTGGCTGATACGGAACTAAAACAACAAAATCCATGAATATACAAGAGAACAGCTGTAAAATAACTGTCCACTGGAGTGACCAGTATGCATGAAAGGGTTTAAAAAAAAAAAAAAAAGTACCTGATAAAACTGTTGCACTATGTTCTTTCCAATTGTGAAACTTATTTCATGTAAAAAAAAAAAAAATGAAATAAATAAAAATCTTAACTTTTACTTTCCTAGGCCTCAGGAGGATATAATACATTGAAATTTATCAATGTTGAATTTTAAGGTTCACCTCAAGTAGAATGAACCTGTTTATGCACACTGAGACTGAGACGAAATAATACTAATAAATAAGTAAAAGCAATGTGCATTTAATAAACTAAGCTAAAGATAATTTGCACAGAATTTGTATTTTTACAAAATTGTCTCATTTCACTTCAATTGGTCAGTAAAAAGTTGTTTTAGTAGCTTTAGTTTCTTTAAATATCTTGAAAAATTAATGAAATGATCTAAAAGTATTTGGTATTGTGCTCCAGAAAAACATTGGTAATGATCCTTCTGTAGGTTCACCTACGGAAACCTTGTTACGACTTTTACATGACATTTTTTATTAATACCAGGTGACGTCATGTATAGAACACGTTTGAACCACAAGAATGTCATTAAACCTCAGAAGGAGCAGAAGGGCAAAAACTTGCCCTTCTGCCCTTGATCTTGATTTTCAGTACTAATACAGACCGAGAAAGCGGGGCCTCACGATCCTTCTGACTTTTTGGGATTTATTTTGTATGAATATGTTTGACTGTAATGAAGTCCAGAAATCAATCATTCCACACAGGAACAGTTAATTTGATACATTTCTGACTAGATTTTACTCTTAACCCATAAAGACCCAAACATCTACCAGTGACAAAAATGAATTACTGATCAAAACTGTTTAATACCTGTTGATCAGTTAATCCTATCAATACATATAAATAATTGGCTTAAAATACAGTTAATTGTCTTTTCATGGTCATCAGATATGACCCATTTGGATGTTCAGAGGCTCCGTAGTTACCGTGGAAACACTGTCATTTTCTACAACATTGATTCACCAGTAAAACCCATGGAGTTGGATCAATGACAGTGGATGGAGACACTGAGTTTATGTTCAGTTAATGATATATTTTACTGAAAAGGTCACTTTTTTTCAGTTTTCTCTGTTCTTGATATAATAACCCTCAACTTTCAATCTGAGCTTTAATGAACATCTACATGATTAAATGAATTAAATATAGGAAAATACCTGATTTTCAAAAGAACAAAAAGCAAGATACATAGCATAATACTGGAAAAATGGAGATAAATCACTTTATAATCACAGTATAATAATAAAGAAGAATTCATTTGAGAACTGCCACAAAAGCAGCACTGGGTCTTTATAGGTGAATTTAAGGGGAAAAAAATAAATATCCAGAGACTTTTTGACATAAACTAATTTTAGCAAATGTGAGTAAATCGAGCATTAACTAGCTTAAGTTTTAAAATTATATTTTAATTGTATTAGAACTTTAAATGTATTCAAACTTATTAAATGTCACTCCATTTCCATAATTATTTTAACTACAACTGATGATCAGATTTTCTTACAGTGCAGAGAAAATCCTCTGGACAAAAGTGATAACTTTCTTGCCAAATATTTTTCTTCAGGATATCAGGGGTTTATTATTGAATTGTTTAAACTAGAAGCATTAAACAGAAAATCTCCTGGTTTAATATTTTAAAATAGAAAGAGGAATAAAAGGATGAACAAATTTGTGTCTCAGTATATTTTTACAAAGTAATAATAAAAAAGACATTTTTGCACTGAATGAACAGTTTAAAAAGTAACTGATGACCCGACAATGACTCAGCTTAAAATGTAGTTTGGCTGTTTCACCGAGCTAATGCTAAGAATGACAGCACAACGTCATTAAAACAGACTGATAAACTGATACACCTTTTCTTTCAGTCAGGTTGATGTAAATTTGACAGAGTTAAAGGATTTAGTACTAATGACAAAAGAGAAGTAGAAATAAGTAGCATCTTTTTTTTTTCTTTGGGTTTAAACTGCCCAGTGAAATTATATTATTATAAAGGTAAGAAATGTTTTACAATCTATTCTACTACAAAACAAACACTAGAATTCAGAGGAATTACCTACCAGCTGCTTTAGTATAGTTTCCATTTTTTGCTACAGGCAGAGCTCAGACTGAATGTACAGCACTACGTGGACTCTGTTGTTTCATTTTGGTTATCATTAACTTGTCAGACTTTTCGATGACAAACACAACAACCAGGATGCACTCTGCAACATTCTTCTACCCAGACCTCCAGTGGGGATGTTATATAATGTGCAGTGTATCTGATCCATTGTGTTTAATTACCTCAACCAAGGAGGTTATGCTTTTGCCAGGGTTTGTGGGTTGGTTGGTTTGTTTTTTTTGTTAGCAACATAACTCCAAAAGGTATGGACAGATTTTGATTAAATTTCCAGGATATGTCCGCTCGGGGTCAAGGAAGAGATGATTAAATTTTGGAGGTGATCTGGATCCAGGAATTTTTTTAAACTATTCTTTATCATTGCGAGATAGGGCATGGCGGCCCAGAGTTGCATATGAAGTCATTCAGCGCCATCTAGTGGAGGAAAGTACCTTAAAACCAGAGCAGACATATCCTGAAAATTTCATCAAAATCCATCCATAACTTTTTGAGTTATGTTTCTAACAAACAAACCCAGAAACCCTGGCAAAACATAACCTCCTTAACAGAGGTGTAAAGTAAAAAAAAAAAAAAAAAAAAAAAGTCTAAACACTACCTTGGTGGAGGTCTGTACTCTTCTTTTCTAGTTTAGAAATATTTCTGCCTTGATGTTTCAGTTTTAGTTTAACAGGACCTGAGGATTATGTTCATACTTTTCAGATCATGTTAAAAATCACTTACAAAACATCCAATGTGAAAAATGCACCTCTGCTTCATGTTGGTTATAGTCAAGAAAAAGGATCTTTAGTGATATGTCCACTCCTACTCCTACACAAATAAATACACAGACCGGATAGGAATAGTTTGATACTGGAAACCAGAGTTGAGTTATTTTCTTGAACATAGAAAAGGCAATAGCCACAAAAGAACAAATTAACCTTATTTGAAATTGCATGGGGAAAAGTGTTTGGAAAAATTGATAATGTGAAGGCAAAGATCCAGGTACAAGATTGTGGAGGTTGAGCATGTTTATGTTTGCGGGTGGGTGAAATGCTTGTTATTGTGGGTATGTGTATAAGAATTGATACAGTAATCAAGGTTTAAATCTGTGCATAAAACTAACCAAAATTGAAGTTATAAAATGTCTGACACTCAAATTCGCTGCAGTGCTTTCAGTTTGCAGGAGGCGCTGTTCATCATCTCCTCCTGCAGGGGGCAGTACACAGAAAGGTGCTAGTTCCCTATTGGCTGCCTTTTACAGTCGTTGACTAACAGTCCGGCGGAAGCAACACAGCGCAGTGTTTTCCGTAGTCATCGTAGACTAGCTGAGTCCGGCGAGAGCGGATTTCTGTCAACACAAAGAAAGCATTTTGTTTGTGTAGTTGCTTTTATATTTTAGAATAAAAATGCCGCTGGAGAATCTAGAGGAAGAGGGTCTGCCCAAGAACCCCGACCTGAGGATAGCCCAGCTGAAGTTTCTGCTCACCATGGACGGACACCGACAGGATGCTAAAGTGAAGACGGAGCTCATGGATGCTATCAAAGCTAACAGTGAGTTAGCACATCACAGCACCACCGGTGTAAAATTAGCCACAGTCGGAGTACGGACATTTATTCTGACATTAGTATGTAATTAGATTTTTCACGCTTTGCACGTCATACATGCAGCCCAATATCCACATTATTTCACATTTATGAAAATTGACACTTTAGTCATTGTATTTAGCTAACGAGAGCTAGCCAACATTCAACATAAAGTAGCATGTTGGATAAGTTAAGCTATCGCAAGAGATACTTCACTTAGAAGACTAGAAGAAGAATAGACTTTATTGTCATTGCACATATTTCAGAGCAACGAAATTACATTCCAGATTAGACACTGAAAAGTTTTTCTCTTGCCACAAGTTTGCACTTAAGTAAAGCTGCTTCACAGTAAATGTAAGTAACGTGTATAGTATTGTCTTTGACGTGTATACTATATTCTTTGCTGTAGACATGGCTCCGTACTATGAGGGTCTGTGTAAAGAGCTGAAGTGGCAACTGGACAGTGACCTTCTGAGCAAAATGAAGAAGGCCAACGAAGAGGAGCTGAAACGCCTGGATGATGTCCTGGAAGACGCCGAGAAGAATCTGGGAGAGAGTGAAATACGAGACGCCATGATGGCCAAAGCTGAATATCTGATCAGAATTGGAGACAAGGTACAGTATTATATCATCTCAGTATACTTTTACAATCACTGGCAAATTTTGTGACTGTAGAAGTGTGGAAGAAATCCCTAGCTGATCTTATTGTAAAGTAGTAAGTGGTTGTTAAAGTGTTGTCTGGAGACAGCTTTTCCTGATATTTATTCAGGAGTGTGAAAAAAACTTTCATTGCATACCTAAAACTGTTCAAATGCATTGTAACTGTATATTGTAAAGGTATGCAGCTTTGACTTTCTTCGGGGGCTGTGTCATGTGACCAAAAGTTCCATGAGAGTTGATGTTAATGATTCCAGTAAATGTCAAGTCATCGTGTAATAGTTGAAGAATTGTCATGGTTACTTGTGGTTATGAAATATTTATAGTTGTTGCAATAAAAAAAAAAAAGTTACAAAAACATTGAGTAGAGAATGATGAAAGGATAAAAGAAATATGAAGACATCAGACAATGTAAAAGACATGACAAATAGAAAGAAAAGCTTTAAAAAAGAGAGAGAGAGAAATACACTCTGATTTTGATTTAGTACTTATTTGTTTTTGTGTACAATTCCAGTTCTTTTTCAGGGAGTTGAGAACATATTGTGATTTTGCTGACAGCACGAACAAATCAAACTCTGGAGATATAAGAATAATATGTATGATAATAACATTTATGACATTATAAAATGACATCGTATTGAACATAATTGTTTTATCGCCCAGCTCTACATTTTTAATAGTAAAATCATGTTGCCTAACACAGACCAAATCAGATGTAGCAATTGTTAATCCTGTCAATGTAAAGCTATGGAAAGCATTCATCAAAAGGAAGAAGTTAGGTCATGACAAATGTTGGTGACACTTGGTCTCAGATTTTTCACTTTCTCTTTAAATACAGGAAGGTGCCTTAACTGCCTTCAGGAAGACATATGACAAGACTGTGGCTCTGGGTCACAGACTAGACATCGTCTTCTACCTCCTGAGGATTGGCCTTTTCTACATGGATAGTGACCTTATCACACGTAATTCAGAGAAAGCCAAGAGGTAACAGCTATAATGTGTGTAATCTTCCACTACAGTTTTTCAGGAATTTGTCAGCACTCACTCGTTGCACTGTTCTTTTGTTTATAGCCTTATTGAGGAAGGTGGAGATTGGGACAGGAGGAATCGCCTGAAGGTCTACCAGGGTCTGTACTGTGTGGCCATCAGGGACTTCAAGCAGGCAGCAGAACTGTTCCTTGACACTGTTTCCACTTTTACTTCATATGAGCTCATGGACTACAAGACCTTTGTTACTTACACCGTCTACGTCTGCATGATTGCACTCAAAAGGCCTGACCTGCGTGAAAAGGTTGGGTAGAGTTTCTGCTCACTAGAAATGTATTTTTCTATATGCACGTGTAGTCTAGAAGCATCTAATGTTATATGTTTTTTGTTTTTTTTAGGTAATAAAGGGAGCAGAGATCTTGGAGGTTCTACACAGTCTTCCATCTGTTCGCCAGTATTTGTTCTCCCTCTACGAGTGTCGTTACTCTGTCTTCTTCCAGTCTCTAGGTGAGGAAGCAAATTCAATCATATGGTCACAGTCCTTAAGTTATTAATGAAAATGTGAAAGATAACAAATTGGCTCTTAAATAACCTAAAATCTTCATCTCTTTGGGCCATAGCAATGGTGGAGCAGGAGATGAAGAAGGATTGGCTGTTTGCACCACACTACCGCTACTACGTTAGGGAGATGAGGATCCAGGCCTACAGCCAGCTGCTCGAGTCCTACCGCTCCCTCACCCTGGGGTACATGGCTGAGGCCTTTGGCGTCAGCACAGAGTTCATCGACCAGTGAGTACTCATACTTCATAGACTATACTTCAATACTTCATATTACTCAAAATACTTTGTCAAATACACAACCCTCGGGTATAACTGGCCCTCCAAAAAGTTTCAGTCCTTCCCATAGGAAGAATTTGCAGAAGAAAGTGTATAAATTACAGAGGACATTGACAGTCAGGTTGTTTTGATCATGAATTTAAAAGCTCCATTTTTCACTTCTTGATGCCTGTTACTAAATAAATGTTGTGCATTTGTAGATCCACTGTGATCTGTAATGCACGTTTAAATGATGAACTGAGATATAATGTTAAAATCTCACTTTCTTTTTTTTTTT
This sequence comes from Ostorhinchus rueppellii, assembly GCA_030068375.1. Taxonomy (NCBI): domain Eukaryota; kingdom Metazoa; phylum Chordata; class Actinopteri; order Kurtiformes; family Apogonidae; genus Ostorhinchus; species Ostorhinchus rueppellii. Next base: position 30,433,030 of record JAQQZY010000023.1, read on the forward strand.
TTTTAAATTTCAGGTTCATGAATGCTCAGATTATTCAAATTTTTTTTGGTGAAAGGCTAGTTTGTAAACCTGAATATTTTCAGACTGTAATTTTACTTTTTTGCACTAAAAGACAAAAATTCAGAATTGTCATCTCCAGTCCATCTTGTACAGTACATGAACTTGACCTTTAACAGTACTGTAGTCCTCTTTGTCCTCTGGATTCAATAACAGAATAGTGTTGGACTGCATCAAGGACTCAATCACATTTTTTTTTTTTTTAGTTAACTTTGGTATTTGTCCATCATTGCACTTGTATTTTGAAGTTTGATTGAAATGCAAGCAAGAAAACATCACTATTATGAAGACGCTTCTTTCCAACAAGTTTTCATGTAGCAGTTTTCCGCTACATATTTCTAGAGGGTGTGAACACAGGGCTGATGGTATGGACTGGTGGAAAACAGCCACGTGTAGCAGAGCCCGTAACGCTGCCTTCTAATGACACTATATCACCTACAAGCCAAAACCAGGAGATAAAAACATGCCTAATTCTCATTTTCTGTTTTTACTCTATATTTGCATGTCAGCATCACCCACTTTAACTTCTAAACACTTGAACCAACACTGAATTCTGACAACAGCCCAAACTCAGACTCAGTAAATGTAAACTTAAATCTTGTTCCCAGGAAACTGTCTTTAATCTAAAAAGTGGTGGGTTTGTCAAAATCATGCATGTATTCAAACGCTTCAGAGAACATCAGGTTTAGATCCTTTTAGTATTTTTGTGTTTAGATGTTGCGTTATTGGCGTTTGTTCTCTTTAGCTGAACTAAAACTTTGTTCTTCCTCAGGGAACTGTCACGATTCATAGCTGCTGGACGTCTCCACTGTAAAATCGACAAAGTTAATGAGATTGTGGAAACCAACAGGTAAAATGAATGTTGTTTAAACCCGCATACTCTGACATTTACTGAATAACCAACGTCAGAGCTCTAATCTTATGCTCTTCTTCCTCACAGACCTGATAGTAAAAACTGGCAGTACCAGGAAACCATTAAGAAGGGAGACCTGCTGCTCAACAGAGTCCAGAAGTTGTCAAGAGTCATCAACATGTAACCACAGGGGCCATATTTTTGTCTTTACAGCAAAAAGGGGCTGGGGGGGCTTGCATTCTTCTTGGAATACCCAAACCTGTAGTTTGTCTGACAAAGTCACTCTTATATTGTGTATATAATAAAAATTTGTTTAACTGTTGAAGTTCAAGACTCTTTTGTATTTACAGGGTTCCACAAAGGGTTAAGTCTTGAATTGACAAACCTACATTTAACCCTAGAACACTTTGGCTATAAAAAGGAACACCATCACTATCGGCAGGTGATTTTTACCTGATAAAATATACCCAACAAAAAGTACTAGTCATAAAAATAGATCAAAATATGACAACACATGACAAATTAGTGTTTTTTTTATTTTCAACTGTGGCATGTCTAACAAAGTGGGGGAAAAAAGTCATGGGAGGACCCTAAAAAATGCTCCCAAATTACTGACACATTCAGAATTAATGAACAAAAAATTCCTAAAAAAAAAAAAAAAGATACTGGAAATTTTGTCTTTGGTCCACCCATTCCTGGGACATGTGACACTTCCCTGACACTCAAATGCAACATGTTAAATCATGTAAATGCATTTGCTCGGATGAAAATCACCCGGGGATAGTGCCCTTGGGTTAACACCGCAAGTCTTTAAAAAGGTATTAAATGTGATATGGTAGGTCTTCAGTTATGTCGTCTTTATTATTTAAATGTTAGTGTCCAAGCTGCAAAGAAAGGAACATTAGTCCACTCAGTTCCACCTGTTCCAGACAATTTACATTGAAATTGTGAAATAAGTGTTGCCAGACACAACAAACCCCTCCCCTTGCATGTATCGGAGCTCAGTTTGGCGTCGATTTAGCTGATGTCAACATATCAATGGCCTCCATATATGTGCCAAGTTTGAACTAAAGCGAAACAATTTAGGTTTTTGTAGATGTTTGAAATTTCACCTGTTATAAGTAAATGGGGGGAAAAACAAATTTAATTTTTTTTAAGTTTGACCTTCTTTTCCCCAAAATGTAATGACATCTGTTCTGGGTCACTGACAATCTACAAACCAAATTTGGTATGAATTAAACCAATAGTTTTGCTGCTTGCTAGAGTGTGAAAGACAGAAACAAACCCAAGCAAAAACAATACCCCTCCCTCTCCTTCAGGGGTCGGGGTAATCATCGCTAACTTTGCAGCTCCTGTGAGAAATGATCAACACACGTGCAGCTATTAGTTGCACAAGACGGCAAACTAGGAACTTTAAGGGACAGCTTGCAAGAAATAAGTGGGATTTTAACCCATTTATACCTAAAATGCCTGGAAAAAGTGCCTATAAAAACCTATACTAACCCAGGGTAAATGTCCTGAAAAAAATACTAAGAATTGTCAATGTCAATAAAAACCTTAATATCTAAGCCTCCGAAGCACATAAAAACATTAAATAAAATGCATTTCAAAGGTAAGACTCTCAGGTTTTATTAAAACATGGACCTTTAGCATTAACATACCAACATATTTTTATAAAAAATCTCAAAGTCAAATATGTTAGGAAAGAGACTTAAAGCTGCGCTACGCAACAACCATCAGGAGGTGCAATGCGCAGCATCCGGTATAAATGGGCTAATAATGCACGGCTGGAGAAAAGATCATTGTTGACACGTGGAAGGGAATGGCTGTGAAATGGGCATTAAGTTCTGAGTAGGTCTTAAAAATGAAACCTGTAGGAATGCTGATTAAGAACGAGGCAGAGACATCATTTCATATAAATAGCAGTATAAATTATTTTATTTACAGAAACTTGTTACAAAACAAATATACTATACAATCTTTTTTCTTTAAATATTAATTCTAACCTATGTTTTGTTCATGAATTACATAGCAGCCAATACATAAGTCCAGCTGAAAATGATTTGATAATGTATACAAAAAAAAAAAAAAAATCTATACACGCTTTTACATAATGAATGGTGGATCTACTTTTTCCTCCCACAAACAAGCTGTATTCTCTCACTTTCACATTCCAAGTCTATGGTGCTAATAAAAAAAAAAAAAAAGCACATCCTCTAAACGCTTCCATATTCTGGAGACGATGTGAAGATGTCAGTGAAGTTTGAGGGTAAACAAAACACTTGATTGAAGGTTTCACGTACAAATCCCAGTAAACCAGAGGGGGTGTAAGCCGCATACCGAGGCTTAAAACTAAAACATCCCAAAAAAAAAAAAAAAAAAAATTAACACTAAGTATTTCATACTGGGCAGCTGACAAGCTCAGGTTTTACCACATTTAGGATTCATAGGCAGATTAAAAACAAGCTCCTAACCACTTCGAACATTCAAGTAAGGTAAAACAACCCAAACAATGCTGTCCTCAAACAGTCAGGGTGAAACAAATTCAGGCACTTTCTTAATTTGATATTTCTTTTAAAAGCTGCAAACAATTTCTTTAAAAGCTGTATTCAAATTACTAGTTTGGCAACGATAATGCAAGCAGTTGGACTGTTTGAAGTGTTCCTCTTCCTTGCAATGATTGCTTTAGTCCCTTCAGCCTTATAAAAGAACATAAGTGTTTCAATCATGAAATGTGTTTAAGGTACTCCATCTGCCATTGTATGTCGTGGAAATTGGTTCGACGACGGGCACAGCTTTAAAGCCTGCGGGACATTTCATAATCACAGGCTAACTGGATCACATAATAACATTTTTCTGTTGTGTTGATTCATAGGCAACGTAAAATGTGTTGTAAAAGCACGTGTGATTGAGACCTTGAAAAGTGAATAAAGGTATCCTCTGTCATACAGACACATGCTACAGTGGCAACACTTCACCTTTGTTCCTTAAAGGATCTCAGTACATGATTCATGAGATGCTTCAGCTTCTACATATAGGCGTATTGCATCATATAGACTTGGCAGTGAACCACTTCAAATAATCAAGTTCTCTGACATTTAATCTTTTTTTTTTTTTAAATAAATAATGACTTTTTCTTATTTTTTTCCTCTTTTTTTTCCTTTTCTTTAAATTGTACCAAAAAATTCTGCGCGTAAGAAAAATGCCTGTGCAAAAATACGTATTTAACTATGTACAATTTGTTAACAAAATATGTATTCTCAAATATGGATACTTCAAAACTTGTTTGATACATAGGCTACAAGAAAAAAAGCTAAATTAGGTTTTCTTTAAAAATTGTTTCCTCTACGTTCCACAATATCTGACATCAGTGGAGGTTCCATAAATATGCCAAAAGTTTCAATATGTCCCGTGAAGCCATCTCTATGAATCTCGCACTATTACACCCACTCGAGACGACTCAAAGTGAGCAAATATCCCGACGAGATGGGCAAGTATTGCCTGATTTAAGACTCCATTTTGACAAAGGAATAGAGTATAATGCCTGGATATCCATTCATCTATGACAAATCTTTTCTTAGTACACACCAACATAGTGTTAAGGTGAGGCATCAAAACTTAACATCCAGAGCTTGGGTAGTGGTTACGCATAGGAGAGACAATCATACCCACAGAAGACAAGTGACGTGCATAAGTTTGCTCCAGTTAAGACGTACCATACCTGATTCCCAATGTAGGAGAGAAAAATTACAATTCACATCTGCACACACACAGCTGTGGGTGTCCCACTGCTGTGTGGGTAAATGACTCTCGAGGGAGAACGAGAACAATACAGTTTGCACAGATTTTTGTTAAATCTACACAGGCAATGCACTATCACCGCTTCATGGGCAAGACTGCCCACCTTTTAGGTACAAAAAAAATAGTTGGCAAAGCTGACAACAGCTTTTGGCTAGCGTTGTGGTCCAGGAAGCAGTGCCTGTGGAGAAAAGTAGGTATTTAGTGCTGTTCACAGTTGGGGGTAGGTCTGCTGTGGCTATCGTTCTGCACAATGAAAAGATTCAGAAAAATTAACAGGTGTCCGTAAGACCAAGCTATCCTTTGACAAAAGATTTAATCAAATGGGCACATCAGGCATCCTTTTCACATTTGAAAGCACTACTGTCTTCACCACACCTACAAAGACTCTTTGTAGTTCAGTGTAAAAGCTCATAAGAAATCATAAAAAGGTAACACTTGCATAATTATTCTGGGTAATAAAGAATTGACCAGGTCGTCCCTTTCGGCTGATCTCAGCCCACACGCAGCCTGGAAGCTGAAGTTACTCAACGCGTCACCAGAGAGTGTCAAACTAACAAAAGGTGAAACCACAAGGTGATTGTGTGTTGTTTAAGGTGTTGCAAGTAAAAGTTTGCTGGTCCTCCTGCTCTCCTTCCAAGGCTTCTGAGATCAGGCGCTGGGGGTGTAAGTAAGTTGGAAATTCCAGTAGTCCAGCAGAATCTGACATGAGAAAATATACTCGTACACGCACGCACGTTCACACACACTCATTCTGTAATAAACACGGAAGAGATCGGGCTTGCTGTCTCCCCAGCTGCTCAGCATCATGACAGCGTGTTGCGCAGAGCTTGCGCCAGTCAGTGAGCTTTAAACCACAGAGACCCATGGCTGTTTCTACTGCTCCTCTACTTCCAACCAGACAGGAAGACCTCTCAGAATACTGGGAAAACACTAGCGTGGGAGGGTCATTGGCTCGCTGTTTAGACCCCTGGCGCTCCACTTGTGATTTATCCCCATACAGTGCTGCCACAGCCACCACCACCCCACCCCACACATGGCTTTGGGAGAATTAGTAAGGACCACACTGACTTCACTGGGCAGTCCAGATCATCTCCACCCTGAGGATTGTGGGAAGCTGAGAGTAATGTGGGTTTGACTTTAGAAGGCCTCGTGCAGACCAGAGCAGTACGTAGACTGCCCCGGACTATTCCCCGTCCGCCTGCCGGTTCCACACACAGAAGCCAGACACCGCTGTCAAGGACGAGCCTTTGGCTGCGGAGAAGAAAGAGGACAAAAAGTATCGTCAAAACAGTGGTTAAATATTCCACAAACTAGTCTGGGTCAAATATGAACTACCTCTCAAAGCCAGAGTTCCACTACTGCCCATTCTAAACTGGCATCAGTGGCAGGGACTACAGTAGGAAATACACATGTGGAAATGTCTTCATGTCTACAGAATCAACTATGGAAAACTCTGGATTCTGCACCTTTTAAGATAAATTCCACTGATAAAATGACAGCCTGTTGTTACCTGTGATCACGTTTCAACATATTCCACTCAACTGTCAGCATTTCTGAAGCGCTTTTATCCAAACTGAAACTGCTTTACAGTTTTCTGCTGTGTATGGTACTGATTTGCCCCCAGAGTACAGTGGGAATCAGTGGGACATTTTAACATATGGGATTGAACATTAAGTACTAAGGTTAGTGGATAACTGGATTTAACTCCTGGTAACACACACAACATGCACACAAACAGTGTTTTCAGACAGACAGGGGGGTTATGTCCTGTATTCAGAAGAACACGTGTATTTTAATTGATTTTTGTTGATGCTTTTGTTGTTAAACTATGACAACATATATGTAAATAAAACGAACATTAAGGTCCTTATTTCAGTTTTCTGGTGTGTGGACACTGAATTTTATATTTCTTTCTAATCCTTTTCAGACATAATGGAATATAGACTATAATGGAAATGGATATTTATTCAAATGCAATTTTGCTAAAAAAAAAAAAAAGCAAAAACCAAGGCACTCAATTTTAAAATGCTTTTTAAAATGATGATTATTAATTATCCATGGACTTCAATGAGCCCCAGCCTGTTTGAGCCTGCTGGCCTTCATCAGAGGGAGGGTTAGGGTGGACCCCTGATGGCGGCCAGCAGGCTCAAACACCCTTCCCTTTGGTCCCTTCACCAAAGAGCACTTCTTTTACTATTTTTCATTACTGCCTGGAGGTCCATGAATTGTTTGTCTTTACCGTTTGTTCAATGAGATTTTGCTGAATAGTTTGTGTTTACTGGTTCTTATTTGCTTTCTTACCCATTATTTGTTACATATTACATAAAAATAAATCTAAACTCCTTCATTCATTACTGTATGAAGTCATAATCAAAGTCTTGAATCCAAAAATGTGTCCACGGTTCTTTTTGTTATGGAAAACTTCTTACAGTAATCTCTCTGATCATCACATCTCTCATTTGAAACACATTCTGCTCAGTTCAGAACAAATCATACCTGATGTAAATGAGAGTTGTTGGGGAGCCCCGGCGTCCCTGGAATGCTCCGCCCATGCTTCCCATGGATGTTGTTAATGGCAGGCGACTTGGCCACCTTGGATCTACCTGGTCCTGGCCCCCCTCCTCCAAGCCCTCCTCCCCCACCTCCACTATTAACACTGGTGGAGGCAGGAGAGTTTTTGCGCTTCTTTCCCTCCAGGCGTCCATCTGAGGAGTGGTGGCTGAAGCTGGTGTGGTGGTCAGATGAAGATGAGGACTGGTGGTGGACAAATGGCCCCAGGGAGAGGGTGGAGTCACTGCTGTTCATCACCACACTCATGCGCTTGATGGACTCTGCTGGGCTGCCTGACGGAGGCCCTCTTGCTGGCGGCCCTGAGGAGCCACCAGCTGAACCTCCGGAAGGCTCAGCTTTGAGACTAAGGGAGTTGGTCCGCACGGTGGGGCCACAGTTAAGCCCCACGCTGTGGACTCCACTATGGGAGGAGGATAATGATGATGAGGATGAAGATCCTAGTGAGCTGTGGTGGTAAGTGCTCCCTGAGCTGCCGACATTTGCACAGTTCTTTTTGAAAGAGGAAGAGTAGTTGGCATTAGAGGAGGATTCAGAGGAGCCGTGTGATGAAGAGAGGAGAGAGCTGTTCTTCCTCTTCTTCCCCGAGCTGAAGCTCGTGCTGCTACTGTTACTGTTGGCTCCACTGCTGCCCCCACTAGTCGAGTTAGGGATGACAGGTGTGGTGGAGCCAGAGGAGATCTCTTTGGGCCTGAAGGACGATGCTGACTTGGTAGTGTTGCTGCTAGAGGAACGGGACTTGAGCGCCCGGCCTGAGGCAAGGGAAGGAGCTGAAGAAGAGGATGAGGACGAGTGGGCTGAAGGCATCTGCGGCGACGAAGACACTTGTCGGGCCTGCGTGGTGCCGTAGGCCGGGTGCTCAGCCCCGCCCTGAGGGGAGCTGCGGGCATTTAAGGTGGTCCCATAGGAGAGCACTGACTTGCCCTCATAGGATTGGCTATAGGGGGTCTGGGGCAAGGTGGCAGGGGGGCCCAGGAAGCCTGAAGAGGGAGTGCTACCATGATAATTTGTGCTTGTCCTATGGGTAGGTGCAACAGAGGAGGAGTTCTCCAAGGCCAAGGGGATTTTCCTAAAACGAGAGGCAAAACTCAGTTAAGATCAACTCACACCTGCTCAGCATTAGGTTCACTTAAAAGATCGTTTTACTCTTATATTTCATGGAGGTTTTCCCCAACTTTGGAGTAAAGTATCAAAACATACACATCGTTGTGGGTAAGTAATATTATGAGGTGCCAGATAATATAAGAAAAGTAGAACAAGAAAATGAAGAGATTAAGATTTTGTCCAGTAGCTACTGGTGTGCAAATTTTGTTCTTGCTCTAAAAAGCAAACGTACAATTTGAAATACTTAAAAAAAAAAAAATTCAAGTAACTCTCTGATTTTTACTGAAAAGGGGTTTTACAGGAGCTTTATGTCTTTAGGGCACTGGTAACATATCAATCAGATTTTTCATTCATGAACGTCACAATTATTGCTGACTGTTATTCAGAACAGAAACTTGAGAAGCGTCATAACTGTGACAAAACAACAAGGAAAACACAGGATACCAGTGTTACTTGCACACAAAAATACTCCACACTAGGGTGTACTGCTCTGGCTGAAAGGCCATTGTTCTTCTCTTTTTCAATAATCCTCTTTACATAATGTGGACATTTAAGCTCTTATTAAACTTGCTTGTTGAATTTCTTCAGCGTTGCGGTCTGCCAGTAGGCCGTGTGATCACTCACATGAGTCAGGTTTGACTCTTTGATGGAAGGGTCGGGCATGTACATATTGAATTTGAGCAGATCCATAAAAAGGGGCAGAGGCTGGAGTTTTTAATCCTTTTTGTAACTTTGTGTGACAGGGTGTTTGATTGAATTACAGGACTGTGGGATTACGGTAGAAGTATGTCTTCTCTGAATTCCCTTGTAGTTTTACTTTTAAATTCAGTAAAAAGAAAAAAAAATTAAGTTGCAATCCATCAGGGAGGTCCTGGGTTTTTGACCACAGACGGACAGAATGTATGGATGGAGATACAGCACACTAAGCTTGTGTGTAGAACAAATCTAAGTCTAAAGGGAAATTTGACTCAGTCAGAGGTGTGTGAAGGATCTGACTTACTTCCACATCTGAGAGTTGACGTGTTTGTCCATCATTGTGGTTAGAGCACATCGCACTCTGTCCCATCGCCGGTCAAAGGAGTAACAACCCCTCCCAAACAGTCGGCTTCCAAAAGTACAGTACTAGGAGGAAGATGGCAGGTAGACGATAGACAAACGGCTGTGACTGGCAGTTGCATTTACAAACAGTGGATTTCCAAAAAACTACCATCATATGTCAAAACATTCTGCTGATATGGCTTATCAGAGGCCTGTGATAATGACGTATACTTACAGCTGCCGGTCGAGGGTGATAACCTGAATAGTGACAGTCCAGTTTGTCAGTGTTCTCCTCCCGCTCCTCGTTCTCGCCCTCATCACTGGAGGGTCGCGAAAAACCATCTGGGGCAGTTTGTGGATGGTGTGGTGACTCATGAACTACTGCAGGGTCTCCGGGGGTACCGCCTCCATGACTGCTGTTTAGTCTGAAGGACACAGTGTATATTAAAAAATAATACTAAGAAGAAGAAAACCAATATAAATCAAAAATGCTTTCAATTATCTGACATTGGACACTGAGGCACATTTCACTTCTTGATACTAAAAACGTATTGTACTGATGTTAGTATGCAACTATATTAATGGAAAATTGTGCGCAAAAACATTTTTAAGGCGGTATAGGAATGAGGAGGTGGGTTAAATATCGGTTTTATTTCTACACTTCGTGGATAATTTGCATCTTCACTTGGGATATTTGTTTATGCCTTTGACAGAGTATGCGAAATGTATCTATCTTTTAATGTTGTAATGGGTTGTTCATAAAATTGGGATAATTTATGAAAGGTTAAAAAGGTTCATACGCTTTATTATCCCTGCAGGGAAATTCAGTCTCTGCATTTTACCAATCCTAATACACAGACACTCAGTACCTAGCATTAGCAATTAGCATCAGCACACGAGGATGCTTTATCAGTACTGATCAGAGGGGCTGACAGGAGAATTAACTTATATGTATCTGTTTTTATTGGAAGGGGGGCACATGGTATGGAAATATGGAAAGAACAGATTAACTAAAGACAAAAATACTCCTTTTGACCGAGAACTGATCCTTCTTGTCATGCAGTACAAGCACTGTCCACTGCGCCTACGGTTTGTATACGTATGGAAAGAGAAGTCATCAAAGCTTACATGTTAATATAAACAGTTGAAAAAGGGATGCAAAGAAAAATAGCTATACATCCTCCAACTTTATTTTGTAGCTTTTGTTTTATACTGAATCGATATTGTTGTATGCTTCATCTGTTCTTGCCTTTGTTTAGTATTATTTGCTTTCCATACATGTATGAAATGAAGATTTTTTCATTCCATCACAGATTAAATCATGGATAATGCAGATATTTCGTGATAAATGTAAATATGGACCAGAAGCAGCAGCACTCACCGTGGAAGACCAGGGCTGTAAAATTTAGGCTTTCCAAGTGGCGAAGGCTTGGTGACGTCTAGGGCGGGTCCGTTGCCGTGAGACACCTGATGGGGGTCATGGGCAGTGGTGAGGTGCGAGGAGGGGTGCGTGTCCCTGAGAGGGGGGGTTTGCTGAGAATGGGTTTGGTGGACTTCTCTCTCCCTTTCTCGCTCCCTTGCTCTGTTCTTGTGCTCTGCCAGTAATGTGTCAAAGCGCTTCCTCCGCCCTGGCACCGCCCTCCGCTGGCTTAAGGAATGTGTCTAGTGGGACATGGGAATGGTTATTCACATCTGGGTTGCAGACTCGTAACAGACTCCTTTTCATTTACATTACAGGAACATGTCTCAGAGGTATTTGGTACAGTTGAGGTCAAAAGTTTACATACACCACGGCAAAGGGCATTAAAAGTTATTCACTTCAGCGTGTACTCTGTGTTGATGCAGTTAATACATCTACTTTATTTGACGACGTGGTGAAATCTTAGGGGGTCAAAAGCTCACATACCAAAAGTTACATATACTGTATATTTAAACTGCCTGGAAGCTTCTAGAAGTTGCCGGCTTTAGAAACTTCAGATCAGTCAACTTTCATTATCGGAAGTTAAAGCTGTGCTTGTTTTTGTGTTTTGGTTCAGGCCCAGTGTCACAATGGGAAATTACAAGAAATCAACTAAGGTATTCAAGCAAATTATAGACTTCCACAAGCCTGGTTTCTCTTTCTGAAATCATCACCATGTACCTCCTTCCACAGTTTTTTCTAAACCGGGGAACAAGGGTGCTGCGCCCTCATGCAATTGGCGAGCGCATTCTTACCAATTTGCCATTTGAACCTCAAGTCACATCATCAAAAACATCGTTATTACTCAAAAACATTCTAATTATACACCGTCAGATGGTGCAAAAACGACCCGAACTAGCGTTTCTCAGACCGAGTGGCCGCGTTATGTAGTTGATTACTTCTTGCATTTGCTCTCGTGAGATTTGTCATAGCTTACATATAAGGTCAGCTGACTTATACAGTGAGGTTTCTCGAGACCAGGGTGGGAAGCTTGGACAGAAAGTCCATAGATGGACCTGCCCCATTGCCTTTTTTTGTGTTTCACTTGCTGATATTGTTAACGTATGTACAAGGATGTGAGGACAATCCCAGTAGTAATATTTGTCATGTTCAGTGCTGCGTGTGTATTACATGAGCACAGGATCATTTACATTTGCTTGTCTTCATTTCTCAAGTTTCAAGATGACTACAAGATTTAAAATGTACCCTCTCAGATAGCCTCAAAATGCCCCATTGCACCTTCAATTTTTCAAAGGCTTCACACCACGGTAGGGTGGGGTCAGCCCCCCCCTTCCGCACCATGCCCCCACTCGGCTGCTTCGCTTCCTCGTCATGTGGTGCTCCCTCATACTAATTTTTCTAGAAAAACCCCTGTCCTTCAATACTACTAACTCAGGCATTGAAGAGTTCAGTGATGTCTTACGCTTTAAACCTAAAAGGCTGTTCACATGGAAGAAGCCACTACTTGGGGACATGTTAAAAATGTACAAATAAAGTTCGTAAATGAGTCCTGTGGCAAAGATGTGACCTTTTGGAGGGAAAGTCGTCTGGTCAGATGCATTAAAAATAGAACTGCTGGCCCACAGTAATCAATGTTATATATGAAGGTGAATAGTGAACAGAATTATGTGGATATTCAGAATCTACGCATACCTCTGAAAAACTAACACCACAGCTTGAGGTCAAAGTAAAGTTTTTGGAGTGGCCATCACAAAGTTGTAATGAAACAGAAAATGTAGTCTGAACTGGAAAAAAAGGTTAATGGAGGCCCACAGACCAACTTCAGCCAGGAAAACTGCAAGTGTGTAGTGCAGAGCTCATGGCCAATTCAAGTTTGTCATTCAAGTTGCATGACTTTAGAAGAATGTGATCAATTGCATGAAAGCTGAAAATAAACTGTCGACTATTATTCAGAAATTTTATCCCATCCAATTAAGTTTGTCTATGAAGCCAAGGCTCATGTAAGCTTTGTACCTCAACTGCACCTCACATCAACTTTGCGATAACCTAACATTTAACATAATATATGATCATTTCTTTGTACAGAAAGCATAGATATTGACGACACAGAAAATCTGCAGTCTGAACTGGAAAAGCAGGTTAATGAAGGAGGCCCACAGACTGACTTCAGCCAGGGAAATTGTAAGTGAGTAGTGCAGAGCTCATGGTCAATCCAAGTTTGTCATTCAAGTTGCATGACTTTCTAAGAATGTGATCAATTGCATGAAAGCTGAAAATAAATAAACTGCCGACTATTATTCTGAAATGTTATACCATCCAATAAAGTTTGACTATAGTTAGCCAAGGTCCCTGTAAGCTTTGTACCTCAACTGCACCTCAGATGGACTTTGCAATAATCTAAACATTTAACATAATTTATGATCGTTTCTTTACACAGAATGCATAGACATTGGTTACCTTGCATGTTAGAGATCTTGTGCATGGTTTCCGAGCTGTCATATCCACAACGCCACAGTGGACGTCAGGGTTGAACTCGCGTTCTGCAGAAACAGAGCAAACGCAAAGTCAAGGAAAAGTGTTACTTTACATGCACCGCGGTTATTCAACTGCTGTGGTAGTTTTGCATAAAAATTTTGTTGTAAATACAGATGGCTCCTCTGGTGTGAGGGCAAATGTCTAATGGGTCAAGTGTTTGGCACAACACAAGATAAAAGAGTAAACTGTACGAGCATGTGACAGTAAACACTCAATGTCAACAAAATACATTATTCAGACTTGACCTTATATGATAATGAAAGCAAAACACTATAACAATACTCCCACAACCCCCTTCAGCTGACCTGTCACTTTCTTGTTAACGTGGCGTCTGCTACTGGCACTGCTGCTGCTGTCCTGCTTCTTGTCAGAGTGGACCGTGAGGTGGCCCTTGCCATTGGGTATCTGACCCGGGGCCAGTAATGGAGGCTTTGGTATGGAGGGACAGTTAAGGCCTGGTTTAAGGGCTGATGAGGAGGAGGTGGTGATGGTGGTAGTATTGGAGCTCACAGTGGTGCTAGAGGAAGATGTGGAGGAGGATGAGGTGGTGGCGGGCGCAGAGAGTGTCTGCACCAGCTTAGCTGACGAGTCCACATTCAGATGCATCTTCTCCACCTTGACAGCCGGGGTGAGGCTGGAAGAGAAGGTTAGAGAGATGAAGAAGGCAACAAGGAGGAAGCCGAGAGTTAGAAACAATGAACCAGTGAGAAAGCCATGGCAAGAGACAGATGTACACATGTGGATGGGGCTGGGAGGACAAAACACAAGTCTGATATGATTTGTTGTTCTTCCAGGAATAGACTTGAGAGAAAAAAAACAAATGTCAAAGTGTACTGATTTTTTTTTTTAAACCTCTAAACATATATTAGCGTGATTAGATTAGAGACTGTCATTAGAAAAGACCTCACAGTGAAAACAAAAAGAGCATATAAAGAAGAACCCTAAGATGAGGAAACATTTCAAACTGAACTTCTAAAAGACTAGCTAGAAGAAGTATAGTTAAAGGTACAGTAAGATTTATTTAGAAACTGTCTAAATTGTCTCTGTTGTTTTAAGCAGATCTATTCTGCACTGTCTGCAGTGCAGTTATTTCAAATTAAATACAAATGAACAGTGGTAATACTGTCCAACAGAAGTCAGCATTCATTTAATGTTTAATCTTGTGATATAATCTGTAGATGATGCTGTGACAAAATCATCTGAGGTCAATTACATCAAACTAGTAATTTAAGAATTAGGCAGGAATGACCATTTCTTCTGCAGCTCTTTCCCCTCTGTCCAAATCTAAATACTGAATACAGGAGACATAATACTGAGATACTGCTGTAAAAAAAAAAAAAAAAAAAAAAAAAAAAAAAAAAAGAGAGAGAAAGGCCATATTTCAACGTCATCAATAACTAAACATGGATATAAATGGACAGTATAAGTAGATGGCAAAAAACATGGGAAAAACTTTAGGAATTTTGATGTTTTAAGATAATCCAATGAATGAAATACAAGAGAAAGTGGGGATTTTAATCTAGATTTATAATGTAGGGGGGAAAAAAGGGTCATTTCAGTAAGAGATTAAATGCTAAATCACTCTGAGCTATAGAACAAAATAATACTTGCTGTACTAATTTTATGACTCTGATTAAACCCCCTGTGAAGTAATGCTGATGTAAAGCACTCCTGTGCACATTGCCAACTGTGCAATGGCCTAACAGAACCACAATAAATAGATGTTAGTCTGTTGAAATATTAAACTATCTCCCACATGTAGGGAAACTAAATTAGAAGCGGGCACAACTAAATAACAGTCAAATATTACTGTGACACAGAAAATGCAGAGCACTGTAACTGGTTGTGGATTACAACTCACATCTTGTCCGGCTGCAGCACCCTGAAGGGGGAAAAGGGTGGTCTTCGCTGAATGCCTGGCAGCTTCTCTTTGGGTGGTTTGAGGAGTTTGGAATTGGAGGAGGATGAGGAGGTTGACGAGGAGGATAGGCTGGATCCAGCGGTGGAAGGTCGGCTGAGAATCCCTCCACTTGCCACTCCAGCGGCAGACCCTGAGCCTAACCCAGGCCCAAGCCCACTGCCACTGCTCCGGTTCCTGCCCGACACTGGGAAGGGCGAGGTGGATCCTGGCTTGCTGGCTGAACTGTGTCTTCTCTCTGGAGTCACAGTATAAATCAGGCTCACATTAATACATAATATTCAGCACAGTTAGATGATCAGGATAAGGCATCAAACTGCTGTGATCAAACAGTATATCAAATACTTAATGTGACTAAATTTGGAAGGAATTAGGCCTTGATTTAGGAGAAAAAATGCTAGGCCCTTGGGAACATAAAATATTTCTTCACAGAAGTGAGCAAGATCCCTCAACAACAAATAAGCAGCATTTGTGATCCATGCCAACTCGGCCTAAAATAGAACCAGCCAACAGGTCAAGAGCTTCATTTCCTGCCTGAGCTTCATAGAACAGCTTCTGTGCAAACTGATAAAAGGCAGCATGACAGCAGAAAAGGTTAGAATCGTACAGAGTTGTATCATCCTGAATGAGACAAAAATAGATGAAAGAAAAAAAAATAAAATTACAGAAGCTGTCGGTTTTGAAAAGCTACTCTTATCACTAGCTATTTTCAGCAAACCACAGACAAATTAAATAGCACACGAGAAATCATTTCACTGACACATCCACATCAGTTCCACAACACAGATATAGAGCAGAGTGCCCAGGCAAAAGCACCCACACAATAAAGCAGGACAACAGCATACAGCCTCACAAATACATTTTTAAAACGTGAGGCTAATGCAATGTGTGTCACCACTGAATACGCTCGGTCTCCGCGGTCACTGAGAGGGTCAGACAGACAGACAGACAGAGCTGCTGCTGCTCTGACCATAAGTGGGGAGAGAGAGAGACAGACATAGTGACAGAGGCAGAGACAGAGGTGTCTGCTGATGAGAAGTAAGAAAGTGAAGGTTAACCTGAGGCTGCTCTCTGATTTACACCAAGCCTGCATAATCTGTGATATGTGATAATGTTCAGTGTTGCAAGGACAATATGACATGATGAATACAACAATACATAAGTGGGCAAAGTAGCTTTACATGGGCTGTCTCTCCAAACACCGAACAGCCTATTCCAACACACACTGAATTGAGAAATTGCATGTCATTTCAAACATGCTTTTATTGAACAAATTTCACATAAATACACAACCATTTAAAGAGAAAATCAATTCAAGTAAGTCATTATAACCATGACAATTTTACATTTTATCTAAACCAAATCAAAAATCCTTTCAAATAGCAGAAGGGTCAAATCAAGCAGGTTTCATGTTTCATGTTCAATAGGCTCCAACTTTGTACGTATATAACCTATATCAATGTGTGTTACATATTTCAGTAGGTACTTAAAAGTACTTAAACACAGTAAGGATGAGGACTGCATAAAAGTAACATTTTTGACCAAAATTAAGATAGTTTAAAATGTGCTCTGTAACACAGTTTCATCAAAAGGTCACTGATTTTGACAAGGTTTATGTTGAAGTAATATGTGGCTCCAACAGGAAATTCACTTAAATTTGCCTATGATGTGTTAAATAACATATTAAGCTACACTGATATCAAAATTTATTTAAAAAAAAAAAAAAAAAAAAAAAGGAAACTTTTGGAGTCATTGACAAAGATTCAAAGTAACAAGGTTTCAATTCTTGATCCTATTACTTTGTACGGAGGACCAGTGTATCTAGAAAGCAAGTCCAATAGTTTTAATACAAGCATTGTTATACATCACAGTAATAATAAGCTAACAAATGAGTGCATATAGAATAGGATAAGAGGAAGTGTGATTTTTCTCATATGTGCGTGTTTACTTGACCTGACCCAGAACCATCAGTATTTTATTAGGTCTTTTTGGCACAGATAAGGTAAAACACTTACAAAATGTTGAAATGCTTTGTTATTTGACTTAAATTTACTCATTCATTTTTTTTTTTTGTCTTGAACAAAGATTTTATTTATTTTCCTCTTAATATGTGAAATGTTCTGCTGCTTTGTGTATTTGAATAATGGCCATAAAGAAAACTTCTTCACCTTTCATTCATATCCAAACATAAAATAAAATAAAATATAGTGATTTGATTAATCACAACTACTCATTTTGACTGATGAACCTTTTTAATCCTGGTAGGTGGCTGTAATCACACTGCACTATGTTCAGTGATGATATACATGGCTCACTGATCAGTACTGCTTTAACACTGAAGCTATACAGCAAATGCTGAATGAACACCAGTGAATGCACAGTGAACTGGGGCTTGAGCAGTACATAACAGTATCTGAACGAAAACCGTCTGGTGAACAGTAGGATAGAATAGTAGAGTGTTAGCTAACCAGCCCCACACCTTGCCACAGGAGTGATCTTCATAGTGCAGCTGTGAAATGGGCTGCAGGCCAAAGCTCAGTCTCAGCAGGTGAGCTGCAAACAAGCTTGTTGCTCCAGAAACAGTGAAGGGAATACGAACACACAAGCACTCACAGAGCTGCCACTCCCAATCTTACTCAGCCCCCTTCCACAGGCAAAAAAAAAATGCACACACTTTTAAACCATTCAGGCTCTCCCACTCTGCCTTTTCAGGAGAAAAGAAAGGCTTTTATAAGTGCCATCTTCTCACCTAAGGGCCTCTTGCCACACACTCATTCACTCCAAATAGATTCCCTTCCCCTTCCTACCAGCTCAACAACTCAACAGCCTGTCTTTCACTCCCCTCTTTCCTCCCTCTGTGTCTTGTCCCATCCTGGTCACAGTCAGTAGCACGCCCTGCAAACAAACTCACACCAGGAAATCCCAGCGTGGTTCTAGCCACAAGTACTAACATTGAGAGAAGAGAGTCAACACCAGTGGCCCTGGAAGAGGAATAAAAGACAAGTGGACAAAATGTGTGTGTGTGTGTGTGTGTCCCCAACACACACACACACACACACAAAACAACAGAATCAAGGAATAGGTGGAGCTTTAATATCTTCTTTCACACTGTCAAGCAGTTGGCTCAGTGCTAAGGGGAATCCCTGGCTGTGGGAGTGAGAAAAAACATCAACAGCCTTAGTATGGTCAACACAGGAACCATGTTCAAGAAGCAGCATGGCTTTATTTTACAGTAAATACAATAAATGTGGCTTTAGGGCACAATCACTGATGGTTACTTTTTTGCCACATAAGCTCAAAGTGTGCGTGTTGCTCAGCTATGGCATATGAGTAGGTGTGAGGAGTTGAGTTTTTGTTCAGAAACAAATGCATGAAAGGGCAGCCGAGCTTGCAGCTTCCCGTTCTGCGGTGAGCGTCACCCCTGCTGGGAGCAGCCTCAGCTGAGGAGTAAAAACACCTAACGGGAGACAGATGGGCTCAAAGAAGCACGCTAAAATCATATCGAGACCATCGCTGTGGAGCTGAGATCAGTGCCTCTGCCCCATGTTAGCACCGTATGGGGCCTTCCGATAATGAAATCTCAGTGTAAGAGGAAAGCAAGGAAAAGCAGCAAGAACCACTCTATTTGGCCACGTCTCATACCATGAACACACAGTCGCACTTATGATTAAGGCCGTTTCATCTCTGGTGCTTAAACCTGGATAGTCACTAACTCCACAGTTTGCATTCATTAACCATTTGGTACAATATAAAGAAACACTGCAATATCACAGTCTTACATATTAGGTTGAGTGATTAGCAGATCTAATATTCATTATATTTACAATTATGTTTTTTCCCCTAAAATAAAATGAATCAAATGAATTCATAAAAACAGTATTTTCAGTGTTTCTAGTCCCAGTTGTACCGAGTGTCACCCAACTCTGAACCACAATTCTGAACAACTTCTGAGACTAAAGCTTCAGTAAGAATCAGTGTTTTACAGATGTATTTTAATATTGCTTTCTCACACTTCAGGGAGATATTTTGTTTACTTATTAAAATATTAACATTTTAAGACATGCTACTGGGAACTCCCTGAACTTTAAGTTTTAATATAAGCTTCAAGATATCACTTTTAATTAAACACATGCTTAAAGCCATTTTGATTATTAGTTTATGTTGTTCTAAATGTTGATCCAGTTTTTTTTCCCCCATTCTGTCTGCAAATCAGATCAAAATATCAGTTATCAGTCCTTGAGTAATATAAATTGGTATCACCCATGAAAACAGCATACAGTATGAGTCAGTTGTTAAAACACAATGGGAGCTAACGTAATGTGCTAGAATTAGTCATTCACTAATGGCTTGTATAACCTATGAAACTGCTGTTCATTTTAGGTACTAGCATATTACAGATGTGTCACAATTACGTACTGTGACGTTTTCAGCCCAGTTGTGTTTGTGGGTAGTGTACTGCCGTGCAATCTTTGCCCGTCTGTATTGAAAACCTCGTAGGTCAGAAATGTCAAATGAAAGCGAAGGTTTGAGTAAACAAGAATAAAAACAGCAATAACAGTTTATATTACTTAGCAAAGATGGAGCAGGTTTTTGGTGTCAAAGTAGCAAGGGCAGTTCTTCTACTTGCCATCTGCTGTTATAACTCCCCCTAGTGGCTGACCTTGACTACTGTAAGTATTGTGACATTTTGTGGAACACATACCCCTCAGAAGTATTCAATTTCAACATCCAGCCGTCAAACAATGTAAATGACAGAATCCTTACTAATTTCTGTAACAGGACACATGAACCAATCTTTACAATTCCCATCTTCACCAACTGATTTCACCTGCAAAATGTCCCCACACGACAGGACACCAGTAGATATTTCAATTCAAAAGATCTGTTACCCATCCAGTGAAAATCCATGTAGTGACATGCACATCCCTGAAGTATTAACAAAACAAGAAATCTAATCTGAGCTGTGTGTGTTAAAGCAGTACATTACTGGGAAGACTGAGAGAGAGACACATCAAATATTAACAGGGGAATTGTAAACACATACAAGTGAGACAGTGAAATAAATAAATAAAGAAATCAAAGTCTGTAGTGTCCCCCTCTCAGGTTACCATGCTGAGAGGAAAAGACGGTGGCTGAGGAATATAAAGGCACAGGAAGAAGGAACACAGTGCCCGGTAGTAATGTGTGAAATACTACCTCCAATATTTATTATGAGAAGACTGCTCTCAGAGGCATGTATATGCATGTATATGTGTGTGCATGTTCAAAAAAAACTTACCATAGTGTGCTTGGAAGGCTTGGGGCTTCACTACCTGACTGCAGTGGCTGCACATCACCAGGTAGAAGTCATCTTGTGCTGGACATTGGCCAAAAATGGGCATGTCTGTACACACAGGGAAATCAACCACACAGAGCATGAGTCAAGTAAATGCAAATGAACAAGATCTGACATTAGCAAGTGCCCTAGTTGGCAGCAAACTCTGAAATATCCATCATTCATTGTCAGCACTATAATAGTTCAAGATGGGTTAATTCCAATTTGATGGCATAATCTTCTTTGAGTAAACAGGCCACACAGAGGAAAACATCTATGTGATGTGTTATGCAGACACATAATCCATGCTAAGATATTAAGAAAAATAAAAACAGGCTGTCTTTTGCTAGCCGACATGATGGCCAGGATGCCCAAGAGATACAAACCAGGAACAAGTACTAGTTTCTTCACGCTTAGATTTTCTTATGAAGGTAAGTTAAACATTTCCTGTCATCCAGATGCAGTCTAATGTGTATTCCCCCTAAAGGGGAGATCCTGTCTAATCTCCTATTTTTACAACCCTATATACTCTGACAATGTTAAACTTTAATGGACTCTGGCCCTGTTCTTCTTAAGTCATAATGAATATTTCCATTTTTAAAACAGGTCATTTCTTTGTGGATGTCCAGGTCATTGAAATCTGCAGAAGAATCACAGTAATATGTAAACTACAATTCAGTGAGTGTCAGATCACAGTTTAGAACCTAAGAAAACACAGTTATATAGAGTTATATTAGTTTCAGATATGAATTAGCCTATTCCTAGTCACACTACGTTTAAGTGCTTAAGTCAGTGCTTCTGTCCCAGACTCAGTGACAGGAAAGGAAAGTGGAACATATGGCTGCTTTAAGGGTATCCATTTACTTGCTGCAGGACACAAAGATCAGGATTTTCCTGTAGTGCTACAAAGAGAGGAAAGTGCAGTTTTCAGGTGCACAATCATGAGGAAAGGAATGGTGAATATCAAAGCACATGAACTAGAACCCTGTGAGCAAAAATCCAGCATCTCTACCCACCCAAAAAGTATGAATCAGCCCTTACACTTCACAAATTGCACTGAGGAAGAAGAAAAAAAAAAAAAAATCAGAGGGAAGTGCGGCTCCTCACCAGAACGTGATCAAAATTTACCCTGGCGCAGAGAACCAGAAACCACCTAATTAAGGAGGCTAATTAAGAGATTGCCTCGGGCGTTATGATGAGATGAGCAGAGGAGAGGATACAAGAGGAGAGAAGTGGAGGGCCTCTCCAACACATACTCCGACAGGGCCGTCAAGGGTTCTCCAATCATCACTAGCCCAGTGTAGAAGGGATGAGGGCCATTAAGGCAACACCAGTATAAAAGGGTTTACCTGGCGGGTTCCCACTCAAGGTCAGAGGAACCCTTGTGTGGAAGAACTGACAAGGATGATGTAGCTAAATGCATGTCAATAGATTGAAGTCACTATGTTAAGTGTGTCCTCCAACAGCAATGGTGCAAAAAGACCGTTTTCACAACGGCTCAAGTCTGCCAGGAAGGGTAAGGGCAAATGTCTTCAGTTAATTCACAAAGACATGTAATTTATAGAAATCCAGAACAGGAAGGCACTATACTTGCGTGCATAAGCAGTGGTCTGACCATTCCGCAGAAGAAAATAGGAGCAGAAATTAGATGTGGCAGGTGTCATTCACTGGTTGCAAGATGCAAATATGCAAGACATTAAAATAGTTTATGGAATTTGGCCTAAAGGATCTGCGCAATTTTTTTTTTACTTTTCGTCCGACCCTCTAAGAGGCATTTTCCTGTACCACTACTTTAGTAGAGTCAAAACGAGTATGAACATATTAACAAATCAATAACATCCTTTTCCTCTCCATTAAAAATCCACCTTCTCTGAATTTTTTCACCGACACAGGCTGAGAGCTGCCGAGTCGAACAGGCCAAACACATTTCCTTGCTGGAGCAATAGCAAGGTCAAATGAACTCATTCCCAAACTGTTGGTGTTGTTCACTTGGAGCATTCTTCTAACCATTCCCTTCACTAAAAAGGCAGTCCGGCTAGATCGCCTTGCCGTTTAGCTTTCAGTGCACTGGCACCCAGAGAACTGTACTGCTAGAATGGCATGAATTGAAAGGTGGTCAAACGCCACAGTGTCTGCCCCATTCACAATCGCCATTTTCTTCTTTTTCAAGGAGAACATGAAAAGGACAGAGAGAGAAAGGAAGTCTCCGTAGAGGAGAAGGAGACAGAACAACAGAGTAAAGCCAAGAAACAAACACAACAGGGAGAAAAAAGAACAGAGAGAAACGGAGCATAGAAGCAGGCCGAGGCCTTAGCAAGACAAAGAGGGAGAGAGCAGCGGACCTGCGCTTGAGGAGCACAAACACAGCCTGAGAACAGAGACAGAGGGGAATGAGAGTCTAGTTAATTTCAGCATCCTCATCCATGGCAGTGATGAATGATCCTGGTGGAATAGTAGCAGCTCTGGCTGCCTCTGACCACAGCACAAGCTGGCTGACTCTGACCTGTGGCTGACACTACATTTCCCAGCTCCCCACACTGTGACGGCACCACTGTAAATGCATGACAGTGTAAATTCAGCAGTCGGTTATTGCCACAGATTTTTACAATGAGAGTGAGCTTATCATCTGTGTGTTCTTTCAGTTACACCACACGAGAAATCTGGTGGTGAGTCACCGTGGAGAGGTGTAGTCATCCACTTGTAATACCCCCACTAGACACTCACTATATGAGGAATACTGTATACTTCTGCCACGAGCAGCATGTGTTGATCAGCCCCATGGCACAAACAACACTCAGAGACAGACGGCGTGATATGATAGAGCCATGTCTCAAGCCCTCTGAATGTCTTGCTTTTTTTAGGTGCTTTTTTTCCAAATGAGCCTTCTGTCCCTCTATCCTTGTCTGAGAACACATTGAGAAATTTATTCATTTTGAAACATCAATCATCAAATCATGTCAGCAGACATCTAGCTCAGACACCACCTATCTCACACTACGTCAAATATTTTTATGTTGTTTTCATCTGAAAAATACGAGTATGAAATATAAAAACTGTATTTTCCTGCCATTACCAGCCTGTCTGACATTTTCATCTGAAATTGTGCAATGGTCTTGCACACAGACCGCGTTGTTGACTGATGCAAACACAACATGAGATAACTGCCTTGACAAATTAACCCTTTCTTTTGCTGAACCACGTGGGGAGGATATAAAGCAAAAAAGGTGACACACACTGATGACATCATAAGTATGGGCCAAAATCACATGACCTGAATGACTTTTGCATTGAACCTTTGTGCTTTTAAACGCTGCAAATATATCATCTGGTAACATGAAGAGGCAGTTATTTCAGCAAGTGTGCTTCCCATATATTAGTGAAATTTGTATCAAAGGGATCATATATTAGAAGTAATTCTGTGACTATTATGCCCACCACTGAGATTGTGCTGTTGCTTGTTGCAGAATTAATGATGGTGTTGTATGTCTGATGAAGATCCTTGCAGCTTTTGCTTAATTAGTGCCACTTTTCTCTGCCAAATTATACCCACAAATACTTTTTTCCCCTAACAGAATAACAGTTTCTGTTGACTCTAACCCACTTTACCTACATCAAGTTCTAAACTAGAGCTAAGGGAAAAAAAAGAGCACATCTTAGTTTTGGTGTCCTAATAACTGCAATGACCACATCGTTGCAGAAAGGTGACATTTGACTTGTACTGATATCGTGTCCTTGAGGAAGAGAAAGATCATCTTTGCAAAGTCATTAAAAGTTACTAAGGATGTGCAAAACATAAACAAACCATTATGTGGGTCTATATGTGTGTAACACTTTAGTACATTATGTAATGACATTAGGTTACTCCAGGTGTAACAAAACTTATGAATTTTTCAGGTATTTTTCATGACTCATCTTTTCAACTGATGTTAAACGTATGAGAGGAAGGGTGAAGAAAACAAAGCAGTTTTTTTATTTGCAGTTTTACTTCTCTATTATGTTAATCATTGGGGTTTACAGAAAGTAAACTACATTTTAAACTTCTAAAATGTCATTATGTGGTATTTAAAATAGGTGATGTGCTTCTGACAATGTAGGATCTGCCACTGATGACAAAGGATGTGTTTTCTCTTCATTCTCTCATAATCATCACTTTCCTTTAAATCGAATTAATAAACATTATCCTTCAAATTCACCATCAGCTTTAACCAAAAATACAAGGAGGACATTACAATGGTTATTCGTCAGCTATGTTCTCATTGACGTGACGGCAGATTTTCTTAGTTTAAACATCTCTACTTGTAAGGATCACCTGCAAGCTACATAACTTTGGTTAAAATAGGTATGACATGACATTTTTTAGAAAAGTCAATTTAATGTCTCGCTTTTGTTTAATATGGTCAAAGTCTTTTAACAATTAGACATACAACACTGTTGATCAATTGTTGGGATTTTTTTTTAGTATCTTCAAATTTTTTGTGTCATCATATTTATTGTGTTTTTCTCTTGTATTGCACTAGGGGGGAGGGGGATCCTGCATAATTTCATTGTAACAAGTGTACAATAAAGGATATTCTAATATTCTAATGTTGCAGCATGTTAGAAAGGAGGCTGCCATATTGTAACCTCAACTCATTTGAATAATTCTATGAAAAAAAAAGGGGGGGGGGGTTGCATAATGTCCCAAACTGCTAGTTACATTCCATCATGAGACTGCCAAAATAATAACAAATAAATATTGGACACATGGAAAAACCTTTCACCTTATATATTAGGCTATATTAATAAATCATATCTGTAAAATGACAAACAGTAAGTCTAATCATCTAGCACAACACCAACAGAATATGACAATGCTATTAATACGTCCGGATCTACGCTTAACTACAGCGAGTCCAACTAGTTATCAGATAAGTTATTTTAAGAGACAGATGCAAATGTCAACTGCCGCACGAATAACAGAAACACGTTTCACTCATTATATCCGGTTTTTCTCTAGTCAGCTCGGGATGCGCTTCATTTACAGTACAGGTTTACAATCTGGCCGAACACGCTTGTAAAGTGTTTGAATGTATGTGAATGTGTGCAAACCCCCAGAACCAAAATACACATTTGGCCGTAGAGGGAGAAAAAAAAAAACAAAAAAAAAAAACACTCACCTTCTCTGCACAAACGCATGGCTTCTCGATTTTTCCCGAAGTCTTTGAAACTTTCCTCCGATTCAGCACCTGAAAACGAGGCGATCCGACACACAGACAAATAAATAGTTGCACTTGCTTGCCTGCCCGTGCTGTTGCTACCAGTAGCGTTTCTTCATATTCCACCTAAAACTGCATGCAATCGGCCAAAAAACAGGACAGGACTGGCAAGTGTCGCGCTCTTCCTCGCTTCCACGCGCACATTCGGGGCCCTGGGGAACTCACCGTCGTTGCCGTGGAGTTTGGAAGCGTCGACCCAGTTGCTCCAAGGCTGTCCCAGCATTATTTCTGGACTAGGCAAGGATCTCCGCTCCGCAACAGTCGCCATTGCTGTGGAGGCTTCTCCCCGCTGGATCTGCTGCTGCTTCAGCTGCTGCCTGGCCGCTCGGCGCAGCTCCCCCCTGACGTCATCCTCGGCCCTTTCCGACATTCTTTCCGCTACAATGTAACAACACAAGAGTCAGCTCTGGTCGCGCTCGGGATAGGAGGACTTCTCCCACTGATTGACACGAGCAAACGCGTGTTGTTTCGTCGCACCCGCCCCCACTCGGAGAAAAAAAAAAAAAAAAAAAAAAAAAAAAAAAAAAAAAAAAAAAAAACAAGCAACAAGTATAAAGCCTATTCGGAATTATGTGTCTGACGGCACGAGCGTAGACTCAGTATTTATCTAGAAAATCCACCCTAGAAAAATTTTTAAAATAAAAGCAGGAGACCTTTATTTTGAAAAAACCCTGTAATATTACTCATTGAGAAACACTGCATTTGACAGGCGGGTGCTTTCCCCTCATTTTTTTTTTTCCATTTCTAAAATAATATGACTCATAGAAATGGTTCACCTTCTCATTCTCAACAGATTAGTTCTGGTTAAAATATGCTGTGGGTGTATTCTAATTTTCACTCCGCTTTAACGGTTATACCACCCAACATTACACGTGGGATATACTTTGACTGTGTAGAAATCTTAGAATCCAAAACATCTCTGAACAATGAATGAAATATTCAATAACTTTCCAAGATATACACAGCCAACGGCGACCAAAAGCATCTACTAATCTGAAATGTTTAATAATTTGAACCCACTAGTCCCATTAATACATTTAACAAGGTAAAATGCAGTTGGACGTTCAGAGGCTCCCATGAATGTGCAAACACCACCATCTTCTGCAACAATGACTCACCAATAAAACCCATGCGGTCTGACAAACAGCAGTGGTTGTAGATGCTTATTATGTTCAGTAAATAATTTTGCTGAAAAAAAAAATTCTTTTCTGTTTTTATATAATAATCTTTGAATTTACTCTGAGCATTTGTGCACATCTACATAGTAACTTAAATATAGGAAAATACCAGATTTTCAATAAAAGTTGCAAAATGCAGAGGATAACACAATAAGAAATCACTTAAAAAAGGTTGAATAATAGAGGATAATTCATTCAGAAGTTGCCCCAAAAATAGTTCTGTAAACCCTAGGTTTTAACGGGTTAAACTGATTTAATATGCCATTAAACATTTCAACTAAATTTCATTTTCCTTCACATAAAAATGACATTTCCAACATGAACTGCCTTAAAATTGACCCGAACACTTTAAATCATGTGTTTGATTTCCCGGTAAAGGAATATTCCCAGGGTAATCATGGGTCCCCACAAATTTCAGATGATTCCGATTCCCATGTCTGAAGACCACGCTGCCTGTCTAATGTGACACACACATACCTGTCTTACATAGTTATTCTGCGTGTTATATAGTAAAGCAGCTCAACCTTGAAAATGCATTTCATTTTCCCAGAATTTCCCTTAGATTTGTCATGAGTGTAGCTTCTGTGATGGCTTTTGTTGCTTTTATTTACCTAAAAACATAACTGGGTTAATATGATACCTTTTCCTTTCAAAGTGGGAGCGAAATCTCAGTTGAATGGTCCTTAAAACGGTATGGAAACCTGAGTTTTTAAGCTATAGTATAGTTCAGGTTATCATTAAGTCTAAGACAGTAAATAGCCTCACAGTAGCCTACAGGCATAAAAACTAGCGGTTCATTGCAAACCGCACCAAGGATGCAAAATTTAAATACCACTGACTTTTTGGTACAAACCCAATGACTTGCATTAAATATTTCCTAATGTACACTATACAGAAATAATAAACACTGATATCAAGAGTGTCCTACATTCTGCCTCAAATCATCAATTTCTCACTTACTCGCCATTCAAGTATTTAAAATCTGTCACCACAAGCTGTGGGCATAAGTATACACAAACTTAAACCACACATTTATTCATATTACAAAAAGCAAAAGGTATCATGTATATGTTGAGCTGTTAGATTTTTGTGTTTAATGTGGATACAGGAAAAACTGAACACGCATAAAAGTAAATAAGATGTATAGATCATTACAAATACTTACCATTTTTGTCAGTTGAATGCTAGTGTATGCATAATCTTTTTTTTTTTTTGTGGGTGCTGTATTTACTTTGATGCAAGTCCCACACGCAAAAATACAAGACACATATTTAGACAGAAGTCAGTTTAGTCTTCACAGATAATATATCTATGACTGATGGGAAAATGTGGAATAGAAATAAAAAACAAAACACATGATTGCCAAACTTTTCAAATCTGTGAAGTTATCAAAAGTCAAGTTTTGAATGATTACTTATTCACAGTGACAAGAATGTGAACAACTTTAGCAATGCAGTTTTAAATAAAGCCTAAATAACCCAATAGCTCAAACATCTCACACTGTCCTCGTTTCATAAGAGTAACAAGGTCCTCGATCCAATTTCTACCTTTCCTTTTTTATATCATTTCTAACTCTTCAGTAGTGACCATCTGTCGGTTTGACAGAATAAGCAGCCTTCAACTCTTTCCTTCTGGGAGAAAAAAAAAAAAATCAAGTGTAAGGTGTTCTTAAAAAATCCTCCGTTGGCATGTACCCTGTGGAGCCTTGAGCACAAATGACCTTGGCCCTTGCTGCTAGTTTGAAGAGTACAGTTTAGAAACTTGATTTTGTTATTTGACCAACACCAAATATAGAAACACATATAAAAAAAAAAACCCATGTCCTTACGATAGCTGCCAGTGTATCAGAGTTTTTATATTTTTAGATCCTGTATATACTCGTCACCACCTGATGTGTAGATAAAAATATACATTCATGAGCGGTATAAGACATGTAAACATATTCATATTTAAGTCACCTGATTGAATGTAACATTTCACTTACCTGGATGAGAATGAATAACTACAGAATTAAAGATCAGTTACGATGTTAGATGCTGTTGTGTAAGTATGATGGTAATAACATGGTAAACGTTCAGTTATAGCATTAAGTTGCACTAAATAAGCTTGATTTATGTTCACCAAAGAATGGGTTAACATGGAAACTTTACACTGATTCTAAGTGGCACTGATGAGTAAAATGCAGAGTGTAAACAGCAGTACAACAAATTAATTTAATCCTCTCTTCATGTGTAACTTGACATAAACAGTAAAAATTAAAACTATGCACCATCACAAGCCTTCAGTCTTTTTCACTGTGACTTAGCCAAGGTTACACATTTCAAGAATCCCTGAGTGACATTTTTGACAGTGTTTATTCAAAGGGCGGCCTTGGCTACTTGTGATTGTCATTCATTCTTTTGCAAACAAGCAATGCCTCTTATTTTAATGATTCACAAGTGTGTAGCCACATTACTGCGCAGTGACTTCAGTCAGGAATAGAACTGTAGTTTCTTGAAAACAGACAGAAATCACAGCATTACTTCTGTAGTCTTTGTGTAGGTCATCTAGTGGTTATTTTTGCAAAACTTTGTAAGTTTTGTATTGGTGCCTTGGACAGAAAACTGCATTCTCCTTCCTTATTTGTACACCTCTCTAAAGCATTTGACTCAATGGATCATGAATTACTTCTAAACAAACTCAGGAATAGTGGCTTTGGCCCCCAAGCTCTTAAATGGTTTAAAAATTACTTAACAGGTGGGAACAATGTGTCCAAGCAGAGATCCATAAATCAGACTTTTTTGAGACACTTAAAGGTACTTTCCCAAAGTTCTATTCTGGCTCTTATTTTATTTGGTATTTTTTAATAAATGACTTAGGTAAAGACATTAAAGCTAAGGTGCAACTGTATGATGACATAATCCTCTATACATCTGCGCCCTCTGCAGCATAAGTGATAGAACTCCAAACTGCATTTCAGTTTTTGCAAAAAGCGTTGAAGGAACTAAAATTGGTTTTAAATGCCCACAAAATAAAGTTTATGATTTTATCAAAAACTTTGATGATCTAAGAATTTTCAGATCTGATGGTGCATTTGATTGAAAGGGCGTCCTCCTGTAAGTACTTGGGAATATGGATTGATGAACAGCTCTCCTTTAAAGTTCAGATTTCTAATCGAGTTAAGAAACTAAAATTGTAGATCAGCTTTTATTTTAGAAATAAATAGGGTTTCATATTGTCTAGAAAGAAAAAAAACGTATGGAAGCCACCTTTCTGTCAGTGATTGATGGGGGGGGGGGGTACACTGTGCAGACATGCAGCTACCTCCACTATAAGGAGCTTTCATTCAGTGTATCATGCTTTTTTACATTTCATTTCAAATGCAGAATCCCTCACTCATCACTGCATTCCTATAACTTAGTGAGTTGGACCTCATTAACTATTCGTAGACAGCATTACTGGTTTATGTTCATCTATAAAGCTTTGCAGGGCAAATTCCCAGAACACCTCAGCACTCTTCTTTTTGTTAGCTCTGGTAGTTACCGTCTATGTGCCTCCAAGTGGCTGCTTCTGACTGTTCCCCAAGTTCTGACAGACTTTGGCAAAATGGTATTTACTTTTCCCCATGGTCGTAGAATAATCTTTAAAAAAAATCATGTCTATTAATGATTTTAAAAGTATCATGAAGAATGCTGTGAAGGAGGAATGTCACTGTTTTGTTGAGAGGCCATTATGGTTGAATAATTGCAATTCTGTTTTATTGTTCACTGTGTAACATGTATGTGTTTTATATAGTTTTGACCTTATATGGCTGCTGCCTTGGCCACACCTCCCTTGCAAAAGAGATTTCTAACCTCAATGGGACTTCCTGGTTAAATAAAGGTAGATGAAAGTCTGTTAGTTGATTATATTGTAATTTAAGTCTGGTATTTGACATTTTTGCACCGAAAGCCTAATAATGACATGGTAATTTATTTAGACATAATGACCAGAACAATAATGACTACATTACAATTAAATCTTTTCTAACACAGAAGCTGTTGCTTCACACTAACTCTTTGAAATTTGTTATATCAAAAGTGGTGTTTGTAATATTTGTCCCTACATAAGCAAAATACAAAAAGGAGATTAAATGCAATGCTGCCTTTCACTTTCATTTCGACATGGCTACAAGATATTAAGTATCCTTGAACAAATACAAATGGGTTTCTTCTTGTGATAACAGGAAAACCGAGAAACTGATAGAAACTGGTGTGTCTTAGCGATGTGGGAGGAGAAGATATATGCTGAAAACAACTAGCATAAGAATGTCAATGGCAGCTGTAAACATAAATATATGTAAAGAAATTAACCAATCAAGGTGCTATCAGCAAATAACATGATGATCCCCAATGGCAGCAGTGACGATTGTTGACTCTTCCACTTAAAGGCTGTTTGATAAGGTGTTTATATAAATTTGTGCTCAAAGATAATGCAGTGCAGGACAGAAAGACTTAAAAACAAATTAAATTTCTTTTTTAACCCCCTCAGCTCAAAAGGTTTACAATAAATAACAAGCTGTTGGCCAAATCGCTATTGTAAAAATGGATGTT
Organism: Ostorhinchus rueppellii; assembly: GCA_030068375.1. NCBI lineage: Eukaryota > Metazoa > Chordata > Actinopteri > Kurtiformes > Apogonidae > Ostorhinchus > Ostorhinchus rueppellii. The sequence continues at coordinate 30,464,642 of JAQQZY010000023.1, forward strand.
TGAAAACATTTCTAAAACTTGTACAACTCTGAGCCTTTCTACACTGATAAACAAAATACTCAAAAGCATGACCATCAAAGGAAACATCAGAGAGATCTTACCTTGGCAAATAAGAAAAAAAGGAACTTATTTTTAACTCAATCAGCCGATCCTCATCAGTTTGGGTTTTCACTGGCTGACACACTGCAGAGGAAGTCTGAAGATATAAACACGCACACAGGCCCACACACACACACACACACACACGGAGAACAAGTCAGTATCAGTTTCTTTGTTTTGTACTTTCTGTGTCTTGATAGAGTTAATCAGTGAATAGGGAATTATACAAGAGTGTGTGGAAGGTAACTCTGTCCCTTTCCTGCCTTGGCCCTGTCATGGAGTTTTTCACCATTATGCAGTAATCCAATCCATTAAGCACCATCCCCAACCACCCTCTGCAACCACACACTAATCCCTTTGAAAGGCAGACCATAACCATTTCATCATTATTTTGTTGTGTTAACTGTTATATATTCATAAAGCATGGGACTAAAGAAGAACGTTTGCACTGCAATACATTATGTTCATGTCATATCTGACAAATATATCACGACGGCAACAAGGCTTTTTGGTCTTGTCGAAGTCTATGTGGGCTGGACACAGTAACGTATTACTACTCCTACATGTAATATGCTTATTTATTCATCAGTCTTTATTTAGACTCAGAATATATGGAGGTGGGGCTTCAATTTCAGTACAGTCATGTGAATAAAACAATGATAAAAAACAGTAAGAGCAAATTCAAATCAATAAAATGGGATGCAAGGATTTACCTAAAACTACAACACAACATCATTTGAGCATGTTAGGGCCTATAAAATTCAACTAAAAATGCACCGTTTTATATTAATAGAAATAGCCATAAACCCAATTTGCAATGCACAGAACGAAGTAGTTTTGCAGCTAATGCAACTCACTTGGTTTGGGCTAACATTTGCATAATAATTCAAACAGCTGTAAATGAAAATTCTTTACTATATTTTTTTTTTTAATCCATTACCATCAATTATGCTGTATGTTATAACTGCATGTGAATTTGCTCTTCAGCTTCCTGGTAAAAACCATTAAGAATATCTATTGGGTAATGAAGTTTTACATTTCATACATGGCTATTGCTTATAATGTTGATGACACCACAGCTCAAAGCAAGAGCTCCATCTCCAAATGCTAGAGTCCAGAGAGTCAAGGAATGAGATTAACATTAAGAGCTAGTATTCTACGCTAATACTACTAATACTGTTGAGTATGTGCTAATTTGCTCCTAACTCAAGCCATGTTGTGGCTGTAATTTTGAATCAAAATCAACTTTTTTTTTTAATTCAAACTCGTAATATCCAGTTGATCATTCAGTGATGGACAACTGTCAAGAACATCCCCAAGTGTGATTGCACAATACTGTGTGTAACTGAAGTGAAGAGCATAGAATACAAAAATATCTGTAAATGTTCCTTTTGGATAACTTCATTTCCTGGTGGTTTCAGAAGCTTTCATACAGCAGTCTAGGAATTGGATTGAGATTAGATGACTGATCTATACACCATCTTGCTTTTAATTAATAAATAACACTTGTAGCTTAGTATTATTGTGTATTATTCCAACACAGGTCTATACGTTTCCTCAATTTTAAATGTAATTTGAACAACCATAAATCAAAGCGTTTATGGGTCAAAGTAAAAATCCAAGGAAAAAAGTCATGATCAGCACAATCAATGAAGTGAATAAGAACCTGTAAAACATATCAGAAATCGACTGCTTGAAAAACAGAAGCGATATCCAACTACATCGGGCTTTTTGGATTGTTCTTGAATAAAAGGTCTTCCCTCTCTTCTTCTCAAAACTGTTTTTATTATGAGGATAAGAGAGTTGAACAAGATTGGGTGAGATCAACATCATGACATAAAACATGTCTATTTCTCAGCATTAAAATATCCAGGACTACAGTAAATATAAGCAATTAATTCAAGTGGAACTATAAGATTAGAAAAAAAAAAAGTTCATTATTTTTGTTTGTTTTTGATTGACACCAGGAATTTTAATCCATTTTATTCAAAGATAAAGTTGATAATCAGGATATAGTAAAATGAAACTCAATATATTATGATATTGTGCAGTCTTAAAACAAAACACATTTAAACTATGACTATATCCGTATGTGTACATGTAACTGTACAGTAACTAGCAGTTACAGTGTGACAAAACATAATGTTGACATGACAATATTTCTACCTTAGTACGTAACTAACCTTAGTTTTTATTAAATACAGGGAGTTGAATGAAAAATATAGTCATATAATTTCTTTATCTATGGCACCCGATTCATAACTTGACTTGAGTTAGCTAACATTAGCTAGCTGTGACCAACAGGAGCCAGCAGTTTTATAAGCTAGCATTACTCCCACCTTTATGACATACTAACGCACATTGGCACATTTTAGAAGAGGGAAATGAAAATACTTCAATGTAAATGAAATACGTGATAAAAGACACTGTGTTTATCAGGGAATGTGTCATAAAAACTGTGTCCCTGCTGTGTGGGTCAGTGACTGGTACAAACGTTACTAGAGATCAGTGGTGGCTACATTAGCCTGCTAGCTGAAGCCTGTAGCCAGCCATGATTAGCGTTAGCGAGGAAACTGGCAAAAGCCTGACAGCACAGCAGAAGTCATCAGCAGTCGTCAAGGATCGACAAGAACTTCGCTCTTACCAAGGCTCTGGATGCTGTAGACGAAAACGTGACACCAGGCAGATGTAAATCAGCTGGATGCACTGGGCGAAAGAGACAGAAGACGGTGGGAAAGAGCGAGTGCAGAGCTCAGCCTCTGTGGAGGTCTTCACCTGGTGCTTCCATGTCTGTTTACCAGACTGCATTCTGGGACGAAGACGTCACTGCACGCCAGCACGCACGCAGTCTGCTGGATTAAAGCGTCGTCAGAGTTGTCAACTTTTTTTGTCCCTTCAGTCAAATACGACACCATAATAAAAGACTCAAGTCAGATCGCATACAATACACCAGGTCAAACATATTCTGTGTAAATCTACTAGAAACATTACAACGGCTGCAGTGATGTGGACCAATCTAAGAAAGCATCTGTCATGTGCACTCACAAAATGTTTCCAAAACATGTAATTTATAAAGATTAAACCCAAATATATCCTTCATCATGTCATCACTTTTATTTTCTATGTTTAA
>JAQQZY010000023.1:30518200-30532216 GCA_030068375.1 Ostorhinchus rueppellii
AAAAAAAAAAAAAAAAAAAAAAAAAAAAAAGCAAATATTTTGTTAAAGTCCAAGTTGGTTCAAGGTAACTGTGGCGGTCTCTGAGATATGTGTACTTGTTTAGATATTTCATCTGTATGTACTTTTTTTTTTGGTAAATTAATGACTCCTGCTGGTGGAGAAAAGGTACATATCAATCTAGTCATGATACTTCAATCAGTCATGTGATGTTATATTGCAGGTACAAAGTTTGGTTCTGTTTGGAAATGTACTCATACACTTGTAGTCGTTCCAAGGTTCAGAAAGGAGGGTCTAATTATAGTCTACCGCAAAATTCTACTCAAGAACTACACTGGAGTAAAAGTACATTAGTTACATTACACTGCTGTTTATATTATAATGGGGGTCAGGGGCACTACAAAACGCAGCAAAGTCATGATGAAAATGATCAACTTATTACCATAAAAAGCTTCACAAGATGGTAATAAACAGAATTTTTTCTTTGTATTAGATTTTTTTTTTTTTTTTGCAAAAAAGCATACATTTTAGTCTGCATCTTCTATCCAAAAAGTAAATCTATATTTTATTTGTACAAAAAATTTAAATAAATAAAATAAATATAATACTGTTATCATTAAAAAATATTACTACAATATTAAAAAAAGGGGGGGGGGGGGGGTTCATGTTTCTTGACCATCTCACACAAAATTATTAAACTCATTTTGGGCAGAGTATTGATCCATTGGTTGCACATTTACATATTTTTTGGGCTTTGCGGCATTGAAGGGGTGGGGTCCAGAGGGATATTTTTCCCATGGGGCCCCAAATACATAGCAGAGCCCCTGATGGGGATCTTTGAGAATAACTTTCAACTTTCATTTCTTTGGAAAAATAACTTTTTTTCCCCCTAAATCACTAAATAGTCAATTTTTGGTTAAGTTCTCTGTTTCCTGAAAAATGTGAAAACCCCCCACAAAACTTAAGTAATTATTTTAGGAATGAAATGAAGTGCATGAGATGAGCGAATGTGAACCTTTGTCCTCATGTGAACAGCAGGTGGCGCCAGAGACCATATGATAATTGTTCTTCTTTGTTGAAGACAGAGAGAAGACCTCATTATCACATTGCCTCAGTCTGTTATTATTTTGTCATTTCAGAATATTAAAGGCTCTCACTGATTCCCTGCTGGTGGTTTCAGTTTTATCAGTAATTTCCAAGGGTCAGAAACAAAGAGAAACACGTCAAACAAATAAAAAACATACAAGTGATCAGCTAATTATGGAGTGCAAAACTGAAAATCTTGATTTTATTTTGGCTTTGACACAGGAGGAGGGTTTGGACACTGAAATAACTGTGGTGCTTTATTTTTAGATGTCGGCCTCTTGAGAAATTTACAAAGGACCAGAGCTAACCCCAAGGTGCTGCAGTGGCAGCTCTGTGCTGTGCATTTTAAACAGGGAGGGGCGGAGTGGAGGGGGAAAGGGAACAACAGAGCAAGGGAAAAGAAGTTTGTCAGAGTTCATTAAGTATCAAGGGAACATCGCTGGAACTGGCAGTGTAAGCCGCGCCGGGGCCCTAGTGCCATTAATCACGACTGACAAGAAACCAGGGGCCGATGGGAGGAGGTGGAGAGGGGGGGGGGGGGGGCTCTGCCAGAGACTCTGGTAGTGATTATAGAACGGGGTCCAAGCAGAGTGGGCCAGGGGTGTTGAAGGTAAAACACACTGCAGCCAAGGCTCTGTAGTTCAGGTACGTCCACAGAGAAGCAGGAAGCAGCAGATCCCACTCACATAATCACAGATAGACCGACTCAGCGCCACGCCGAACACACACATACGAAATATCACATGGTAATTGTCGAAAAAGTGGAATATTTTAGCTTGAGAAGAAAAGCATGAGCAGCGTAGAGGCTGGGTGTGTGCCTTTGTGTGTTTCAGCCTCTCTGTCTCATTTATATGAGCTCAGCCTCTGGCTTAATGGCATGCAGGAGGAACTGAGTGGAAGTGCAGCAGGAACAGAGTGTCGCCCATATATCTCTGTCGCCCTGCCTTATTTTCTCCCCGCACCCCGAGAAATCTTGTGGTAGCTCGCCACACTGCTGCCACCCTGGAAGAAGAAATAAATGGAAAGGGAGAAAGAGAGGGGAGAAAAGAAAGGGGAGAGCTCGTGACTCGTGAAGATGGAGGCCTCTGTTAAGTGCTGTGCTTGAAAGCCCGTCCGGCCTCATTAGCTGTCAGTTGTAACAATACTGAGCTGGCAGCGAAGACTGCTCCCAGTCTCAGTGCCATAAATCACAGGCTGACAGGACCCTGACAGGGCTGGGAACCAACACACATGCAACACTCGCTTGCTTTCTGTCTCTCTGCTGTTCCCCTTTCTTTTTCTCCCTGCTCTGCCTTTTTCCACTGCTCCTTCTTCCTTCATCTTCGGTTCGCTCTGCCTCTCTGGTCTTTCTTTTTCACTCCCACTCCAGCTCCCTGTCTCTGTGTTCTCCACACACACTCACAGCGTAGTGCCTTCTGTCAGCACACAGCTCAGGACACATGTGCTCAAACACACACACATACACACATACTCCTTTTGCATTACTTTATTTGGCGTCCCATGCATGAGTGTGTTTGACATGATGGGTTTGTAAAAGTCTTCTTTGATGGATGCGATGCGTTCAGTGGCTCAGTGTGTGCATGTATTTGCTTGTATGTGTACAATACCTTTATTAGTTCATTCTGTCTCCTTAATCTTTGTCTACTTCTATTTTTGTTTTTTTTTTCACAAGATTTCTGAAGCATATATGGCTGTTGCATGGAGACTGTTTTAACTCGTACATTCGCTACATTCTTTTGCTGCAGTTAAGGAACACTTTAAGTGGATAATGTGTTCATAAATTCTGGAAATGACTGGTGGAGAGTTTAAAACATCTTTTCATTCTCAATACAAATCCACTGTCTGATTGTTAAAGCCTTAGTTTAATATTTACGTTCACTTATTAAATTTCTTTCCCTGATTTAGTTGAGAACTGATAGCACTTTCAAGTCCTTACTTTAATGTGCAGTGAGTGTCAGCAAGTGCGTTGGCTTAACGTAGCTTAGCATAAAGACTGGAAGTAGAAGGAAAACACGAGTCCGACTCTGTGAACAGTTAAAACAAGTCCTGTCATTACTGGGAGGTTTAAGGCAAGTGGTGTAAGTCACAGCTTAGCTTTAACAAATAGCATGTCCAGCACCTACAACACTGTAAAATGACTAATGACAGTTTCAACATTCTGGTTTCTGTTAGACATATAATAATTCAGTTATAATTTAAATGTGTTGGATAGTCTGACTTTTTAACCAAACTTCTGAAGCAAACCACAGTCATGTTTCCCCTCACTTTGCAGACTCAGATAAACTCACCACTTCATGCCCGAAGCTTTAAATAAAACAGACTGATTTGACATGGAACTACATTTTCTCAGCAAAGAAGTGAATATATACAGGGTGTCCCCCCCAAAAAAAAATGTATACACCCTTTAGTGGCTGATAACTGAATTGTTTATGATTTTTTTGCAGATTAAACCTGTTGCAGAGGTGCTAATTTGCTAATTAGGGCTAGTTTGTTTAGGAGTAAACTATAAACATGATGGTGCATCAGTCAGAACGCTGAGGATGAAGAGACTGGACTCCAATATGTCTTCCAGCAGCCTTTACATGATGTTCTCATATACAGAAGTAGCTCCATATATGTACAGTTGTGCTCATAAGTTTACATACCCCTGACTGAATGTGCATTGGATGGCCTTGGATGTTCCAACATGACAATGACCCAAAACACAAGGCCAAGTCCACCTGTGATTGGCTACAGCAGAAAAAAGTGAAGGTGGAGGTGTGTCCATCTGAGCCTCCTGACTGTAATGTCATTGAAACACTTTGGGGAGGTGTCAAACATGCAGTTCATGCAAGAAAACCCCAAATCTGAAAGGAACTGAAGGTGTTTTGACAAAAAGAATGTGCTGGTTTAGCATCTGAGGAAATAAAGAGTCTCATCCACAAACAGAAGACTAGAAGCTGTCATAGATGTTAAAGGAGCCGACACAGAGGATGAAGAAGGGGATGGAAGCTTTAGATCAGGGTTATTTGGATATTTTCTGTTGTCGGTATGATTTAAAAACAGCAAACATATTAGTTTAATAATAAATGGCTTCACCCAAACACTAGCCATAAGTGAAAGAAATGTTTTTGTATCATCATTCATATTCTCTGAAAAATGGCCAAATAATCACAAATTCTGCGAGGGGATGTGAACTTAAGAGCACAACTGTACATAAGGAAAACCATGAAACCTCTATGGCTGCAGCTACAGTGCCTACTGTCTGGTTTTTGGTTTATATTTTTGGTGTCTTATAAGCGTTGGGCATATTTTTAAGCAGGACACAATAATAAAAATGCAGTCATTCATTCAGACATTGCGTGAATACATGTGTGTGAATGCAACCAGGTGAACCTGAGATCAAGACGTCACCAGATGTCAAAGGACGGTGTGCAGTCATGCTCACACAATCACACACATGCTGCCCCTCTACATACACTGAGCAACAAGAAGACACACACAGGGGGAGCTCTGACGGAGTGTTATCTCCATCATACAGATGGTGCTTTGGATCATCTGCTCGTTCTTTGGCCCTGGCCCACAAATATCACAGTGAATCTGGTCACTTACAAACAGCCACGGGGACACGCTCGGGAACTCACCTCGCTGATAGACATCTGCCTTATCTCAGCTAAAATGTCACATGTCTGAAGGAAGTGGGTTGAAACGAGGTTCCTTACTTCCGCATGTCAAAAAAATCTGTTTTTATTTTGGTTTGATTTTCATGGCGCAGAGACACACTTTGCTCCTGGAGGAATCTCTGCACATTTGATGGCATTTATAAAAGTGGGGAAGACAGGCTCAGACACAAACGCTCACACACATAAACTCATCCTGTCTGCATGAGCTGAATACCCTCGTGCCTACAGTAATTTCTCTAAACTCACATCAAAGAAAATCACTTATCTCTTTTTGCCTCTGGGCTGCTCTGCACTGTACAATAAACAACAGAAACAGAGACTACAAACGGCACCCAGACAGAACGAGGTAGTAAAGCTTTGCTTCACTCAGAGCTAGGACACCCTTTTTTTTTTATTGTCGATTCCAGTAAAATCATTTAACCCATAAGGACCCACTGGGACATATGTGTCACTTCAAAAATGAATGTCTCTATATTTAGCCATCCTTAAGTGCTTTATCACCATTTATGGTCATGTTGTCTTCTGTATATTGGGGTTTTCTTTCAGGTTTTTTCAACATTTAACCCTTTCATGTTGGGCTGCTTGATTATGGAAAAAAAATCAATATCACAATTATTTTGGTCAATATTGAAATCACGATTAATTTTGAGTTTCACAATTCTCTCTCTCTCTCTCTCTCTCTCTCTCTCTCTCTCTCTCTCTCTCTCTCTCTCCTTTATGCAAAACATTCAAATTGAAAATAAATTTTGGCTACAAATATGTACTTTACAGCTGTTTGGGAATGGAATGTATTGCACATGAGCATCTCAGAAATTGTGTAAGGAAAAACGGAAAATACATCATTTCAACTCGATTACGAGATTTGAGATTGTTTGACGACAAAATCAAAATCATGATCAAAATTCGATTAATTGCACAGCCCTACTTTAATGCATGAATTATGAGAGCCTTCATCATTGTCCCTGTTTTTATTCCTCTTTAGGCATGAGAACACTTTAAATTTTTCTTATGAACCTATTTTTGAAAGATTTGCAAAAAAATCCACTCAGAAGGATATAACACATTTCATTTTTGAAGTAAAGAAATGTGTATTTACTGATATACTGTGAGAAAACTCAGATATTTTTTTTAAAATGCTGCTAATCAGATGTTTTCTCATATTTTTTTTACATACTTTAACACTAGTTATTACTCATTTCATGAAGATAATATGCAAGAAAAAAATAAAATAAATAAAAACAGTTCATTTAGTCGTTAATTTGTCCATATAACAGAACATAATACATACATACATACAGTTTGTAGGGATGCACCGATACCAGTATTGGTATCGGCCCCGATACTTCACTAATATACTCGTACTCATCCTCGTCAAACAGTTGCCGATACCATGCACCAATACCACCAACGTCCATCCGAAAAAAAAAAAGTCCCTCCGAGAACGCACAAACAGGAGACACCACAGAATCCACAGCCCATATATTCCAGTGAGTTGTTTCTATCGGCCCCAACCAAATAAATAATCAGAAATGCAGTTTTATTGCCAGTAGTATTTATTATTAGGGTTTGTTATCTACAGTCTTACTTTCTATAATATTTTTCTTCTTTCTCAAACACATTGAATGACAGTTGTGTATGATGTGATAAAAAATTACTAGGCCTGTTGATATTGTTATTTCACAAATTATTAATCAGATGGCCTGTTTCAACAAATATTCACCTTGTTACTAGCTAATTTTCAATCAAAACCCAAAACAGCCCTGAATAGCCTAAATATGGAGTATCGGAAGTACTGAAATGATTGTAGTCGTATCAGTTTTCAAAAAAGTGGTATCGGTGCACCCCTAACAGTTTGGATTTCCATATCGAACATGGGTGAAAAGGAGTAGGCTGAAACAACTGCTTATTTATGCCTACCCTATTTACAAAAAAGAAAATTGCAGAAACAAAACAGGATAACAAGATGGTGTAACTTTAAACCGTAACATAAACAAAACAATCGAAGAAAAATCTTAGACTCATACAGACGATTGTCTTATTTTATCTTAATATTTCATATTTATTGGCTACCTCCAATACCTGGATGTGCATGTTTTGAATTCTTTATCCAGATTGTTCCATAATTTTACTCCAGTTACAGATATACGTTGGCCTTTTGTGTTGGTCCTTTGATTTGTTGAACGTACAGGTCCTTCTAAGGTTGTTCTGGGACTGTGTGACTGAAAACAGCTCCTGTATGCAGGTGGAAGTAGGTTATTGTATGCCTTATGGATGAAACCATTAGTGTGGAGGTTCACCAGATCTAATAATTTCAGAATATTTGTTCTGTTGAACAATGAATTGGTTGGTCCATCTGATGTATAATCCTAATGGCTTTCTTTTGCAGGGGGAATATTGGTTTGATGATAGTTTTGGATGCGTTTCCCCATACCTCTACACAATATGTTAAGTATGGGAGTACACAGCCTAATAATCAATAACTGATTTACACTCAAACATGTTTCTGCAGATCAAGTTTATCAAGAACAGCAAAGTTACAGTAATGGTATGAACGTCAGTGTATTATGGGATGATGCATTAGTGTCCACTGTGTTGGCTGATATGGAACTAAAACAACAAAACCCATGAATATAGAAGAGAACAGCTGTAGAGAGTGACCAGGATGCATGAAAGGGTTAATTTACTGATCCTGTAGATCAGGGGTGTCAAACTCATTTTAGTTCAGGGGCCACATCTTCCCAGTATTACGTGAGGTGGGCCGGACCAGTAAAATAATAACATATAAATAATGTCAATTCTATACATTTATCTGTGTTAAAGTGAAAAAAGTGAAATTACATTATGAAAAACTTTCCATTTATAATCTATCCTTTTAAAAAATGTGAATAACATGAAAATTTTTGAAAAAACTGAAATTTCGTAAGAAAGATAAGTGCAATTTTATATTTTTTAAATTTATATACATTTATAATATTCCGTCTCAGTTTATCATTTACAAATGTACGTATAACTTACAGTGGATCTACAAATACACAAAACATTTAGAAACCGGCAGAATATTGGTCCAATTACAACAAACTCTATTAAGACATTTCAGGTTGTTCATATTTGTTCAGGTTATTGACTTTTTTGTGACAGAATAGAATAAAAATGTCAACAATTTCATGTAATTTAGCTTTTTTGACACTAAAATAAAGAGCAGACTGGGAGTTTTCATTATTTATAGGTTATTAGGATAGTATTTACTGGTTCTGATCCACTTCAGATTTATTTGAGTTGGATGTGGAATCAAAACTAAAATGATTTTAAAGTCCTTGATTCTGAGTGTAATATTTGCATCTCACAAATTCATCCCACAGGCCAGATTGGACCCTTTGGTGGGCCAGATTTGGCCCCTGGGCCGCATGTTTGACACCTGTGCTGTAGATATTCATTTAAGCTCAGATAAAAGGAAGAATAACGTTTGGGTCTTTAAGGGTTAACCTGGAGTAAAATGGGACGTTTTTTTTTGCATTTGCGCAAAAAACGTGCAAACTGTTTTAACACAACCAAAAAATAAATAAATAAAAATGCGCACAGTTGAAAAGCAACAAAGCAGGTTTCACTGGAATGAATTCTCACTGAGCTATAAATCCTTACATAAACTTGAGCCATTTAGTCACGGTCAAACGGATCATTACCGAGCTGACTGCGGGGAAGGTCCGAGGAACGCGAACGCAACCATTTACGCACCAAAATCCAACAGATGAGGTAAAGTTTGAGTTTCACCAAAGAGCTACGGGAATCCACCAGGAAATGTTTACTTATTGAATGAAATATAGGATCCATTCAGTGTTTTGTAAATACACACACACGCACACACACAGTGCAAAGCAATGAGCAGCCAATATTACATAACTCATTGTGTTTTTACGCGGCGTAATTAAGTTATTGCATGCCAATAAATAAATAAATAAATCTGCGTTCCAACTCACCCATTCCAAAACGCGGATAAATCCCAGAGGTAATTTTAGCACTTGAAATGTCCCCGCAGATGCAAGCTGCATAAGGACACAAAGGTTGGATGAAGGCATTCACATTTCTATGACCAATTAACGACACACTGAGCAGCTGATCAGACAAACACACACATCTGAGTAAAAACACCTTCATCTGAGTGGATTCACTGACCTGATTAGCGCTGTCCATGTCTGGCTGAGGATGCTTTCTTTCTTACTTGTTTGATTGGATGTAAACAATCTCAAACCGCAAGCCAAGACCCGATTGATGTGTGGCGCGCAGTCGGGGGCTCTCCGCTCGGATTCCGACTGCATCCGGAAAAAGCCGAGTCCGCTTCGGGGAATTGTTTTCAGGAGGAATCATTTCCATGGAGACAGGCAGAGATTGGCTTCAGTAAAGAGGAGTGACGCCTTCATTTTTATCATTGGATGAGTCTAATTTGTTGTTTTATCCATCAAGGACTTTTTTTTGTCTATTTATTTATTTACTTTTTAAAAATCTTACCTACAAGGAATATTTTGCTGGGAATACAAGTATATCTTTAGTGGCTTATGTAAGCATAATTCTTCACATATTCTTTATGTGCATTAGTGCTTGTTAATTATTCATACAGCAACCCACAAAGTGTCTGTCTTTTATTTTTTTTGTTTTTTTTTGTTTGCTTGTTTGTTCATTTGTTTTGTGTGTGTGTGTGTTTTTCCTGGCAAGATCCTTTTTATCTTAAATGCAAAATAAAATCAAGGAAAATGTCTTGGTACACAGGAAAAAATATTGAGCATTTTTTTTCCAGGGTCCCCTAAAACAGTAAATTTGGCTCCATATTCACTGTAAAAAAATAAAACATTAAATCAACTTAAAATGTTTTCTTCAAAAGGTCACACATAAAAAAGTGAGTTGAGTGAACCAAATTACATTACATTAAACATAATATAATTTGGTTCACTCAACTATTTTTTTTTAATGTATGACATATTGAAGAAATTATTTTAAGTTGATTTAATGTTTTACTTTTTACAGTGTTGAGTTTCGAGAGCTCTACCCGAGAAGTAACTTTATCTGTTTTCTGAGTAGAGTGAAATTTTCTTCAATTTGAGTACACTTTACTCAGCAAAAAACATTCTTGTGTAGGTAAAAAATGCTCCCAGTAAGTTGAGTATAAATATTAGGGGTGTTACAAAATATCGGTTCTGCAATATATATTGCAATATTTCATTTCACAATACTGTATCAATATTTTTAGATATTTATTCAAGTATAGATATAGCAGAAGTTCATTTGAGTTTTTTTGGTTTTCTTTATTGCTTCTATTTTATTTACTATTATTTAACATTGTTTTATTAAATAATGGTTATTTGAAGCGTCCTAAAAGCACTTTTTACTGTCTGAGGTGCAGATGTTACTTCCTCTGTTGGGATCGCACAAAAATAATGTTATGATGTAAGTTATGAACTAATAGAATATGATCATTTGAGCAAGATCTTAAACTGTAAATGTCTTTAAAATGTAATTTAAGTTTTAACACAGGAACATTTTGTGATACAACATTAGACACTGTTGTTATCAAATAAAAATGTATTTTATATTTGTGCATTTTGCTGGCATATTTTAATTCTTCAAGGAAATAACTTTTAAAAGAGAAACAAACAAATGTGATTTTTTTTAACAGTATCGTGATATATCGTGATATATCGTATCGTGATCATAGTATTGTATCACCAGATTCTTGCCAATACACACCTCTACTAAATATAGTCTCAAAAAATGTCTTGGTCAAACTAAATAGCAGAAATACATTAGCCCCCATTTATTACTTATTTACCTGTTTTAGTGCAAAAAGAAGCTAGATGTATGTTCAGTGTTGAGCCACACTGTTTTCTTACACAACATAATGTCTACCTGCCGTCATGTCGAGCCAACAATGTCTGCAAAACATTCATTTCTGGAGCTGAATTCTGTGAAAACTGACCTGTTACTGCCTCCAAAAGTTTACCAAGATAGTTCAACCCATAAAGACCCAGTGTTACTTCCGTGTCAGTTCCAAGATGAAAATTTCTCTGTATCTAACCTTTAAGTCATTTATCACCATTTATTTATAATATTATCCACTTTATTTGATATTTTATCAGTACAAGTCATGCATTTTCCCACATTTAATTCACTGATTGTGTAAATGTTCCTAAAAGCTCAGATTACAGTTAAGGCTTATTATATCAAAAAGACTAAAACTGCAGAAAAATGACTTTTTCAGTAAAATACATCATTAATGGTTGCCCAACATCCCAGATTCATGCAGCAAATGTCTAGAAGGAAAGAGTACTCTGTTTCACTGGGTCTGGAGCTGTTCAAAATTACAGAAGTTCTGGAAGTCAGTCACACAAACTTTGTCCAAGATCGTTGGTGTGACGGTGTCTTTTCAAGCAAACACGTGTGTGTTGGGTATATGTCCAGACAGCTGTGTTTTTTACCTATTGACTTTGGACTCCTACAGGCCAGGAGGATGATAGTGGAAGAAAAATCAGTACATATGTGGGTGAGGGAGATGGCTTCTTGCATTATATTGGAACGACTCATTATCAGAGGAAGGGGAGGGGCTTTACTGAAAATATGGTCACCTTTAATTGAGTCTCTCAGATGTTATGAGACAAATTAATACTGACAAAGTTGCTGATTTATGGAGCTGTATGTGTAATGACCTGCCACAGGAATGGAACCAAAATGCAGAGTAGGACTCAGAGATTTAGGTTTAAGTAAATCAAGAAAATTATTTACAATAATCAATCTACAATCAAAATAATTGATATTGTATCCAAAGGGAGAGCCAAAGCCAGGGTCAAGAAGCAGGTCCAGGGTCGGGGTTCCAGGTGAGCAGTCAAATGGCAACGGTATCCAGAGGACTAGGAAGGCTCTAATCAGAGGACAGACTGAGTTCATACACAGAAAAGCATAGGAGGCGAACAATGCTTGAAGGGTGAGGCTGAGGCAAATATTGTTGTTAATGCGATGGTCGGTTCCAGTGGTCAGTCCAGGGAGGCAAAAGAACAGGTTGGGATCAGGCTGAATCAGAGGTCCAAAAAACGGGCAATGGGTCTTACAAGGATCAGGCAAAAAACAAGCTCGGAGGTCAGAAAGGAGAAACAGGTCATACACAGGTAGACAGATCAGGAAGATACGCAGGCTCAGAACAGACATAGGAAGTGACACAAACTGGCACTAGACATTCTTCTTCTTCTTCTTCTTCTTCTTCTTCTTCTTGTTGATGTTTTATGGCAGTGGGCAACAAAACTTGTGCATTACCACCATCAACCGACACGGATTTGGATCATTCATCTCAATCAGCACCAAAAAAAACCAAAACAAACCAAAACACAATCCTACCAAAAATAATATTAATAATAAATAACTCCCTAAATCAACATACAAGCTCCTATAATCTCATCATTAACCCTGTTTCCCTAACAAATTCAAATACAATCCTAACCCTCTCACCTTAATATACTAATTATATTAAATCTTTCTTTTTGTCTATTAAGTTGGCACTAGACATGACTGAACACAGGGTTTAAATACACAGGAGGGAGGGAAAGACAATTACCCACAGCTGGGGAACAAGACACACCAGGGTAATCCATTTTGGAGGGAAAACACGGGGACAGGAAGTAAAGACAGAGGACATGACTCATGAGGGAAACCTAACAAAATAAGACAGGAAGTGACAAGGCAAAACATGAAACAGAAGCTAACATCTGTTACCAGACGTGACAGTATGCTGTTTATTTATGCTTATTTTATTATACTTATTTATTTTATTTTTCATTTATTTTATTTATTTATTTTTGCTTTCATTCATTTATTTGGGGAAATATGTTGCTTATTGTTTGCTTCATGTTGTGTAAATTCTTAATTATTGTCTAATGTGAAGTTCAATCAAGATATTGTTAAAAAAAAATCCTTAACTTGAACATAAACCAAGCATTTTCATCCACTATCATTGATCCAACTCACCGGTGAATCAATGTTGTAAAAGATGATGCTGTTTCCATGGTAATCAGGGAGCCTCTGAATGTCCAAATGGGTCATATCTGATGACCACAAAAAGATGAATAACTGTATTTTACACCAAATATTTACATGTATTGATAGGATTAATTGATCAGCAGGTATTTAACAGCTTTGACCAGTAGATGGTTTAAGTCCGTGATGGATGTTTGGGTCTTTGTGGGTTAAAAGCTGCCGTTATAAGAGCATTTAAGCTACATCACAAGAAACATGGCGTACTTTGCAGAAACTAGCATAATGCAGTCTTTGTCTTTGATCATCTCCTTCATGGCCAGGTCTGCTGGAAAAGCTACAGGGCAGTTTGTAATGTGAGTTTGCCCAGGCAGAGGGAGAGATTGGATCTGACTGCAGGCAAGTTGGTTGTGAGCGCAGGGGGGCTTCCCTCAGTCTGCTGCACTGATGACAATTTCTGTAAAGCCAAGTGCAAACTGCTCTGACAGCATGGCTAATTTTACAACATCTTTTCCATCGTTGCTTCGCTTTTACTCTTTAATTTTCCCTTCACTGTCTCTCTCTCTACCCCCTTTCTCAAGCAATCACACACACACACACACACACACACACACACACACACACATGCATGTACACACTCCCTGCCTCAAGGGCTCTGTCCACGCGATTAGGGAATTGTTGGATCTGACTGGCTAATATTTTCACCACAGCAAATCAAAAGGATCTGAGCAAGAAGAGTCTCTCATGCGCCCTCCACCCTTTGAGTTAGGATCCATTTCAGATAATGAGCCGAGGCACATCAACAGGCTTTCATTGAATCCAGGCTTTTGACCAGATTGAACAGATTAAAATCGTGCAGAATGTGGTGTGTAATTAAAAAAGCTCTCCCCTGTGTGTTACTGTAATATCTGAAATACAATTGGGAGTCTAAATATAGGTTTAAGGTTTAAGAATATTCAGTCATCTTCCATAAAACAGAACATACAGTCAGTGAAGTTGATTTTAAGACAACCAACTGTGAATTCTGTTCAGACGGAACAGGTTCAGGAAGAAGCTAAATCAGTGGGTTTTTTTAAACCTTGGGGTCACCTGAAATGTCCAGTAATTGATAAAACAAACAAACAAAAACATACTATTATAAAATATATGTTGAGTTGAGATAAACAATCACATCCATAACAGACATAACAAACTGAAGCTGAAACTGAAGCACTGTGGTTCTGTTTATCTGTCACATGTTCACTGTGGTCAGGTTCAGATGCTG
>JAQQZY010000023.1:30549760-30565840 GCA_030068375.1 Ostorhinchus rueppellii
GGTCCCACCCGGGAATTGAACCCAGGACCTTCTTGCTGTGAGGCACGAGTGCTAACCACTGCACCACCGTGTTGCCCCCCCCCAAAAAAAAGTAAAATTACATTATGAAAATGTTTAAATCTACAAACTACGCTTTAAAACAATGTGAATAATATGAACAAACTGAAAAAATTAGTGTAAATTTAACAATACTCTGCTTCAGTTTATCATTTACACATGTATATTATAACTTATAGATCACAGTGAATCTACAAATACACAAAACATCCAATAACAGATAATATTGTTCAAATTGCACTTCTCTTAAAACACTTCAGGTTGTAAAACTTTGTTTTAGTGTAAACACATGAAAATATTTACAGAGTTGTGAGTATTTATTGGATATTATGGTAGTATTTTACTAATGGGACCCACTTCTAACTGAATTGGTCTGTTTGTGGCCTCTGAACGAAAAGGATTGTTAAAATCTTAGTTTAATTTCAGCATTTCACAAAGTCATCACAAGGGGCGGACTGGACCCTTCAGCAGGCCGGATTTGGCCCCGGGCCGCATGTTTGACACCCCTGGTTTAAACCATTGAATATTACTAAGCATAACATTACACGTCACAGCTTAGCCTTCATTAAACAAGAAGTAGTAAACAGAAATACTAGATAGGGAGATACAAAATGGATAGTCTAAATTGGTCTTTTTGCTTAGGCAATATTAATATTAATATTCAAATACATACAAGCTCATCCAATAGTGTAAAACATACCTGAGCGAGCTTTCAATTCAAGCATGTAATAATTCTTTGTAAATGCTTTAAAAAATAAAGACAATGAATAGTAAAAGACACACTGAACTGGCTACTGGCATTTACTGGAAACTTTCAAGGTAGAATATTTTCTTAGATTATGTGAAACATAAAATGGATGGAGTATTCTAGTGTGTGTGTGTGTGTGTGTGTGTGTGTGTGTGTGTGTGTGTGTGTGTGTGTGTGTGTGTGTAAATGCCAGGTCTCAAAAGGGCCACTGTATTTGGGAAATTCAACAGAACAAAATAATCCAAAAATACAAACCGTAGTCCTCAAAACTTGGTGTAACAGTAGTCAACCATGGCACAAATGATTAACTGCCCTTTTTGTACAACACTGATCTACAATTTTTAAGAAATGATCTGCCTCAGAGATTAAATGTGCTAAATGTTATATATTTAATTTGCTGATGTTTTCAAGGTATATGATGAAGTGTTATTACACATGTATATTGGTTTATGTACATTTATACAATAGATTTAGAAATCTTCCACCAGATAGAATCTGTAAAGTGAATGTATTGTCATGTGCAGACAGTGTTTTGAAGTATGTCTGGTAGCTCTGAGACAAATTCTCTGGTTGATTCTCAAATTTCACATTTTGACCCAAGACTGTATCTTGGAAACTTCAGCCAACCAGACTTTTTGACCGCATTTTTCTTTATCAGTGACTCTCATGTGGTAAAATTTCACTACTTTTATTCTGGAAGCATTTTACTTGTAGACCAAAAAATATGTTAAAGTGTAATTTCAATAATGATTCATAGAACCTTTCATCCAATGGGACTGTCTGCTACTGATACTTCTAACCAGGTAAAAGCTGCTCCTTACCACATGTGGAGCAGCTGTGTGGTTTTTCCCCAGCGTGGCGGGATTTATGCTTCAGAAGCTTTCTGTGGGTATTGAAAGATTTTCCGCACTGGTCACAGGTGAAAGTCTTGTCTGTGGCATGTATCCTCTTGTGCTCCTTAAGATTGCTAAGGTTGTTGAATCCTGAGAAACGATCATGGAAATCTGGTAAAACAATATGGTCACATTAATACTTATCAAGTTAATAAGAGAGAAGTATCTGTGCTTACCTCGACCACATATGTCGCACAGATGTGGTTTCTCGCCTGTGTGGACAACTTTGTGACGCTGAACATCACCAGATGCAGTAAAACTGAAAACCACAGATAAAAGTACAATTTATAAGAAAGCATAAGGCCAGAAAAACTGTGATATACAGTAGACCATATGCAGAAATATACATTCACACTGCTTTACCTTTAATTCCACTCATGTAACTACACTCCATTACAGTTAACACCATCACCGTACATTAATACATATCCAAATAGCAAAACATAGGAAACCAAGTGATAAAAATAGAAAGAATAAAATGGAAAGTACAATGCAGGTAGGCACCTTTTCCCACATAATTCACAAATGTACGGTTTCTCTCCAGTATGCCGTCGCAGATGTGTCTGTAAATTTCCAGCCTAATTTACAAAAACAAAAAAAAAAAAAAACAGGTAATTAGTTACTGATCTTGAAGTAATTTAGAGGCAAGTCAAATAAAATATCAGACCTCACCTGTGAGAAGTTTTTCCCACAAACATTACACTGAAAAGGCTTTTCACCTACAGACAAAAAGATGACTGAAAGTTAGTCATGAAACAAAACAATAAATCCTACAGACTGTGTTAATCTAAATGATGTTTAACTTGCATAAAGTCTGTGGTGCAATAATAAAGAAAAATATACCAGTATGTGAGCGCCTGTGCAGCTCCAGGTTACTTGGGTGTTTGAAGACCTTTCCACACACCTCGCAGCAGTACTGCTTATGTCCTGTCTGCTGTGGCTGCTCTGGCACAGTCTTTAAATGTTGCTCCTCTTGGTCCACTGGTGGAGAACTGGGAACTTGTGTATCTTTTGCCATCTCTGTAACTTCCTTGTTGCTAGCGGTGAGGCCCTCAGGTGGGGCCTGTGGAGCGTCACTCTGGACAACAGACTCTTCCTGTTGGCGCTCTTTGGCACAGCTGAGGACAGGCTCAATAACTGACTCAGCACACATCTCCTCTAAAGCCTTCTGTGACCGGAGGTAGTTGTACTTCTTCAGGTACACGGTCTTCTTTGGACGCACCGGCTTGTTAAGCATAGAGTCTCCTGAGACAGAGTTGGATGGGTTTAAACTTTCTGATGGTATTAAAGAAGATGTGCTATTGTTCTTTTCAACAGCCATAGATGTCCAAGGAGGAGGAGGGTTGGACTGAACTGCATTTCCTGTGCACACAGGGGTATTGCTCCCTCCCTGGCCAACAAGTTGACATGGCTGCTCTTCAACCACAACCAGAGGTCCTGGATTTTGATTTGATGCTGCACTGTTTGTCTGAATTGCACTTTGTTTGAAATACTGCTTACTGTAGAAGTTACGGAGCTTATAGCCATGGACTAACTGTTTTTCTACAGGTGCCTGAGTGCCACTAGCTGTGTCACAGTTAGAGTTGTTATTAGACAGAGAGGGGAGCAGCCTTTTTGAGTGGTCCATATCACTATTGAACCCAGGTCTCTGACCTTCAGATGAACAGTGCAGGTCCACATCATGAGGCAGACTGTTTCCCAGAAGGCAGTCATGCTCTGAGCTGAGCATGGCTGGGAGAGGAAATGATGGGATGTCCACTGGTGGAGGACATGGCTTGAGGAAAGCATTACACATGCTCTGGACATTTGGCACCTGCAAACATTGAGCAATGTCCAGAAGTGCTTGAACATTATCTTGGTTGATGTCGAGGTGGGAGGTGTACATGTAGTCCAATATTTGACCAATGCCACTGACATCCTGGATAACCAAGTTGAAGATGTCATTCTTTTGACCAGGAGAATTTTGGAATAAAGACCTGGAAAATCAGAGAGGTACTTGTTTACATTTGGTTATGCTTAGTAGAATATGTAAATCTATTGTAGTCAGTGAGAAAGATGGAATATGACACCTAAAATAGGAGCTGAACGCAGCCAGGACATTTTTGTGAGCTTTGAAGCAGACACCTTTGACGACCAGCATACAGTCACAGAGCATCCCCTGGATCCTCTGCTCCTGGAGCTGCTGGAGGAGGTAGGAGCTGTGGCTGGACAGGGTGTCCATAGTCACTCGGCACTATGGAGCTCCCACCTCTCCATCAAAAACCTAACCAAAAAAGAAACAGCTATTTATTCCCATCTATCACAGTCTTACATCATATTTAAAAAGACACCCTGGCTTCAAAATTAGAGACATTTCACGCAATTCAATATTCATACAGATTGCATTCACCGCGCAGAATCCAACATCTCTACTACAACAAGACCACCCATGCAAAAATTGGACCAAAGCAGCTAACTCGCAATCTACAAAGCTATGCTAACTAACAACACCGGTGTAGCTACAATTCAGTGTGAACCTCAGCTGCAGCTAACATTTTTAAAGAAAGGACCATTACCTTGGGAACGTCTGACTTGAAAATAAGGCAAACCAACATCAACTGATCTCACCTTTCATTTGGATGATCGGTCACTTCAGGAGTTTAATGCTGAACACCTCACTTCCTGGTGCAGCTTGTGTTTTGAACATGCTACGGATAAAATGATCACTTGGTATAGTGTTTGTGAGCAGTAATGACAGTGACTTGGAGTATCATATAGGTGTAAATAGTAAATAAAACACTCAGAAATGGGTACATACATGTCGTTGTACTATTTATAAACGTACAAAATTGTTTAAAACCTGATCGGAACTGTATTTCAGTCACAATTACACACGGAACATAAAGAGCGTTGCACACCAGCAGCGCCGAAGTCACGTGTGTTTTGAAAAGTTTGCACGAATGGACCGCAGCCAAGCACGCGCGACGCTGGTAAATGGTTACACGGCGTAATTCGTTTAACATTAGTACTGACTACTGTTATATAATCTAAGAAGAGTAAAAATTTCTCTCAGTTGTCGGGTTATTGTGAGATTTGACTCCTTTAGAGCTTTGTTTGGCTAACGCTAGCTTGTAACACCACTGCGAACAGCCAATATTCGGCTTGTAATGTGTGTAACAAATCGTTTTACTTGCGTATTTTAGTTGCGGACAGCAAAATAGACTGTTAGCATAGTTGACTGTTATTGTAAGTATTTAATATAGTTTCATAATGGTGTTTTTCACCTGCAACGCCTGTGGCGAGTCTCTGAAGAAAGCCCAGGTTGAAAAACATGTGATTGGGTGCCGGGGCTGTGAAGTGCTCTCCTGCATCGATTGTGGAAAAGACTTTTGGTAAGTAGTTAGCTACTGACTGCTATGTTTTAATGCTAACTACATGTGGCTTACCAGGCAAAAGCTCTAGTTATGGTTGCATCTGGGGTTATCTTATATTTTTATTTATCTGTATTGTTTATCTATTATTCATTACCCAGCACCTTATCTGTCTTGAATTATTTATTATCTATATATTGCATCCTAACTTAATATAGATTCACACTGTAATTTTAGTTCATGCTAACTCTCCTTATCTACACAATTATTATGTATATACTTCAGTTCCATCTGTGAATTTCACATCTCATTTTCTTAGGTTACTCCTCATTGTATATTTTTAGTCTTTATTTTATTTTAACTTGATTGTATGTTTCTACTGTTGCTGCTGGAACACCAGAATTTCCCAGGTTACGATCAATAATATCTATCTGTCTATCTTAAACAGGGGCGATGACTACAAGAACCACAATAAATGTATCAGTGAAGATCAAAAGTATGGAGGAAAAGGTTATGAGGCTAAGGCAAACAAAGGAGATGTGAAGCAGCAGCAGTGGATTCAGGTAGAGAAATCTCTCAGATCACCGTCACCCACTTGTATGTGTGTTTGGGAAGTTTGGTGCATGTATTTATAATGTGTTTACTTTTTTTCTTTTCTGATTTCATGGTTATGCTCCTCCAAGAAAATCAATGAAGCCATGATGAAACCCAGAGTCAGTCCAAGTCTGAAGAATGTGCTGAAGCAAGTCAGTACTTACAATAATGTCCCAAGAAAGAAAGCTAAATTTCAGGTTGGTCCTTCTTTAACCAGATGACTAATATTGGTTTGTCACAATCTAATGATCAGTTGTAGTGCTCAGAAATATGTTCAATTAGTTTAATCCCTGAAAAAGCTCAAATTGCAAAACTAAGGTCTATGATTTTTTTTATTGTTCAATAAAGAAATTGATATGTTTTGGGTTTTTTTGTTGGGTTTTTTTTGTTTTTTTTCCATTTTGTTTGTGTTTACTGTGAACTTTGGTCTCAAGTCAGTGTCTCGGTAGTGCTTTATTTTGCTTTTTAACCAATAATGTCCACTGAAGCCCTTAAAGTAATTGTTTTATCTGTCTGTTGATTTCATTCAAGCTTTATTAAGGACACAAAAACTAGGTTCATAGGATAAGATAAAAACATACACAACAAAAATAAAAAGAAAAGAGATGGCATAAATCCATATGCCACTTACACATAAAGGCTCGATCACCAGTGAAACCACATTTAAGATGTAAACCTTACAGAACTATTCTTGGGACAGACCAGGGCTTGTACAATTGAGTTACATAATTTCGTAACTCTGCACATGAATGAAGAAATAAAACGCCATATCGCGGCTGCACAGCATCAAACACCACAATCCACAAACATCTGACTGGCACTATGTCTTGGTGCCCTTGGCAGTATCCTCATTGAGTCATTAGAAAGCAACCACCAGTTTCTGCATGGATCGCTTTTTGTACCAATGCGCAGGATACAGAGGAGTGAAAAAGGTTCTGAAAAGGGCAGTTTTTACATTAACAGATGTTACACATGTATATAGTTTTGGTTAACAATACTTTTTTCAGTCATATTTTATCTTGAAGTTATGTAGACTGAAAACACGAATGTAATTGTGACTCATCCTCTACAGTTACTGGCTATATCACAGCTCTAATCAGTAGAGTGTTTCTGGTATAAAATATTTTGATGAATGTAGAAAGTATGCACATAATGGTGGGGGGAAAAAAAGGAACCTCTTTATATGTACTTGCATAACCCTGTTGTTAATTTTGGACTTTTCCCTAGAACTGGATGAAAAACAGTCTAAAAATTTCTAACACACAGCTACATGAAGAAGTGTGGAACATCCTTTCAGCAGACGTTGAAAAGGTAAGTTGCCGTTTTTTGAGTTTCAGCAGGTGGCTCCGAAATGTATAGAAATGTGGCTATAACTCATGTTGGCCTTTTAGCTTTATCCAAAAGTTGCACATAGAAAAAAAAAAAAAGTGCATCAATTCCTGATAGGATGAGGAAAAATGTAGTGGAATTCTCCTTTGTGTTAAATTGCTTCATTAAATGAAGAATGTTTAGTCATGAGGTCATGAAAAAAAGGAATCTCTTATTTGTAATACCACTGGTGATATCCTGCTCATTTCTTCTAGGCATCAGATGTGCCCCAGGTAACGGAAGATAAACCAGCAGTAGTGGAACTCCAAACGGTTACTAATGGAAATGAAAACGGCCAACCAAAGGCTGAGGAGAAAAAACTGAACAAACGAGAGCGCAAAGAAGCCCGCCAGCAAAAAAACGGAAAGGCTGTGAAAGGTGCTGCAAAAGCAGTTGTACAAGAGGGAGAGGAAGAGCAGGTGGCCAAGAAGAAGAAAAAGGACAGGAAGAGAAAGCACAGCTGTGATGAAGATGGAAACGAAGAGCAGAACGGGGATTTCAACAAGAAGACGAAGACAGGTAAGGCATTCCCGTAGGGGAGCAGTAGTTTTCCTAGTGTCTAGAGATGAGAACAGGGGTGTCAAACATGCAGCCTGTGGGCCATATCTGGCCCGCCAAAGGTTCCAATCTAGTCCACGGTATGAAAGGACAAAAAGTACACTTACAGTCAAGGTTATCAAAGTCATTAATGTTCAGGTTCCACATACAGACCAAAGTGAGCTTGAGTGAAATAATAACATAACCCATAAATAATGACTACAAATTTTCTTCTTCAATAATTATGTGGGGAAAAAAGTGTAAGTGAAAAAGTAAAATTGCACTACAAAGTTATTTACATTTACAAACTGTCATCCACAATAAAATGCAAGTAAATGCATAAATAAAAACACATGAACAACCTGAAATGTGCCAATTAAACAATATTATGGCTGTTATTAAATGTTCTGTGCATTTGTAGATCCACTGTGATCTGTAAGTTGTGTTAAAAATAAGATGAGATGTAATTATGTAGAAATTGTTTTTAGTTCCAAACGCCAAAATTTTAACAACATTATGGCTGTTACCAAATGTTTATGTAACATTGTATGTGATGTGCATGTATAAATAATGTCGAGGCATAGTGCTGTTAAAATTGCCCTCAATTTTCTAATGAAATCTTTTTTTACTTTTAGGTTATTCACATCTTTTTTGCACAATGTAAATATTTTCATACTTTAATGTTGTTTTTATTTTTTTGCACAAAGTCAAAGAGAAATACTTTGAGTTGTCATTATTTATAGTTTGCTATGTTGTTATTTTACTGGTTCGGGCCAGTTGAGATCAGAATGGGCTCAATGTGGCACCTGAACAAAAATGAGTTTGACGCCCATGGTCTGGAGTCATTAACTGCTTGTATCAGCACCTTGATAAAAGTTTGATTGACCAATAAATGCAGGGAAAGCTATTTTACCACCACAGCTAATGACTTTGTCCTGTTTCTACCAGATGACCAAACAACAGAAGCTGATGAAGCACTGGAGGAGACGGAGGAACAAGCAGTTCTTAAAGGTACTTTGATTCCCTTAGATGCATCCACATTTCTTCCTTCACTTGTATCCCATCTTGGTTGTGTAAACACACACAATCCAGGTAATTATTTATCAGTGTCACATCTTCAGTGTTGTGAAATACTGCATTTCTACTTATTGACTACCCCAGTCTTCCTCTTCTACAAGTGATTGTAAAAAATACCTAAAGTTCCTCATTTCCAGGTTTGTTTTGTTCACTCTGAATTATTTTTGTTTAGGGAATATTCACTCTAATCCACACTCACACACTGGAAAATGTAATGCACTTTAACAGTTGTTACCACCCATTATATGATGCAAAACAAAGAATCCTGTTTGGAGTTATTATTGAAACACGGTGGCACAATGTAGTGGCCCTATAGAAATAAATCTCATTCTGAAGTAACATAAACACGTGAAAATACAATTAATATCGATGTTGTATTCTATTTCTGCACTTAAACTCTCACAAATCCCTCCAAGTCTTACACACTGACTTGTTTGTGAATATTCATATTTGTATTTTTTGATATTTTCAGTTCCATCTATTATTAAAAAATATTAAGAAAACTTCTACATCTACAATATTTCACCTGTTGAAAGTATAGACGTAAATTCTGTTTACCTCAGAGGAAAGTTTTTAGTACTGTTTTTCTAATCTGGCTGTTTGATCCACTTGAATGATGAATCCCTGCACATTGTTTTTTCTTGTGGGGTTTGTCTGCCCCCTTCTGTATAAATGCTGTAACTATAGAAGTGTTATCAGTATGATCAGCTGCAGTGTGTAATCTGTAACACCATTCTGTTGAAGGGTTTCTGAATCATGTGAAACACTTGGATTCATAAACGAGGCATGGCAACAAATTGATGAACATGGGTTGAACATGGATCCACAGAGATGCGTCTTGGCTCCTTGATTCTTGCTCCTCAGAACTCAGAGCTTTAAGAAAGGCTTCATAGTAGCACATCTCTGAATGTTTACTGAATCATCTGTGGACCAGGGGACCCTTAGTTTGAAAATAACATTGATTGACATCTGTTAAAAAATAAATGCTGTGTAAAAGTAAAATGCCACCAGGGGTCAGTGTTGTGCTCCAGTAAATATTTTCCATATTAAAGTTCATCTCTGTTCACCTTTCAGGCAAATTCAACTGGAAGGGCAACATCAAGGCAGTACTAAGAGAGTCCCCTGATCAGGAGCTGTCAGTAAAGAAGCTGAGGAAGAAGGTGAGACATTGGTTTAGTCATAACTTTACATTTGTTGACACAAGTCTACTGTACATGCACCTCCTTGATTTCCTAATCCAGTATTTTGTTGTAATAATAGAGTAGATGCATGTGTGGAAATTCAACTCTCATTTGGGTGAACATGAGCTTGTTTCTCTTTTCCAGATTGTGGCAGCTTACTATTCTTTCACTGGTGATGGAAATTTTAAAACGGAGGCGGAGGTGCTAGCACTCTTCAACAAGAAGATTAGCAACAATCCAAAATTTAGAGTTTTGAAAGACAGAGTTAAACTTGTAAACTAGATGTGTTTGTTCTCATCCTTCTGTCATTATCTTTGTGTTATCCATAGACTTTAAGTTCAGACCAGTTCACTTTCTGACATCCTTCTGTAATATTTTTATACAGATTACATCATCTCTAAGATTAAATCATTTTATATCCGAGTTCTGTGTCCTGTTTATGTTCAGTTCTTTATTCAGTGAAGTCTGTTGGTGTAAGTACGCCTTTTACAAATATGTCTTATTACCTTTGAACATGTTGCTGTTTAATGTATAAAATGACAATTGTGATAGACGGCTGCTCCATTCCACATTCCAAACCCATGGTAAGGCTGGGAAATGGCACCTTATCTGTGGGATTGGATGTTGGAGTTGGGGGAAGGGAAATGGGAGAGGTGCACCTGAGGTGAATTTGACTCTCACACGGGACGAAGCTAATGCACATTCCTCGGCACCCCGAACGGGGTTCACTTGGCCAGGGACACAGAAGCTCCATAGAAGCAAGACGCTTGGTGTCAGCCTCAGGTGAAGTTTTAATGCTGTCTGATTTTCCACCACTAGAATGAGCACCCTCTTTACCCTGTGTACACCCAGCTACACACATACACACAGGAGGAAATCTGCCCAGCTTTATGAAGCTCTGCTAATCCCAGTAGGTTTAACACTGATGCTCATTCATCACACTGCTTACCTGTAATTGTATATTGCATACTTGGGGTTTTAGTGAAGCTGTTACTCAGATTTGCTAGTATTAAAATAGTGTTTTGTAGTCCTTGGGGGGACTCGATATTGCTTAATGCTTTTGTTTCAGCCTAGGCTGCACAGGATAATTTCAGAAACTGAAACTAGGCCTGTCTTGTTTTTAAACAAATTGCTACATGATTTAAGATGTTTTCACATGACACGAAAGTATGAGTGTGACCAACACATCCTACACTGGGGTTGTTTTATTCTTAAATTTTTATTTTAATGCCATGCATAGCTGTATCTTTTTTTATTTATTTTTTTTTAAAGCAACTGAAAATATGTAAAGAGATTTTTATTTTAGGGGCTACATGAAGTGGTAAGCATAACCCATTCTTGCCTTACAAATTCCTTTGAGGGCAAAACAGGATATCTACATGTCTGACATAACACTTATCTGGTGCATTTGCTCAAAAACAAACACTTGCATGAATGCAAAGATGATTAAGCCACCTGTCAGTCTGCATTGCATGCAACACCCCCCCCCCCCCACACACACACACACACACACACACACGCATACATATTTAGGGTACACCTCATTCATATAGTCAAGTGACTTCTATTTATCATAGGGAAAATTTGTGTGTGTTTGGGGGGGGTTGATTATTGCACAATACATCACAAACTGCAGTGTCTAACAGGATCAGCAGTGTAAAAAGAATTTGTTGCTATTTTAGATTGAGGTACATTAAGTATAAACTAGAGCAACTGAAAATTTGAGAAGAAATTTGTGGGTAGAACTTTGAGTAACAGTGTATATACTTATTCAAAAGAAATGGGTCAAAGGCAACTGTGATGGATTCTTGCCTGTACTGTGTAAAGATATGCATTCAAGATAAATTTGGGATTAGTTCCAGCAAGTGGGGCTGCAAGGTTTGTGGAACTGAAGCAAATGCTCCTTGTTAGATTTCCCCCTCACTCTTGAAGATGGCTTTATTTTCTATAACTCATTAAAGGTTGTTCAAACCTACCAGCCAATATCAGAAATACATTAGACACCCCCCCCCTCCCTTCTTTTTATTTTTTAACAAAAGAGGTCAAGTAGTTTGAGTTGTATTCTGTCCGTTCACAGATAAGCATTGATATTATGAAGTTATTGAACTGATACACTAATTACGTTTATTCTATGTTACATTCTAATGTAAAGCAAAATGTAAAGTAATAAGAAAAATCCGTTGCTTGGTTAGAAGGAATGAGGGCGCTTTGAGCTTGATGATTAAATAAGACTGGAAACGCTCTTCAAAAACCTTTTTTATCTACGTGTTGATGTATTGTGCTTTATTGTATTTTAATAAGTAGCGTCTTTAAAACATGTCCGCCTAAAAAGTTGTTGCATTTAAATTGGTGTCGATTTAAAAACTACAACTGTCGCTTACTTGTGCGTCATAAAAAAGCGCCTCGTTTACCAGGAAGTGCCTGGTACGTTTGCTAAGAGCTAATCTGCAGCTAAAGCTAGTTAATGATAGCCCCAATACAATGCTTAACGACAGCGAGCTTGCGACGTTACGGAATAGATTTAAGAGAGATGCAGAGTTTCTTATGCAAACAAACCCGACGGAGGACGAAGACGAAAAGAGTAAGCTCTACGAATTTGACGTTAATACCGGCTAACAACATTAGCAAACTTTATCAGTACTTTCCGCACTAAACCGGGTGGTACCGGCGCTAGTGTTAACGGCACATACTGGTTTTTGTGACCGTGGCCAATGTGTATGTTTACTGAAGAGTTGCGTTTGTTGGTTCACTTCAGCAAACTATCCATGAGGAGTTACCAAGTTAATGTTAAATGCGAGGAGTTTTCAGTAACGTTGTGTCATCACCTGCTATGTGTTCTTTAATATCTCCACAGGCTCCTTTTTCAAACCTAAGTTGATGCAGTTTAAAGCCCTTAAGTGTTGCATAAAGACATACGAACTGTGACTGCAACATTTTTGGTCACAGTGGGTGGTGGGCAGCTTGTACAGTAGACAATTGTCCAACCTTGGGGCCTTCAATGGCAGACATCCAGCAATTCTTGATTGTTTTGTCTGTGAGCAAACGCTGTGTCAGCACCGCAAGCATCATAATACAGAGAAACTCTACTCCTACTCTGTCCCCACTTCAGGGGTCATCTCTTTGCCAGTGTAAACAGATACTGCATGTGTAATATAAGAAACAAATCAAACATTTGTCCAGTGGTCATCCCTTTTTAATGCTGACTTTGTATATCCAGAATACAAACTACTTGTGTTTATTCTGTCTTGGCAGAATAAACACATGCTATAGTATATCTTCTGGGTATGGACCACAAGATATAGGTCAAGTCCTTGTCAAGATCATGGAGTTCATCATGAACTCTTTGCAGAGCAGACCAGCAAGTTAATGCACTTCAGCAGCCAGCAACAAGCCGTGATACGTTTAATCAGCCAGTAAATTATAGTGAATCATAGATCTCTGAGAGGTAAGATTGAAAAGCATTCAGTTTCACCTCGAAAGCTCCTTAAACCCTGACACATTCTCTCAGGCAAGAAAAAATGTCGTATTTAGACGAAATTTCAATCCTGCATAGTAACCTTTTCATTGTTTTAGATCCATGTAGGTATGTGGTGCCATATCACAGGTAGATATCTTGGTATGTTATCAACTCGCAAAGGTTTGCAAGGCTACAGTCCAGTAATTGTCAGCTCAGGTTTCTGAATTCACACCTGGATCTTTCACTTTCCTGTGTTCATCTTGAAAATAACGCAATCTTAACACAATATTTAAGATTGTGTTTTGTGTTACCTTCTAGGTCAAGAAGAAAAGGATGTCAAACCTCTTCCGCGAATTAACAGACACTCCGTTTTCTGGATCTTGGCTTCTATAGGCGTGACCTACTATGTGGACTTCCTCCGCAACATTATGGAGAACGATGATATCAAAAGGTGATTGCGCTGTGAGGAGTGTTTCATTGTACTTAAAATCCCATATTTAGTCATTATTCCTTGTTATAAATTGTGTTATAAATGTTCATCATAAGACAATCATTGTGGGTTATTTAGAGAGAAGTTTACACACAATGGATAAAATATTCATAGAAATCTGTGACACAAACCTTTTGGAATTTTACACCAAAAGATGTATACAGTAAAATAGGATTCATTAAGCTACAGAATTGGAACAGTGTCACTGAATAAACACCTGATCCATATCTTATTTAAAAAGAAATATAAAAACCACTACTGTGGCCATCACTATCTTCTTACAATAGACAAAAACAGTGCTATTTGTACCACAAAAGTTACTGGAATCCAAAATTAATTGTTGAAAACTACTGGACTTCTGCTCTGACAATGTTCCCAAACTTGCAGGACTGGTTTTTCTGTCAGGACAATGCTCCTGGCCTCAGCAGGGTCAATAAAGGTGTGGATGGCAGACCACCAGACCTGAACCCACTTCGAAAACTTCTGGAATATAATAAAGAGGAAGATGGATGGTCACAAGCTACTGAGCCAAGTCATTGAAATCAGGGTTATTCCACTAAATATTTAGTCCCTAACAATATTTTTATTTGGAATTTCAGTGAAATGTTGTGGGTAGCTTGGAGAATAAAACAAAATAATGTTCATTTGACTCAAACACATATCTGTAAATGGTCAAATCAGAGAAAGTGATCATTTTGTAGTAGTCTCTTATTTTTTTCAGAGCTGTATATTAACACTGGGAGCTGTTTGCTCCATTTCCTAGCTTCTATAAATATTTGAGCTTTCACAGAGCACATCAATTAATATACCTTAACATTTCACTAGCATGTTCACAATAAACCCCTGATATAACAGCCACAGGAATGCTGTTTTGTTTTTTTTTTTCCAATATCTTAATATCATCTTTCATTTTTGAATACTAGCTTCAGTAAGTCTTTATAGGTTACCCTCTGGTTTTACAATAGTCTCCTGTTTTTCCCAGTTGGTGGTTTAACGTGGGTCTTATTCTCCTTGGGATCTGCCTCTCCCTGGCCATGTTTTGCATCGTGTACCTCGAGTGGTTCAAAGGCATCCAGCACTACGACCAAGAGTATCCTGCCATTCCACCCATCACCACTGCAGCCTTTATAGCAGCATCTTGCAGGTAAAACTGAAGAGACAATTTCTACCACTTTCTGTAAGCCTTTCAGTTTTATAATGAATTCAGACACGACAAAAGAAAGACACCATTATGTACTGTATGTGTTGTGGCTTAAGAAGTTAATAGAAACGAGTGATGTAATGTATTTAAATTTTTACCCTGCCCCACCAGTTTGTTTAACACTCTAGTAGCAAAACTAATTCCAAATACCAAACTGGGCTTGTTCATTACCAGTGACCCACAATACAGTCATGGAAAAATGTTAGACCATCCCTTGTTTTCTTCAATTTCTTGTTTATTTTAATGCCTGGCACAACTAAAGGTACATGTCTTTGAACCAATGTAATAACGGAAACGGCTCATAACAGTTTAATTTCAGATCTGATATCTATCCATTTTCCATGATTTCTCGATAATAACCAGAATCACTTCAGTTCTTGCATTAATATCTATGTCATTGCACTGACAAAAACAGTGCTTTTAGACATTCCATGTTTTCGTTTCTCTCTGTTTTAGTCACATGATACACACAGGAGTTAGAACTTGATTACATAATCATTGTTTTTGATGACTTTTGATGGTCTAATATTTTTTTTTTTTTCAGGACTGTAGGTGTGGTTACATTTTGGGAAGAGTAGGTCAAAGTTAAAATTTTGTATATATTAAAAAAAAAATAAAAAAATTCCCATTTACTTATAATGGTCAAAATCTGACATGTCTGTAGCAGCAAAACTATTGGTTGAATTTATACCAGATTGGGTTTACAGAATACCAGTGACCCAGAATAAATGTCATTAATTTGGGAAAAGTCGGTCAAAGTTGAAATATTTTATGAATTTTTAAAATCTCTTTTCTTCTCATTTACTTAACGGCTGAAATTTTATGTCTATAAAAACATCAACATACGTATTTTATTTATTTATTTTTTAAGGTAGTGTTTGTATATTTTTTAAGGTAGTGTTTGTGTTGTTTTTTTTAAAGGTAGTGTTTGTGTTGTTTTTTTAAGGTAGTGTTTGTACTTTTTTTGAAGGTAGTGTTTGTACTTTTTTTGAAGGTAGTGTTTGTACTTTTTTTGAAGGTAGTGTTTGTACTTTTTTAAGGTTGTGTTTGTAATTTTTTTAAGGTAGTGTTTGTACTTTTTTAAGGTAGTGTTTGTACTTTTTTAAGGTAGTGTTTGTACTTTTTTA
>JAQQZY010000023.1:30572965-30587920 GCA_030068375.1 Ostorhinchus rueppellii
CACACACACACACACACACACACACACACACACACACACACACACACACACACACACACACACACACACCTCAGTCTATCATGTCAGCAGTCCCGTTGATACGCTGATTACATCTGGCTGAACTATCCTGACAGAACCAGTGGCTCCTTCACATCCACAGAACTTCTCCGCGCTGATGGTCTCTGTGTTCTCCTTGATATCTCACAAAAAGCCATTGTGAATGTAACCACTGAAATTTGATTCTACTTTTTTTTTTCCTCCTCTTGAAAGCAAAGTGTTTAACTACCACATCTTAGCCAAGGAGTTTAAAAGGTGACTGCTGGACTTACAACGCTCTCAGGACAGGTCAATGAAGCCTCCACTGTAAAAAATATGTAAATGTCACCTTCCTTTTCATCTCATCTAGGCCTGTATATATGCTTAACACCCGATAGCTACAACCCTGAGAGGATTTCTGCAGACTTGGAAAGATTGGTTGGCAGCTGCACCGAGGAGGTGGAATTTAGCGGAGCTCATTTTTTCCCCCCCTCCTCTGTTATTGTGGAGAATTCCGCGTCTTTGCTTCTTTAGGCGCTGAATGGTTGGCACATCAAGCTTAGTGATTTCTCCGAAACATATGGGAGTTTCAGGAGGACGGGGGTCTGGGATCACCAAGGACTGAAACGCAATCTCCCATTTTCAGTGACTCAGCGAGCCTGTTACCTGACTAGATATTTCAGTTCCAGGGTTACAAGATGACAATGGCAACTATCAAGTCCATCCTCGGCGAGGCTGGACATTGAAACTATGCGTGACCACTGAGCCGGACCTTGAAGATTAAATGAGCATGTTTGGCACCGTACCTACCCGTCTGAATCCCCACCTTGTAGCAACAGGTTACAAACCTGCCCCCCTTCAAATGCACTTATAGCGCGCGGCTTTGACTTTCCTCGTCTCTCGGTGCGCACCTGCAATTATTCCCCATTTCTCTCACCATGGTGGAACACAGCGGCTTGGATATTATGTGTCTCAACAAGTACTGTCACAGCTCTTCCTCGTCGTCCAGCTCCGAGCAAGAGAAGAAGATTTTCACTAAACTAAAGCTCAATTTGTCAGGGGACTATCCGAGGAAGAACGCGGAGATCCTCAGCGGTCAGTACGGAACCAATGTTCTGCTCATCGGTGCCGCGTTGATGCTGGCCGTGGCGAACCATGGCCCCTCTGTCAAAGAAGAACACCTGCTCTCCTTCATCACCTGCCTCATGATCCTGCAGCTGATCTGGATGATGTGGTACATCCTGGTACGGGACAGACAGAAGAACAGCCAGACTGAGAAAGACGTCCACGCCACTACATGTTGGATCAGAGGCAAGTCTGGGAGCTTTAGAGTTAGTGGAAGATAAAAGAGGCAGTTAAATATTATGGGATGCAATTCTGCTCTATGTGGAGATAGTTCATTTTTTATTACTTATAAACTAGTACCAACATTTTTTTCCAGAGCCAAGTGTTTGGGGTTTGACAAATAAAAGCAAAACTTTACATTGTTTACCCTTTGACCCTTTCCCTTTCCCCCCCCCCCTTGCAGGTGGTTTGACTCTCCTTGCTCTGCTTTCACTGATTATGGATGCTTTCCGAATCGGGTATTATGTTGGCTACCACTCTTGTGTGTCGGCTGTGCTTGGAGTATATCCTGTCATCCATGCAACTCACACCATTGCACAGGTAAGTTTACAACCCCACTTTAATTTCAATAAAGTGATAATCTTTCAGCAGCGTTAGACACTCTGCCTTTTTTTCTGTGCACCACTTAACCAGGTAGGTCTTGGAATAATGTAGTCTTTGTTGTTCAGGCGAGTACAGAGTTGCTGCAACAATATAATCCTATCATTGTCCATGTTATTAGAGTGTAACTGCATATGAAAAGGGAAATCCTTCTGGTAAATGACTTGTATAGTTTTTGTGGTGTGCATTTGTGCAGTTTGGGTCAAGAATTGAATAAAGGACTGTATTTGGACTGATTTGTTTTCCTATAAAATCTAACAGTGACTTTTTGTTTTGCTCCTGGTGACTGGTTTAGGTGCATTTTCTATGGTTTCACATTAAAGATGTCATCAAGTCCTTTGAGACCTTTGAGAGGTATGTGAAATGCTTCTCCTGTTGCTCTGACATCGCTTTTGATACACCTGTACACATTGGGATGTTACATAATTATGAAACACGTCATCAGTATTGACATAAACTGTCATTTTCTTACAAATGCAAAAATAATCATAAGACCAAATGTGCCATACCACGGCCACATGCTTTCAGATGACAGGTCGTCAACCTAGCTGTCATTTGTTTGTCTCTTCAGATTTGGTGTAATCCACGCAGTCTTTACAAACCTTCTCTTGTGGGGCAACGGTGTGATGTCGGAGGCAGAGCACTTCTTGAACAACCATATGAAGCGTCTCTCCGCAATGGGCAAAGGAAACCTCACTATAGGTAAGGGCCAAACGGTCGATTGCTGGCTTGTACCTCGAAGAAAAGTACAATAGTCCACTTGAGAACTCACTTCAATGGATGAAAGAAAAAGGAAGGAGAGGAGGGTTGTGAGGGGATGGGAGGTTAGCCCAGCAGCCCAGCAGGTCTTGTTTGTGTCGAGCGTCTCTCTATTAGGTTTCAAGAGGCACATAGTGTTGCTAGTGCTGAAGCCCCCACCCCAGCCCTTTCCCCACACTTTAGCCACCACCACCCTCCTTGGCAACCCCCCGCTTGACCTCAGACGGCTTTGTCCCAGGCTGCCTACTCCCAAGGGTGCTGCAATTACAGTAACTGATACATCTAAGCCTAGGGTTGGGGGGTTC
The DNA here is from genome assembly GCA_030068375.1 of Ostorhinchus rueppellii. NCBI lineage: Eukaryota > Metazoa > Chordata > Actinopteri > Kurtiformes > Apogonidae > Ostorhinchus > Ostorhinchus rueppellii. The sequence continues at coordinate 30,575,791 of JAQQZY010000023.1, forward strand.
GCCTGCTCCTCCTCATATCCGGCTGACTGTGAGGCTGGCTGCACCATGACTGTTGTTCCCTTTTAATTAAAGGGTGCAGGACCATAGTGGTGGCCTTTGGGGGGTAACGAGAGGGAGGAGGGCGGGCGGGGGCACACGGCAGGGTTTTGTTGACATGGTCTCTAGAGGGCAACAGCATTGCCATAATGTGCTGGCTTCAGGTTTACAAGAAGTGAGTAAGTATAAAAAGTGCATTGTCATCAGCATCAGTGTTTCGCTAAAGAGTGAAATTCAAATGAGGAGAGCATGAATAATGAATGCAGATTACCGCGGAAAATGGCCGAGTTGTGCTGCATTAAAATAACTGATACAATTAAAAAACAAAAAGACTGTTTGAAGTATTTATGAACAATGTGCTATAACAATAAAACTGCTACCAAGAGTAAACTGAATGTTTTATCACAATGCTGCAAACGTTCTCAATAATAAAAATAAACCAAGAGTGTTTTTTTTAAGATCTGAAATCAGCGCAAAGGGAGAAAAAAACATGACTCACTTCACTGCTGTACCAGCGCTAGCATAAATGAAGAGTTAACTATTAAATAGCTCAGTCGTCTGCATAGGTTTGTAGTAAATCAAAGTGTTCTCATATGATATGAAGTACACAAGTGAGATGACACAGGAGCAGAAGGATGTTGAATCCCACTAAACTGAAGCTACACTTCCAAACACGTACATTCTTCTCGCTCGTGGTGCTTCTGATTGTGCCTCAGGGTTTTTAAAGCGTTCAGGTCAAAAACAGCATCAAGGTCAGAACTTTAATATGCACTTTTTTACTAAACATACTGAGTTTTTCCACAACTTCACAAACATTTCCTTTCATAATATATTTCTTCTTTTCAAGAATTAGACCCTTTATGTAATTTTATGATGCAATATTTTCAAACTGTAGAGACTTTTTACATTTCTACTTCTGTTTGAGCGCATCTCAGAGGGCGAACGGTTTCCAACATCACTTTACTAGGATTAGACTTCAGTGGTGTTTAAGTAAATTAAAAGCCACGTGATGGGCGAAGTTTAAAAATATCCACATAATTCTCTGCCTCATAATGTCTTCAGATTTAAGATGAAACTTTTGACTCTGATAATGTGATTATACAGAGATTACTAATAAGATGCAATGTTTGTTGCCCCTTTTAGCTTGAATACTGTGCTTTTATGGTGTTACATTTTAAAAGCGAGTAAATGTATGATGCATGTTCAGCCCCTATTGGACGGATCTATACATATAATTCTGTCAGATGTTGCTCCAACCTTCTACATAGGATAAGAATTTTTAATTATTCAGTTTAGGCTCCAAGTGATCCCCGTGACCCTAGTGAGGATAAAACGGGTATAGAAGATGGATGGATGGATGGATAGTTTCTGGCTTTTCTTTTTGTAATCATATGTTAAAAGGCAGAACATATGTCTGTTTTATTTTCCTGACCTCTCATGCATATGTATCTGTTTTTTATTTTTTATTTTTGCAGTTCTCTCAGAGCCTCACTGTAACTGCTCCACCAGCACTTGCTCCATGTTCTCCAGCAGCCTCTACTACCTGTATCCATTCAACATCGAGTACCACATCTTCGTCTCGGCAATGCTCTTTGTCATGTGGAAGAACATCGGACGAACCATCGACCTTTCTACTAACCAAAAACGAATGGCCACCAAAACGCAAGGTTTGAACTTAGGCCCCATTCTGGGACTGGTTGCCCTGGCTAGTACTATCGGGGTGCTGGTGGTCTACATCACTCATGTCGAGCAGTCTTTTCACACACGCCAGTCAGCTGTGTCCATGTTTTACATTTACGGCATCGTCATGCTCATATCCATGTGTTCTGCTGCTGCTTCCGGTCTGCTCATATACCGAGCTCAGCAGATGCCGCTGGACACTTCCAAAAACCCGTCCAGGCAGCTGGACACAGAGCTGCTGTTTGGATCCTCTATCGGCTCATGGCTGGTGTCTTGGTGTAGCATAGTGGCAGTGTTAGGCACCAAGAGCAGCCCTCCGTACCGCTGGACCAACCTCATCTTCTCTATGCTCGTTGTTTTAGAGAAGTATGTCCAGAACCTTTTCATTATAGAGTCACTTTATCGTCGAGAGGAAGATGGAGAAAGAGAGGACGCAGAGTTACCAGCTACTCCAGAAATCTTCTCTGTGACTTCCTCTTTGGCCCCACCTTACAACGGTATCATCAACCGAGCCTATGTGACTCCAGACCGGGGCTGTGTCACCCTGGAGAACGAGCAGGAGGAGAACGGACAAGTGTACAAATGTCCGAGGAAGCCCTCTGAGGTTCCGCTGCCTGTTGGAACCAAAGTAGTGGAGCCTACAAAATTAAAGAGGAAAATCCTGAAGAACATTGCTGTCTTCCTAACAATGTGCAACATTTCGGTAAGCATTCTTACTTGTCAAATTAACATCTCACTGAAGAACAAGTTTGTCCAAAGTCTGTTCTAAAAGTGTTTGCTAAGTGTTTACTAAGTGTTTAATTGGATCCAAAGCAGATTTAGACATCCACAACACCAACTCATCTTCCTGCAGTCTTTTTTTTCTTTGTCAGCAACAGAAAATACAAACTGTGGCTTTCAGTACTTTGTTTTCTTTCAGCTGTGGATCCTTCCTGCCTTCGGCTGCCGACCACAGTACGACAATGGGTTGGAAGAGGAGACATTCGGCTTCAGCATATGGACCACAGTTCTCAATTTTGCCATTCCCTTAAACCTTTTCTACCGCATGCACGCTGTTGCTTCGCTGTTCGAGGTGTTCCGCCGGGTCTGACGGAAAAGCAGATGATTGACAATGCTCCTGATAACATGCACAAGAACACTTGTCACTACCAGCTCCCAAGAATGTCTCACAGCGCAGGTCAGCCGTTCAGGAGGCAGTCTGGGTCACACTCCAACAGACTTGAAAGGAAGCCGCGGAGACAAACAAAATGTCGATCCCCTTGCGAAGGGATTACAGTGGAAGACGAACCTATTAGCCTACGTTCCTTGAAGAATTACCATGTAAAGCAAGGGTTTATTAAATACGGCTTTGGTTTCAACAGTTTTAAAAGGGCCCTTGTGATTGTTGTTTTGCAGTCACATTCCAGTAGACTTTGCTCACAGGTGCATCATAAAATACAAGACCTATATCTGAAGCTTGAACTTTTTCATTAATAATGATTGAAAGTGTAGAATAGACAACTCAAGCTCACTGGATTACAGAAAAATACTACAGTTAAACAACTGAAACACTTGTAACTGTCAAGTCGCTAATAAGGTATTTGTACTGTAATACACAGAGCCACAGTGATATACCCATGTACTTTTTAATCTACATTTGAAATATGGATACGCTATATGGGAAAGGTTCTCATTCACTTAGTAGTTCAAGTAGTTTAGATACATGGCATGCACCACTTGAGCTACAAGAATAGTGACAATCCTAACACAGCACTATATTTGGACCATGTATAATAATGTGTTGGACTATAGTTCTCAGTTAGCACCTGCCTCTCAGATATTTACAGTTCTCCTGTGTCCTTCTATGCAGCTCCCTGTCCTGTTGAGGTCAGTGGAAAATTACACTACTGAAATGATTTATTTATCAAAAATGTTTCCCTTCTCCTCACTAATAAAATCTAATTTGTGTATGTCAACGTTTAATATCGTTAAACAGGGTATATTTTAAATGGGAGGGGGGGAGGGGGGGGTCTGCTGAAGCTTGATCTTTACTGTAATCAATACTCCTACTGTATATTAGATCAGCTGCATTATTGTTATTCTACATTAAACATATTTGTGAAGAGAAGCACTGTTGCTATACCACAACAAACATTGTGTTTACACCCAAGGGATCAGCATTTACAGTCATCCCAGTCTTTTTTTTTTTTACAATATATAATAGTTCTGGGACACAATACATGTAGGCGTACTGTATTAGTCTGGGTGTAGTCAGTCAGACCTCTAGTCAGTTCTCAACTTGGTGCTATCCACTGTATGTGTTCTCAGTATCCATGTGCCAACCTGTGGTAAAACCCGTTTTTTTTTTTTTTTTTAGGTGAAAACTGCAATATTAAATCATCTTTGTAAACACTATCATGCTGATCAAAAATCATTATCCATACACTGTGATACAATTTGTGAAGGCCATTGCAATAACATGGTGCTCATATGGAATTATATGTAAAATAATGATGAATGTTGTTTTTTTTCTTTAGCCTTTTAAAATAAAGGTAGTCATTTTTTTAGAATACAAACCTGTCATGTTTCTTATGTCTCCATGGGTTAAGATGCACTTGTTAAAGTTTGGATCTGCCTTCTAACTTTCTGTCTGTTAATTGACTTGACGATCAAATGCAGTAGACTGTTTCGCCACTGGATGGCGCCAGTTGTTTGCTTGTTGAACTTTTATTTGGGCACTAGAAAAGCCCTTACTGGGTTTCTGCTCGGTTGCTCCTTTGTATTTTTTTCTTTCTGTTATAACGACAGCCTATAATATATGAAGACATAGTTAAATATATGTGTAAGTGTAATCAATACTATACAAAATTTAACTGAAATCACTAAAATTTCATATTAAAGCTGTTCCTATTGGTCGTATAAGTTCGAATGCAGATACATTTTCAATTATATAGGCAATAAAATTCCACTCAAGTGAATATTTTATGACATAACGACACAATTATTTTTTAATTACAAAACAGGAACCACATATATGGTATTTAACTTTCTGAATGCTTATTATTAATATGCACATCATCAGCCAAATGCAGGCACCAACATTTTAATTTTAGTGCATATTAATCCAGTTATATGAAGAAGGAAATATCGGACACAGGTTACCTCCTGACATGACATCCCGAGATTATAGGTTACTCTGGAGAATTTGGCATCAGGCGTCGGGAGATTATTTTGACGTAGTGTCAGAACGATTTGACAGGCACGCAGACGTATCTAAAAATATCCGTGACGTTTCAAAGCCGGAAACAGGGCCTCTGCTGCTGTTGCACACAGACGCACCGCGACGCACAGCACCAAGCCTTGGCTTAACATGCCCGCGGAGAGTGTGAATGTGACTCACCTGTCCAGGCATCTTTGAAAAGTGGGTGAGCTGTGACCTTAAGTCTGTGGTCGACAGAGGGCAAACAATACCAAAACTCAGTGACACTTCCAAAAACTGATTTCCCTTATTATTTATCATCCATTGAGAGTAAATATTTAAAGACAGCTGCCTTCTGGAGTTTATTAACTGAATTCGTTAAATAAATTGAAGTGATCTTACAGTGTCCAGTGCTGCTCGGTGGGGTTATGGGAGAGTACGTGCCATAAATTGAAGCATGAACCAAATTCGATCGAGATTTGGACATGTTTGATCCCTTCTTGTTGAGCAGACATGCACTGTGAAATGCTTCAGGCTGTTTGCGTTTTCAGGACCATGGACAGTTCCCTGTGCTTCTTCCACACAGACACACATGCGCGCGCGCCGTTGGTTAAGTTATGGCCTCATTATATGTGTAATACTAAATAAATTCACCAAACTTGCAGTACACCCATGACACATTTTGTGTCCGGGGTTTGCACACATTCCTGCACAAAGAGCGCAGAACAGCTGTCAGTCCTGTCACCGCATTGATGTAATCGTGATCCAATTCCAGTTAATGCGCCCTGGAGAGGCTAGACAATCACAATTCACTTGGTTTTAGACTGATTTAGAGTTTGTGGGATTCTTCACACCCCTTTCCTAACATGTAATGTCGTGCGTAACACCACACGCACTGAGGAGGCGTCATGGTGTATGCGCCCAGCCCAGGGAGGTTACTGTGTTGGCTGCAGGGACTCCCTCCTCTCACACCGCGCTCCTCCACACAGGATACCCTGGGCTGAGAGATTCACAGAGGCAGCCAGGTCAAACGACCGCACCGGCACGGCTGCAACATGCGCTCGCCAATGCGTGCTGCGTTTCAGCCCCCCAGCGCACCTGGCACGTCGCTCGGCACAGTTTTAACGCGCTCGTTTCTCTCTTCCCGTCTGTTTTGCGCTTCACATCAGGCTGGCAGTCGTGCTGGTCAATGGGGGCAATACGGTGAGTTGCTGATGACTGCGCCAGTCCCCGCGCAAGGAGCAATGGGCTATAGTTTTACATGAAAAGGCAAATGGAGAACCCAGCCAAGTACCTCTCTTCGGTGCAGGACATGGAGTCTGCGCCGGCACCCCTAGGAGAGATTATGTGGAACAGCACCGAAACGGAGGTGACAAGTGACGGGGGGAAGGATATGGTCGTGCGCACAGTGACGGGCTGTCTGCTGTCCCTGCTCATCTTATGGACTTTGCTGGGGAACATCCTGGTCTGCTCCGCGGTGCTGCGGTTTCGGCACCTACGAACCAAAGTCACCAATATTTTCATCGTCTCCCTGGCTCTGTCGGATTTATTCGTGGCCGTCCTGGTGATGCCGTGGAAAGCTGTGGCGGAGGTGGCGGGTTACTGGCCGTTTGGCACTTTCTGTAATGTCTGGGTCGCTTTTGACATAATGTGCTCCACCGCCTCCATCCTCAACCTCTGCATCATCAGCGTGGACAGATACTGGGCCATCTCGAGCCCCTTTCGCTACGAGAGGAAAATGACCCAGAGAGTTGCCTTTGTTATGATTAGCATCACTTGGACGTTGTCTGTGCTCATTTCATTCATACCAGTCCAGCTAAACTGGCACAAAGCCACGGGTGACGACATGGCTGGGACGCACAACTCTTCCACGAGTCGGCAGATGGAGGAAAACTGCGACTCCAGCTTGAGCCGAGAGTACGCTATATCTTCATCTCTAATAAGTTTCTACATTCCCGTGGCAATTATGATTGTGACTTACACAAGAATATACAGGATTGCACAGATACAAATTAGGAGAATAGCCTCTCTGGAAAGAGCGGCAGAGCACGCGCAAAGTTGCAGGACCAACAGAATAGAGTGCCAACACCACAACACTTTGAAAACGTCGATTAAACGAGAAACCAAAGTGTTCAAAACTCTGTCGGTGATTATGGGCGTGTTTGTGTGTTGCTGGTTACCTTTCTTCGTTCTAAACTGCATGGTCCCGTTCTGCGACAGACCTGCGACGGACCGAGACGCGGGTCTGCCGTGCGTCAGCGAGACCACTTTCAACGTCTTCGTGTGGTTCGGCTGGACCAACTCCTCCCTGAACCCCATCATTTACGCCTTCAACGCTGAGTTCAGGAAGGCCTTTGCCAGTCTTTTGGGCTGCCGCTATTTCTGCTCCAACACACCAGTGGAAACTGTTAACATCAGCAACGAGCTGGTCTCATATAACCAAGATACCCTCATCCATAAGGAAATCGCGAACGCCTATGTCAACATGATCCCAAATGTGGTTGAATGTATTGAGCACGAAGAAACGTTTGACAGGATTTCACAGTTTTCTCACAATCATGAAAACGCCACCGACTCAGTTTGTGACTTGGAGGACTGCGAGGCAGATATAAGTCTTGATAGGATGTCACCATTCACTCCCAATGGATTACACTGACTCCAACTTGTGTCTCCCTCCCCCCGTGCGTATTTGGATGTATTGATAATAATGTCATTGTTCATTCAGCCCCTTCCAAAGCTCCTCGCCACTGGAGCTCACAGGATAGGGTCAGCTCTACTGAACAAGCACCCTTTGCACTGTTGAGAGATCCAGTGGCGTGCTTGCAGTGATGGACATAACACAGAGAACAAACCTCTGTCACCACCTGGCCACCGCTTCATCATACAGTATATAAGATGTAATGTTGTTGTCCTGTTCTGAAAAATAATAATGTGTAGGTGTTTATTTACATGACAAGTGACGTTTGTGTTCATTTGTTCAAAGGTTAAGTGTAGATGTTGTTTACTTGAAGGCATTACTTGGAGCATCCGAGTGTTATGTCCATCCACTTGGAGGCGAAAATGTAAAGACTCCCAGAGGATTCATAATGGAAAACTATTCGCTGCTTAATAACCTCATGTGTATGAGTGCCCGCCTTTTAACTGAGTAGAAGTACTGAGGGCAGCCTTACAGACAGTGGAACCACGACAGTTTTACTCAAATGCAGTAATTCCAACGCCTTATAGCTTATTCAAAGAAGAGTGCACAACTGTGTTGAGACATGGAAGGAATGTGTTGTATGATAATTAAGTTACATGATGCCAAAATGCAGTATTCAAGTGTTAATCCAATGCACCCCTCCCCTGTGACTCTTCTAGCACACCTGCTCTGCACCACATGTACTCGTATGCAGTTTGATCCAGGCTCAGATGGCCCAAGGCTTTGATGGAACAAAACATGAAAAAAACACAAAATCTGGTGTTAAATTAAATGTACATTAAATATCGACGAATTCAAACCAGCAGCAGTGATTGAACTGAAATCAGAGTCATTTTGCTACAATCTGCAATCTTTAATTTCTTATTGAGGCCAAATCTATTGAAATGCTTCAGCACTTTGGTCATTTCTGTTGTTTTTAAATGTGCTTTATAAATAAATTTGGATAAGATCGGATTGGGTTGCTTTGTTTATTAAGAGTCTGAATTAACAAAAGAAGGCACTGAATCATGTTGAAGTGTTAGTTTGAAGAGTGTCCTGAATGACCAAAGATTTCAAGAAGTGAATCAATAACTCAGACACAATAAGGCTAGGGCTGTTTGTCAGCTGGAGAAAGTGTTGTTATAGAAAGCTTGCACTGGGCCAGTACAACTGGATGTCATACATCACCTTTCCCACACCTCTCTATCTTTGTACTGTACAGGTGACCTGATTTGAATGTATACTGCTGTCCTTTTAACAGTGATGTGTGTCATCATTTGTCTAATAAAATGCTATCATGCTCAGAGGAACAGAGTGCTCTGCTATCTTCCAGGTCACGTTAGCGTTTAACTTTCTCATGTTACTTACTCAGCTTCACTCCCACACTGCAAACATCTAAATCTTACCAAGTGTATTTTTGTCATTTTTAAGTCAAAATATCTCATTACACAAGAAATCTTACCAAGATAAATTTCACTTGTTCCACTGGCAGATTTTGTGTTTTGCTTGAATTTGGCAAAAAAAAAAAAAAAAAAAAAAAAAAAAACCCAATGGATTAAATGAAAATTATCTTGGTAAGATTTCTTGAAACAGGATTTTCTAGATCTATTATCTAAAAATAAGTTCATCTCTCCCAGTGAAAAGTTACTCTTTCGATGATTATGTCTTATTTAAAGTGTGGTGAGATATTTTGACTAGAAATGAAAAAAAATACACTTGGTAAGATTTAGATTTTTTCAGTGCATGTGTAGAATACTTTCTCTTTTTAGTCTTTTTAACATTTATTAGAAAGTAAAAAGTGGCAGAAATCTTTACTGGAGACAGACCCAACTGGATGGTAACTGTGCTTATCCATGGGCTCAAACTGTGGATGTTTTGGTTCTGTGGTGTACATATGTCACTCTGCTGTTCTTTAACCCATAAAGACCCAAACAGCCACAGGTGACCAAAACCATCTGCTGATCTAAACTGGTTAATAACTTCTGATCCATGAATCCTATCAATACATGTCAATAATTGATGTAAAAGGCAGTTTTTCATCTTTTCATGGTCATCAGATATGACACATTTGGACATTCAGAGGCTCTGTAGTTACCATAGAAACACCCTCATCTTCTTTAGCACTGATTCACCAGTAAAACCCATAGATTTGGATCAATGACAGCGGATGGACACACTGGGTTTATGTTCAGTTAATGAGATTTGACTGAAAAAGTCACTTTTTCTGATATAATAACCCTCAACTTTAATCTGAGCTTCAATGAAAATCTACATGATCCGTGAATTACATATAGAAAAGTACAAGATTTAGACTGAAAAATGCCAAATAAGGAGGATGATATTACAATCAGTGGTGATGAATCACTTCAGAAAAGGCAAATATGGAGAAAAATCCTTTAGGAACTGCCACAAAAGTAGCACTGGGTCTTTATGGGTTAAGGCAGTGTTTTTCAACCTTGGGATCGCCTGGAATTCATACAGGGTCGCCTGAAATTTCTGATAATTGATAAAAAATAAAAACTCACTGATAAACAATATAGGCTATGGTGAGTGGACAGAGACGATCCCAATTCATAACAGACGTGACAAACTGAAGCTGAAACTGAAGCACTGTGGTTCTGTATATCTGTCACATGTTCACTGTGGTCAGTTTCAGACGCTGCAGCTCTTTCATAATTCATAGTTTAGTTACTGTTTGTTCAGTATTAATTGTCAGCCTTGTAAATACAAACTGGACTGACTGTACATATCCTGACCAAGGAAAATCCAATTCTCACTTTGTGCAGTAATCTGAACCTGGCTTTTCTGCCTCCGTCCATAATAATATACATTATATAGACTAAATGTGTCTAAAATTAACGTTAATTTTCTAACTATTACATGATCAAAAACTAATTAATTAGCAAAAACATGTTTCAGGTTTTAGTTCCTTGACGCCTGAATTTATTTACAATTATGGAAGAAAAAAATTTCACTTGTGTTTTAGCTTTCAAGTCCATATTATGATGCAAATTTGCAATAATCAGTGTCAGGGGGTTCATGTCTGTGTGATGTTAAAATGGGTTCAAGAGCCAAAAAAGGTTGTACTCGACTGTATTAGACTGTCAAATCCATCAGTTCCATCTGCAGAGCACCTTTATGAATATATAAAATATATAATATTCTACAACAAACATTATTAGCTCTGTCACCCTGTGCAATACTTTTAATAACTCGCTGTACATAAGAGGATATTATTCTAGTTTTTGTCGTTGAGTTTGAGATAAGTACATGCACACTCTATGTTTATGGGTTTTTAAAAAATTCTTATTTGCAACGTAGTATAGCAAACTATTACATGATCAAAAGCAAATTAATTTTAGCAAAATTGAATGTCTGGGGTCTGTCTGGCAGCAATTTGTGACGTTAAAATGGGGTCACGAGCCAAGAAAGGTTGGGAACCACTGGGTTAAGGACACTTCTTTTGTCTGACCTGTCTTCCACAGGTTCAGGCAGCTCATATATTTCCTTCAGCACAGGCAGAGAGGTTGGAATCCAGTTGATGAAAGTATTAGAGCTGTATATGTTTGTAATATATATATATATATTAAAAAAAGTTGACGGGAACACAAAAGAATCAACTCTGTTCATGACGGTAATGAATGTTTTGTTTCCGATACATGAGCCAGTTTAGTTTGATCAGTGGCATACTTCATATAAGAAAAAACCCTCATGTCAAAACCTGAAGTCGGTGAAACAATGCAATACTTACACACTGTGTCAAACTGCCAACAGCTGCTGTCAGTTCAGCCTCTGTGGCAGCTCTAAACATGTAGTGTGTGCAAAACCCCTCACTGGGCTGATCTTATATGGGTCTTGGCACACAGGTTCATCTAGTAAAACTGCAAATAATAGAAAAAATCAAACCATAAATCACCAGTTGACAAGTTTAAAATGGAAACATTGACGGTAATACAGAAAAAAGAAGCAGCAGAATAAAGCCATTCTCTGCTGTATGTTCATGTACTGAGCTAAAATAATAATTAAAATATCTTTATTTCTTTATCTAGTCCCCGTTTGTTATGTCATTTTATGTTTTGTTTACAATCCTGTTAACCTTTTCATGCATGAATTATGAGAACCTTGGTCGAATCTTTTTTCCTGAGTGTTTTTATTCTTCTTAAGGCATGAAAAAAAAACCCAATGCGATTTAATTTTTTTAATGAACCTACTTTTCCTGGCATTACAAAAATGTCCACTCAGCTGGATGGCATGTGTTTAATTTTTGAAGCAAATAAACATGTATTCAAAACCTATCATCAGAAAGTGATAAACTGTGTGAAAACTGTGAAATAAAAGGTTTTTCATTCAGCTAATCTGATGTTTTCTCACTTTTTCACTTATTCTAATACTAGTTACTACTAACTTCATGGAAATTTAGTATGCAAAAAAATGCATTTTTAATTAAGAAAACTGCTAATTATAGTCTAATAACAATTAGCAAACAGTCACTGGGTCATGAGCGACCCAGGGGGCGGTGTTTCCTGATGAATTTATTTTCTTTATGATTTTAATTCATG
>JAQQZY010000023.1:30770429-30784322 GCA_030068375.1 Ostorhinchus rueppellii
GTATAAGTTAAATAGTAGAGGACCCAACACTGACCCCTGGGGGACACCACAAGCAACACCAAGTTCTTCAGAGATGTATTCGCCCATTTTAACGTACTGCGAACGTCCTGTTAAATAGCTTTGTAACCAGTTCCCAGCCATCCCCCTGATTCCATATTTATCCAGTTTATTAATTAGAATTGAGTGGTTTATGGTGTCAAAAGCTTTTTTTTAAAATCAATGAATATTCCAACTGCATATTTCTTTGTATCCAGTGCGTCTGACATTTCTTCTACTGCTTCAATCAGTGCCATGGATGTGGTTCTTTTTGCCCTAAAGCCTTAAGATTCATTTATTATTTTATGCTTTTCTAAAAATGTATCTAGGCGAGAATAGAAGAGTTTTTCGAGAATTTTTAAAAACTGTGGTAACAAGGAAATTGGTCTGTATGTATTATAATAGTATCCTCTGTATTTACCATTTTTCCCTTTAAATCATGTATCTTTATTATATGTTTATGAAAACTGAGATAATTCAAATACTATTATACCAAAAACTGAAGAAAAAGAGACTTTTTTTTGGTAAAATATAAATAACTTAACATAAAACAAGTGTGTCCATCCACTGTCATTGATCCAACTCCATGAGTTTTATTAGTGAATCAATGTTATAGAAGATAATGGTGTTTCCACATTGACTACAGAACCTCTGAAACTCATATCTGATGACCATGAGAAGATGACAAACTGCATTTTACACCAATTATTTACTTGTATTGATAAGATTAGTGGATCAATGGATATTTAAGTGTTTAGATCAGTGGATGGTTTTAGTCACCGGTGGAGGTTTGGGTCTTTACGGGTTAAGACTATTTAAGATTTCTAACACAATAAAAATTAATCAAAACTGGTATTAAAACCTTCAGAACATCCTTAAAAAAATCATGTTCGTGTGTCTCGTGACAAAACCTGCCACCCTGCCAAATAATGGTATAAAAATATTATATATTCATATTTTTTCCACTTTAAAGGACTTAATCTTTTAGACCTACTTCTGCTTGAAACACACATATAAAATATTAATGATATTTTTTGGGATTTTAACCCTTTAAAGGCCAAAATGGTTTCAGAAGTCCGCTTTTTTTTTTTTTTTTTAAATTAAAATAAATAAATAAATAATTTGAATAAAATACATTTGAATTACTATTGTCTTGTTATTTTTATTAGGTCCTGGGATGGGTCAATTTTTGGCAGCAACATTTATTTTCATGCATTACTTTAATTTTTGCAGTGTCAGTTTAAAAAAAAAAAAAAACACTTTTCACTTCACCCTTGTGGTCAAAATCTGCCACCATACAAAATATGCTATAAAAACAGTATATATTACCACTTTAAAGAACTTAATCTTTTAGACCTACTTCTGCTTGAAACATACATATAAAATATTTATGATATCTTTAGGACGTTAAGCAGAGGGATGCACTTCAGAGTTACACTATATTATACAACAAAATAATGTTTGGGTTTTTTTACGACTTATGAAGAAAATTCAGTACAGAACAGTATTGATCTGTGTAGGATTTTATGAACATTCTGTGTTAAATGGTGATGTTCATATATGATTATGCATCTATTCTGCACAAATGTGGTGTGCATTTTTTTAATATAGTAGATGTGAATATTAATGAATTTGCTGAATGTAGTGAGAAAACCTGCTACTACGCAAGAGCTAATTAATGAACCTTAGAAGATTAATGGACGGACTTAATTACCTTCCAACCTTGGGTTATCATTATAGTGAGCGAAATCTGTGGGCAAACACACTATACTAAAAATATCTGCTGGAGACAGTGTCACTAAGAGGAAGATCCCCGGTGAGAGCTAGTCTTTCATTAGCCTCATGCACCTGACTTTTCTTGGCTGATAAAAACTCCAGGTGCCTTTAACACCACCTAAAAAATATGTTACTAAAGACCGCAGGGAGTTTCAAGCTTACGTACTATCGACACCAGAAAAACAGTAACGGGAGAGAAAAGAACCCAACTGCAGATCGGTCTCAGGGCCCAGGTAAGTTTGAGCTACAGATGGAAACCGCAGGAGGGAGGAGAGAGGCAACGCAAACCCATGGCCCTGATTACAAACGGTACAAGACACAGCACGGACACAGAAAAGACGATGATAAATCATGTCTCACCTGCAGATGGTCATTTGGGCTGTGGGATAAAAACAGTCCATGTTAAGACCTAAGCTCTAGTTAACGCCATAAAGACCCATAACTGCTTATGTGGCAGTTCCCAAATGACATTTTCTGTCTATTTAACCTTCCTCAAGTCCATTATCTGTTTATTACAATACTATTCTCTGTGTTTTGCATTTTACAGTGAAAAATCAGCTATTTTTGCAAATTTAAATTACTGATCATATAGATGTTCATAACAGTTTGAGTTGTGTGTTATTATGACAGAAACAGACAAAACTGAAGAAAAAGTGACTCTTTCAGTCAGAACTATTAATAATTGAACACAGAATAACTCAGCGTGTCCACCCCCTGTCATCAATCCAACTCCATGGGTTTCACTAGTGAATTAATATTGTAGAAGATGACAGTGTTTCCATGGTAACTATGAATCTTCTGAACGTCCAAATAGGTCATATCTGATGACCATGAAAAGATGATAAACTGTATTTTACAACAATTACTTACATGTATTGGTAGGATTAGTGGATCAACAGGTATTAAACATTTACATCAGCAGATGCTTTTGGTCGATGGTGGATGCAGTGTTTTCGCTACTTTTATTTAGTAGCGGCGTCCCGCTGCTACTAATTCCCCCCCGCCACTTCTTCAAATTTCTATAAATTTTGTGTTTGTTGCAAATACACAACCATGTCGAGTACGTGACAACTAAAGTAGCCTAAACTACAGATAAGTATCTTGAATCATATACTCTTTAGGGGGCGGGGGAGG
Source organism: Ostorhinchus rueppellii (assembly GCA_030068375.1). Classification (NCBI taxonomy): domain Eukaryota; kingdom Metazoa; phylum Chordata; class Actinopteri; order Kurtiformes; family Apogonidae; genus Ostorhinchus; species Ostorhinchus rueppellii. The sequence goes on from JAQQZY010000023.1 coordinate 30,773,376, forward strand.
TGAATTAGCGAGAGCGCAGTCTTGGAAGTGACAGATCAGGTGATCAGACAGTCGGAGTAGGAGTGCATCTTTGCGATTCAGGCAACGTTGGAGAAAAGGTAGACTTATTACGGTAGTTTGAGATAACTCATCATTTTTAAAAGTTAAATAGATATTTGCCAAATATTGATAGCCAGCTAACGTTACATAACATAACAGCTTAACTTAATTGTGCGCGGTGCCAACTAAGCTAATTTATAAAAGCATTAAGCAAATATCTACACGAGGTAATGCTGACTCCATTTTCAGATGAGTTTATGGAAGTATTTCTCAAAAAAGAGAAATCTGACGAGGATGACCCTAGACAGGTATCATTAGCCTTTTAATAAGTCATAGATTGTCATACCATTTGGTTGTTAAAAATCTAATAAATCAGTTCTAGAAATAAAATCTGCAGTGAAGTGTCATTTGTTTACGCCGCCACCACTGCAGCCCCCGCTGCAGAAAAAAATCCTAGAGGAAACACTGGGATGTTTGGGTTTTTATGGGTTAAAATAGGTCCAGGGTTACCAGACGATGGGCTCAATAAGTCAGACGGACAGTGTCTAGAGGGGTTTTGCTGGTCATATGTAGACCTTGCAGTAGCAAAAAGCCACTTAATCCTTTTAGCACCATACAGATATATTTATTAAAACACCTGGTCTTTTTTTTTTTTTTTTAATCTATTTTTGGCAATAATTTGGCAAAAAAAAAATGCCTTATGTATAAATAATTTACACCCTTTTTCCAGGAGAAGTAGAACTTTCCAAATCTGTCAAGTATGTACCATTCTTATGTCATTAAGTACCTAAAACTGTGTGTTATGAGAGGAAAAGGACAAAAACAGAATTGGATTTTCTTCAGCTTTCTTTTCATAAGTTCTTGAAAAGTACAGATGGAACATTTGTAAGATTACAAAAATGTAATTCAAACTATTTTACAACAACTCCGACAGTTTGACATTTCTGAAGCTTTCTGAGTCCATGTTACAGGCTGTTCTATTCATCAATAACCAGGCTTTTTTTTTTATTTTAGCAGTGGTAATTTCTAATACAATTCCTGTCCAGCTTTCAGGGGCAGTTTGAAGGATTAAAATTGCACAAAGTAGCGAGGAGTTAAGGTCAGAGGTGGACAATCCCAGCTCCTTAGAGTAAAAGTCCTGCCATGGTACTACCTGTTCACTGAACACGGGTTCCACTAATGATCCCTTCATCTACTTGGATGAGGAGCTGTGTTCATCCAAATAAGCTGGTTCAATGAATGGTTGGAACAAATACATGGCAGGACTTTTACTCTAGGGAGCTGGGAATGTCCACCTCTGGTTAAGGTAATTTGAATTACACAAGTGCCGGGATCACTGTGGTTTTAAAAGGGTTAAACATTAATAGATATATAGGCTCCGGGTTATGGGGGACTGGAGCCACTATGGGTGTAGTCACATCTGGAAAGTCATGTGGTCCACTTATTTGGTTTGGATCAAATGCAGACTTTATTTCTCATTGCACTTATTGCTAGTGAACCAAAGTTTGTAAACAGAAGCACAGATGTGACAAACTGCACTGGCATCGGACAGAAAATTTGGAGGTGGGCTGAATCAGAGACAGTGGGTGTTGATGAAAACAAACATGGAGGTCCTACATGACCACTGACCAAATGTCAATGAGACGTTCAATCTCCTCATTGCTCCATGTCTGTCCACAGCTCATGGCTGCTGCTATTAGCTCCAACTACCCATGCGGCTCAGCTACTTCCAGTTTGGTTGATTACCCACAATGCCACGCAACTACCGTAACTCGTCAAGCACAAAAAGGTGCACTGGTTCCTTGGTTTGTTTTGGCTTGAGGCCGGTTATATTCCCACCAGAAGTGAACCAGCACAGAGTCCATACGGAAACGCACTGAGACCACCCACGTAGAAGCGTTTGTTTGATTTGAATCAGTTTGCATGTTTGTATTCACACCCAAAAAAAACTATCAGGACTTTCTGGGGAAACAAACTCCGGTCCATGTTTAACAAACTAAATGAAGTAGGTCTGAATATACGCAAAAGAAAATGAGGAACCTGAGCTTAAATTGTTGAAAATGGCGGTTCAACTTCTGCAGTTTATGACAAATTTGTGTTATTCCTTTTTCCTGGTAAAGCACTGGTGCAGTTAGATTCAATTTGTGGTCAGTTTGTAAAATTTAATAGAGGTCAGCAATGGCCAATTTACACCCCAACACACACACACACACACAATGCAAATAGTCCCTTTAAAATGCTTGACAGGAAGGAGATCTGAGAGACTTGAAATTTGTAGATTTATTTATTTTTTTTACGCAACCTTGAAAGGGTGTTTATGGAAGCAAACTAAAAGGAGCAGATGTGGGGTTGATCTTAAATGACAGCTATCACAAAAGTTTATTCTTTAAAACCTCGAGATAACTCCATTCTTGGTGCAACAAGAAAGTGTTACACGAAAAGAGTCTGAAGTGGCTGAAAATCCACTTCATACATCGTGTGCCTTTGTCCAGCATGCTGAATACAGTGGCAAAGTAAAGACTAGAGATGCATAGGTGAGAAAGAAAAGGGGCCTGTGGTGCTTGACAGTTATGTTGTACAAGTGCCAGTATTCTGTACAAGGCCAGAGTCCTCAGACATTCTTTTCTGCTAAAGAAAAAAAACCTGCTCTTAATTCAGAGCGAGGGATGAATCAAGGGGGGGGGGCAACATGCTCCTCCACAGATGTTCCAATATCCTAAGGAGAATAAATCCTTCCCTGTGGAGGACAAGCCCCTGCCAGAAGATCAATGTCACAGTATGTATGGTCTATGGGAAAAAAAAAATACTGTTCCCTGCTTTGGGTAAACACATCTCAGGGGTCTCTGTCCTCAGAGGGAATATTATTTAAGTCAGTCTCTGCACAGAAAACAGCTTTGAGATTCACACCGGTATTTGAAGGAGAAAATAGGCAAGGAATGGCAATGATCAGCTCCCCAGGAAACTTAATTTATATGTAGGGAGCAAACCAGGGACACCCGAGAATTGCAGGGACTTTGGGAGATTCACGTTTGTGATTCATGGTGCACATTAAAATAGTTCCTTGATATAAAGTTTCATTCACAAATCTAAAAGACTGATTATTTTGAGTGAAAGCAGTAGGTCAAGACCGGAATATTAAACAGAAGGAATTGCATATCTGTTATTGCTAATCTAAAGAGAAGATAAATATCCACTTCTGGCCTGATGAGGTGGTAACCACAAAGATTATGTACCAATAAACATGCACTTACTTACACACAAATACATTGAGGTGCACAGAGATCATTTCTTTCTCTCCATAATTCATCAACCTTCACTTCTTCCACTTCCATAATTAAATCTGGCTCTAATAGTGGCTGCTACACATGATTAAACTTCACCTTGGCTTGAGTTCTTTCCACTGAGTCCCATCTCATCACCTCTGTCCTTGTGTATTTTGCTCGCAGCCTCTAAAAATATACTCTTGCCACTCTTGTCAGGAAATGTTCACATCTCCCCTCATTACTAGCCCCTCGTACTTCTCATTATCTGCTCACTCTCTCAACAGCATGTCCGGCTGTCCAGTATGTGTTTATTTTCCCAGGTGAAAGGTGATTCATCTTGTTCAACACTCTTCTGTCTTATCCTCTGTGCCGTGTCTGTCAGTGTTTTGTGATCAGTTCCATGTCTTACATCGAGTTATGGCCTTTGTTCTTCCCAGGAGGACTGAGTGGATGAATGCACCATCTGACTTGGATGAGACCACAGGGTTGACTCAACTATGATGTGGAAGGCAATGACCGAACACAGTCCACCTTTGGTACAAATGATGTAGTGTCCATAACAATGCTGCTCTGGAGATCCCAGTATTCCACTGGGAGTGTCAATGCAACTGGAAGGTTAACAACCACAAAAACACTGATGTGGAAGAAGAAAGTGTAGTAACTGGATTTCACAGAATATATTACATCTGGAACCATTTAGTTGGTTTTCAGCTCAGTTATTATTATTACTCTTAGTAGTAATAATAATAGTAGTAGTAGTAGTAGTAGTAGTAATAGAGGTAGTAGTAGTAGTAGTAATAATAATAGTAATAGTAATAATAGAGGTAGTAGTAGTAGTGGTAGTAGTAATAATAGTAATAGTAGTAATAATAGAGGTAGTACTAGTAATAGTAGTAGTAGTAATAGTAGTAAAAATACTGTAGTAGTAGTAATAGTAGTATTAGTAGTAGTAGTAAAAGTAGTAGTTACAGTACAGTAATAGCAGTAGTAATAGGAGTGGAAATCGTAATGGCAATAATAATAGCAAATATATATAAATATGAACAGTATGAAATGTCTTAAGAAAAATAAATGTGATTTTATAATAATAATAATAATAATAATAATAATAATACTAGATTATATTGTTATGATATTATTATTATTATTATTATTATTATTATTATTATTATTATTATTATTATTATTATATTATAACAATAATAATAATACATTTTATTTAAAAGCGCCTTTCGGGTCACTCGAGGACAATTTACAGAGAATATTAAAATATAGTAACAATAAAAACAGAAACAAACAAAGCAAAAAGCAATCATAAAAGCTATAAAAAAAACCCCATAAAAAATCTAAAACAGCATTTTAGCATTATTGTGCCTCTTTATAAATGTTTTGTGTATTTGTAGATCCTCTGTGATCTGTTTGTTGTAAAGTATGTGTGTAAATGATAAACTGAGGCAGAATAATGTTAAAATTGCCCTTATTTTTCTTAACACATTTCAGGTTATTCATGAGATTTAGATTTTCTGGAAACCTTTATAGATCTAAACATTTTCATACCTTTTTCACTGTTATTATTTCACTGTTCTGACCCAGCTGGGATCGTATTAGGCTGAAAATGCGTTTGACACCCTGCTCCACAGGACAAAGCGCTTACAGACAATGAATAACAGGAGGGATCGTGTATGACTGCTAAAGTATAGTATTTCTACTTAACTCAATACTAATGAATGTGTACCAAACAGCAGTGAGAACAGAGGGCATGTATCTGTTTTTGTTTTAAAGGGTAGAAAAGTTGGCCAAAATTGTTTGAATCCCTTAAAGCATCTCACAATTGAAGATGACAGGTCATTTTACTTTCCTGTGATGCATGGAAATTTGCATCAGGCTTCTACGTGTACTGCATCCACACAAAACAATTTAAGGACACGGAATGTACATAAGCAAAGACATAGGAAGACAAGATACAAAAGAAAATGGAAGACAAGGTTCATTTAACCAGAGAAAATACCAACATTATATCATTGAAATAAAAAAAACCTCACACCTAGGTGCATTTTGTTGCTGCAATTTCATAACAGAAGACAAGAACAAACAAGTGCTACCAGGCACAACAAACCCCGCCCCTCGCATGTATTGTAGCTTATTTTAGCGTTGATCCAGCTGATGTCATCATGTCTATGTGTGTGCTGATGTCAGCATATCAATTGATTCTATATATGCTTCGAGTCTGAAATAAATATGAAACAAAATTGATGTTTTTATAGACATTTGAAATTTTGCCCATTATAAGTAAAAGGAAAAAAAAATTCATACAAAATTTGAACTTCCACTTACTTTTCCCAAAATGTAACCACATGTATTCTGGGTCATTGGTAATCTTTAAACCCCATTTGGTAAGAATTCAACCAATAGTTTTGCTGCTGCAGACATGTTAAATTCGGCCCATTATAAGTAAATTGGTGGGAAAAAAAATATGGAAAAAAAATCATAAAAATTTGAACTTTGACCTTCTTTTCCCAAAACATTATGACATCTATTCTATATCATTGGTAATCTATAAACCCAGTTTGGTATGAATTCAACCAATAGTTTTGCTGCTACATGACATTTGAAATTTCGCCCATTGTAAGTAAATAGGGAAAAAAAAAGATTTGAAAAATTCATAAAAAATTTGAACTTTGACCTACTGCCCCCAAAATGTAATCAGATGTATTCTAGGTCGCTGACAATCTATGAACCTAATTTGGCATGAATTCAACCAATAGTTTTGCTGCTAGAGCATTAACAAAACAAAGAAACAAACAAACCAATCGAACCAAAAACAATACCCCTTGCCTCCCCTTTGGGCACTGAGGTAAACATGTTTCTACTTCTTCCATGTGGAAATATGATGCTGAAAAACAAATCATTAGCCGCAGTTTTAAAGGAGTGCCTCTGATAAACAAATATGGCTCATATAAAGTGAAACACAAGAAGTTCTTTGCAGCAGATCTGTACTAACTTTGAAACCTGAGAAGTGGCGCTTCTATTTTTCCACTTCCATACAGAGTTGGAGAGGTTAAAGAGAAAATATAAGCAGCAATATTCAGAAAAAAAATTTGGCATCTGAGAGCGGATTTCTAAAAATTTGAGTGGCTGACAACACACAGTCGAGGTCAGATTTCTAATCTCATTTGATGCCGTTTTTTAAGAGGTGCTCTGAAAACAGAAATGTTTTTCTGACAAGTTTTCTATTTATGCGTTGTAAATTAAGAAATACTTCCAAGATATTTTATATGTGTCTAGGTCACATTATGCACAAATACAGGAAAGATTTAACCTGCAAGTGACTCTTAAACTGGCTACAGTGTGACTCATATTTGTAATATGCTTTATAGTATTTTAACTGATTATTGGCAATGATCTGCAAAGTGTACACTCAGCTGTTATTCTGTTCACCCTTTATCGGGCAGGTGACTATTTTTGGTAATTTCCACATACAGTGCATTACAAGACAGGGAGAGCAACAGTTCCAGTGAGGACAGTGAGTCAACAATCTCAGGTCCAATGCGGTCTACAGCAGTGTTTCCCAACCTTTTTTGAGCCACGGCACATATTTTACATTAGAAAAATCACAAGGCACAGCACCAACCAAAACTGTCACAAAAAGTATATTTATTGAAATATTAGGCAAATCTAGTCTCACTAAGTGTGAAACCTGGGCCTGTTTAGGTGAACACAAGCGATTCTTCCTCAACAGCACTGAGTCTCTCCCTTTTGTCAGGGGGTGGGGTTGCGGTTGGAACATCGGGGGTGACATTGTAGCGGCGCGTTTGGAATAAGAATGCTCAGAGGGGTGTGCCAGCGATCCCTCAGATGACAGGTGTCAAACATGCGGCCCAGGGGCCAAATCCACCCCGCCAAAGAGTTCAATCTGGCCCCTGGGATGAATGTGTGAAATGTAATAATTACACAGAAGACATAAACAATCAAGGATGTTAAAATTATTTTAGGTCAATTCAATCTAAAGTGGGTCAGACCCGTAAAATACTATTATAATAACCTGTAAATAATGAAAACTGCACATTTTTCTCTTCGTTTTAGTGGGGGGGGGGGGGGAGTAAAATTACATAAAAATGTTTACACTTACAGACTAGCCTTTTATTTAAAAAAAAAAAAAAAAGTGAATAACTTGAAATCTCTCAAGAGAAGTATGTGGAATTTTAATAATGTTCTGAAGTTATTTAATGTTTTGTATATTTGTAGATCCACTCTGATCTCCAAGTTGTGATTCATATGTATAAATGCTAAAGTAAGACGTAATATAATAATATCATAACTTATTTTACTTTTTTTCAGGTTGTTCATATTACGTTCGCATACAATTCACAAATGTAAACATTTTACTTTTTTTCTTCTTCACGAGACACTTCTTAACCTATTATTTACATTTTTTTCACTGGTCCGGCCCCCTGTTTATATCGTATTAGGGTGTATGTGGCCCCTGAATTAAAATGAGTTTGACACCCCTGCCTCAGATGGACCCCCCAGATTGAGGTTTGTTGTATAATAATATGGGGGGCATATCCCTCCTGCCCTAACTCGATACACCAGGGTTCATGGGTAACCCGCTCCATGCATAAGGGGGCTTTATCAACAGAACGCACCGCATCAGGGCCAGTTCACATTTATCTTTATTTTGCAAACAGAAGTAGGAGACAGTTGTGATAGAGTGGATCATTGGTGTGTGCAGTCGTATGGATCTATATCACACTGCTGCTTACAGAACCAATCAGGGGAAATTAGCTAATTTTCCACGGCACACCTGATGACTTCTCTTGGCACGCTAATGTGCCACGGAACACTGGTTGGGAAACACTGATCTCCAGGGTCTGTAAGATCCAGCTGTGCATGAACAGTGAGTGGACCTGCTTTGTTCGGTACCATGAAGTAATGGTACTAATGTAAGGAATGATGTTCAANNNNAGATAGATAGACAGACAGACAGACAGACAGACAGACAGACAGACAGACAGACAGACAGACAGACAGACAGACTTTATGTTCCAGCAGCAACAGTACAAACATATAATGCCATTAAAATACAATAAAGGCTAAATGTATACAATAAACACTATAAAGACTAAAAATATACAATAAGGGCTAACCTAAGAAAATGAGATATGAGATGTGAACTATTCCGATGGTAATGAATATGAAATATACACGTGAATATACACAATGTATTATCTACTAAATTTACAACCTCTACATTCCCCATCAGTCAACGCCCTAGTTCTAATATGAGTTCTAATATCTAATATGCCAGGACTGCCAGTATTTTGTTTTCATTTCATCACTGCAGTGAGAAGTCACATGGGGTGGACACCAGAGAAACTATCACCAGAGTTGTAAATGTCAGGTTTAAAGTTCTTCATGTTCCAACAGTCATTTCTAATGCTGCACTGCAGATAGGCTGCAATAAAGAAGAGAGCAAAACTAAAGTGTTGCTATTTTAATTAGAAGTAAATGAAAAAAATCAGGGTTAATTAATTATTGCAAAGAGAATAAAGAGCTTTTCTCAGAATAACAATCTATTTCTAATTATGACTCTTTTGCACTGCTGACTCTGCTGTCAGTCCTCTTAAAACACTCCCTTTGTCTTGGCTTTTCTAGGGATGCATATTGTCATCTGCTCAGTTTTTAGAAGGTTTATTGTGTCAACACTTTATTTCATTGGCTGTGACAGTTGTTTGATTTCTGCTTACAATTATTCCATGCCCTTGCTCCTTCACTGAGGACCGAGAGAGTTTTCTTCATTTAGATTAAAAACTTCATCACAAGAGCTTTCTCAAGAGAGTGCGTTAAAGTAATGAGACAAGACAAAAAAAATATAAAGGAGACGAGATGAGCTTGCCATAAAAAGACACAATGTAAAAATAAAGAGAAATATTGTCATGGGTAATGCTGTTTTATCAGTGAAATCTTGCATCTAAATAGAAAAATAGTTTTGGGGTTTTTTTGCACAGGCAAAAAGATTTAGGGTTAGAGGTTAGGGCAGTGTTTTTCAATTTTGGGGTCACCTGCAATTTCTAGTAATTGATTAATTTAGTAATATTAGTAAAAACAAATTCTCTAATTTGAATGTCTGGGTCGCCACAAGTTTGTGATGCTAAAATGGGGTCATGAGCCAAAAAAAGTTGGAAACCACTGGGTAAGAATGAAACAGCTTCACATATTGATTACTTTTTCCCAACAGTGTACGACGATCACACAGAGGAGTAAACTGTATCAGGTACCGATTACCCAAAGAAAACCATCCATCCATCTATCTTCTGAACCCGCTTTATCCTCACTAGGGTGACGGGAGTTGCTTGGAGCCTATCCCAGCTACTTAAGGGCGAAGGCGGGGTACACCCTGGATCATCACAAGGCTGACATACAGCTCTCACATTCACACCTATGTGCAATTTAGATTAACACCTACCACTGTATGTCTTTGGATGGTGGGAGGAAGCTGGAATACCTGGAAAGAACCCATGCAGACATAGGGACATGCAAACTCCACACAGACATGTCCCACCAGTGACTGGTGTCGGAATCAAACCCAGGACCTTCCTGCTGTGAGGCATGAGTGCTATCCACTGCACCACTGTGTCACCCCCAAAGAAAAACTCTAAACACTTAACTGTTGTTGGATTTATTAATAATACATACATAAATAGAACCTTTTTCCCAAGTCGACCCTTTGATACATTAATTTTATTGCCTTATACATGACAAGACAAATAGCAGCCAACATTAGGCAATAAACAAGGCAAAACAATTTTAACGACCCTTCCACAACTAACCCAGTGAAAAAACAAACACAATATGCTGATTTTGTGACAGAAAGCAGGGGTGTGAGATTTATTTTGTCCTTGGTTGAAATCTAATCACTGATCTACGTAATAAGTGAGTCACCAGAATTCATTATGATAATTCTTCAGCTGTGAAATGAACACACACCAATTACATATTATGATCAGACCTGATACCTTAATGAATGAAGACCACTGTGCCTGCTGTCTGTGGATCCAGTCCCACGTTGCCAGACTTATTTCCACGCTAGATTTGCACGGTTGACAGAGCAGAATGAAGCTCGTGCTGAAACCACACACACACACGCGCGCCTAGAAATGACAAAAGCCCACTACGCTCATGCACAATGCATACAATACAAGTCACTCGAGCTGCATTTCATATGAAAGGAACCTCCATGCGTATGTGAAAACCTCAGTCAGAGCGCACAGCGGTGTTTATGTATAGATGTGAGGCCTTCGAGTCATGTGGGAAAACTAACAACTGCAACAATATCTAGAGACTGTATTCATTTATTTGTGGTGTATCAAATGTGTTGGATTGCGCTGTCTTTATTGTTCACCTCCCTATCGAAAGGCAACTGAGCTGCTGCTAAGCTCGGCCTCCCTTAGTAACTGTTGCTACCGTCTAGTTTTAGATTGATACGTTTTCTAGTTTACTGTTGTAGCAGTGTCTGTGATGTTGGATTACAAGGTCACTCTAGGAAAAATTAAAATCTCAATGAGGATTTCACATAATAATAATAATAATAATAATAATAATAATAATAATAATAATAATAATAATAATAATAATAATAATAATA
>JAQQZY010000023.1:30784422-30794428 GCA_030068375.1 Ostorhinchus rueppellii
CAATTTAGATTAGCCCATTAACCTATCAGTGCATGTCTTTGGATTGTGGGAGGAAACCGGAGTACCCAGAGAAAACCAAATAATTACAAATGAGTTGTTTATTAAATCAGGACTGTTTAAGTTTCAAGAGTTAGCTCAGGTAAAGACATTGTTGATTGTGTTTAGAGCAAGAAACAGACTTTTGCCTGCAAATTTGTAGAGATTATTTGTTTTAGTATGACAGGATGAAAAACACAGAAGGAGGTTTACTTTTAAACAGCAAAAGGTCCTGACTAATGTAAAGCAAATGTGTATTTCTGTTGTAGGTGTCAGAATGTGAAATTCTTGGGCAATCAGGGTTCTCCCAAGACAATGGAATAACGGCACTGCGCCAGGGTACCAGCACTCAGCACTGTTATACTCCGCCCACCCCCCCAGCACGCTTCCAAGCAATGTACAATGTACAAATATTTTTCAGTTTAAGAGGTTGTATGAGGAGAGAATAGAGAAGCTTTATATAAAACATGTAATGAAATAGTTGTTTATGTTCATTGGCTGTTTTGTAAACTGTTTACTGTAATAGCTATAAGGGCAACTTATCTGACGTAAGCAGATGTTTGAAGAAAGATGCAGGTATTAAAAGTTCTCTTCATCCTGCTCCTTTCTAATCATTTAGATTATAATGGCTAAATAAATGGAAATGAAATAACAATAAAGCTTATCTAAATAGTACTTTATGCTGAGAGGTTTCACAAAATGCTTTGCAATAAAATCAGAAGTAAAATACAAAGACAATAAAAACACAGTTACAGACACAGACACTTGAATTGTCATGTCTCCACTCTTTTCTCTCTCTCTGCCTCCACTCACTCACTCTCTCTAGTCTTACTCTCTCTTCTGTCAATCAGCTCTTCCTGCCATAATCAGTCTAACCCGGTGCACCTGTTGGGCCAGGTGTGACTCATCAGATCAACTATTTAACCTTCTCTGCCCTGTCTGTTTTCTGTCAGATCGTTCATTAGATTGCATGACTTTCCAGCGTTTACTCTGTTTCTTTGTTCTCTGACCCGTTCCTGCCTGTTCCCTCATTGGCCTGTTGTTCTGCCTGAGCCCCGTCAAACAGACCACCCTTCGTTTGGACCTCGTCTTAGTGCCTGCCCTTCAGCCCCAACTACGCCTTTGGCCACTCTTACACTGGATCATATGGTGCTCGGCCCCTGGACCGCCCCTGACCACCAGCATCACCAAGCCCTCCGGATTCTGGATGTTTTGGACTCCAGGTTTAGTACCACTGATACTACACTGAAGAGGATTCTATTTGGACTGTGTTGGTTTTTTGAACTCTTGAACTGTTGCTTTGTACAGTGGTACAATAAGCTGTTTGTAACTTATACTCTGTGTGTGATTCTGCATTTGGGTTTACCTCCGGATCATTACAAGAATAAAAATATAAAACTAAAATACACATACCTGCATAAAGGATATAGAAGTAAGTATGAAGTGCTACAAACACAAACTATGTTACAGCAGGAAATACTAGAGAACAACATAAGCACGTCATCATTCATTCTCATTAGAGTTTACTGCTTTCACATAGATGACTACCCAAAACAATCTGCCGTGCTCGAAAATTACTGCACTCGCTGTAAATCAAGAGCAGATCATTTCGCAAATGGGCATAATTACTGAATATATCACATATCAAGATCACTTAAAGTCATACTGGATGCATCCAATATTCAGAAGCAGCTATTTTCTGCTGCATCAGGTCATGTGTGTTGATTACAATCATCTCATGGAACAGTCCATTAGATGAAAGGACATTAATTATCACAAATGAACATGATATCTCTGCTGCAGAAACGTCATTTCAGGAAAATGAGAAGCTGTGCACCTACGGTATCTCTGCATCAAGATGATACAGAAGGTTGCAAAAAAAAGAACCAACAGGATACTAATGAACATATGGATACAGACCACACTGTCGGCATATGTTATCGCATGGGACTGTGATCGACACTAATTGGTTGATTTAAAGCTGTCAAAACACTAAACATTTTAGCACAAAGACAAACCAGTTTGATGAAATCAGGTTGCTGTTTGTGCACCAGTGAACACGACAGTACATCTTTAGGGATGTGTCAATCTCCGCAGTCCCAAATGGGAACAGTTGTGGACAGTGTGAATTACCCCTCCATAAATGGGGGTTACTCCTTTCATCTGTCCTCATCCCGTCATCTCCAAGCTGAATGTCCCGCTCACAGCTTTCCTCCTGTGCCTCTCCCGTCTGCTGCTCCACCACTTTCTTTCATACACATGCACAGTGTGTTAAAACCCAACTGCACTGACATATTTACTATAACTGCCTGTAGATCATCAAAGGAGTGTCGTCTGGGAGTCCTAAAACCTTGCAGAGGTCAATCCAGGCTGTTTTCATGGGTGGTTCCGCGCTGGTGGAATGACCTACTGAGTAAAACCAGAACAGTGGCGTCCCTGCAGTGGCGTCCAGCTCTGAAGAGAGCACTTCCTGTCCTAGTACGGTCAACATTTCAGGTTTTTCCAGTGTTTCCCATACATTCATTTATTCATGGCGGCTTACCACGAATAAATAATTTCCGCCACAAATATTTTTTTTTCCGCTTTTGGCTCGATCTCGCTCATAAAAGCATTCTAATGTAGCTAGTTATTACAATGCCGCTGCAGTAGGTGGCAGTATAAATCATCACTCCGCTAATAAAACCAAAGAAGACGCACATAACACACCTCGTCTGCTAGAAGAAGAAGAAGACCGGCAAGAAAGACCAAAGTAAGTAAAACAGTGGTCCGAACAGAAATAACTCATCATGCTCTACTAGCCTGTGCCTGTGTTCATGTAGCTGGAAGCTCCACATGCGCAGAGACATGAACTCGCACTGTTAGTAGCATTAACGTTAGCCAACAGGCTAGCCACGTCACACTTGTTTAGCTGCTGACGCTGTAAGTAGTGTAAGATTCCTGTCCTGTGGGAAACACTGTTTTTGAATGCGTTATTATTTTTATTCTACTGTTCTGCTCTGTGTTTGGTACTGGCTTTTACTGGTTTTATTGGTTAATGTTATTGCGGTTTTTTTGTGCGTGTTGATTTTATAGCTGGTTTCATATTCTTAATCTAATTTTTTTTATTGTGCTTTTAAGTTTTGAGATGGACAGAGTGGAAGAGAGAGAGAACTTAGCTGTTGTTCTTCCCTTTGTAAGTCGCTTTGGAAAAAAGCGTCTGCCAAATGCATAAATGTAAATGTAGATCTTAATGCTAGTGTTTCCTACTTACTCTTTTAGCACCAAAAACATGCCTGATGACAGTGTGCCCTTTCTTTTTCCTCATACTGAATAAAATGGAATCTTAGTTCGATAAAATACTTGGGCTCTCAGGTGAAGCTACACATATCTAACCATAAAGAAATAAGAAATTATGGAATATAGAAACAATACAAATTGATTCACATAATAGGGTGCACTATTTAGCCTAGACTCACTTACATTGGTCTACATTTTTTTTAAATGATCTGCTGAAGAGATTAAATGTGTTATATGTTACATATTTTAATAAGATTAATTAAACAAATGATAAAAGTGCTGGTTTGTTGAGGTTTTCTAGGTATATGATAAAGTCTTATACACATATATGTTGGTTTATGTACATTTATGCAATAGATTTATAAATCTTCCTCTAGATAGAACCTGTAAAGTGAATGTATCGTCATGTGCAGACAGTGTTTTGAAGTAGATCTGGTAGCTCTGAGACAAATATTCTTTTGAAGTAAAACTCATTCTCTTATTAATTCTCAAATTTCACATTTTGACCCATGACTGTATCTTGGAAACTTCAGCCAACCAGTGTTTATGAATTAATTTTTCTTCATCAGTGACTCACATGTGGTAAAATTTCACTACTTTTATTCATTTGACTTGTAGACCAGTGTTGTTTTTCTATGAACTGAACTTAATATATTTTTAACTAAAGAACTTGAACCTGTTCAGACTCTTTGTGTGATTCTGAATGGTTTAGGTCCAGATAATATCTTGATAATAACTGCCTCAGCTGTGATAAATGAAACGGGTGTAAATAATATTCACAACAGTTGGGGATAGCAGAGAGGGGTAATAATATAAAGAGGGTTTAATTGGAAAGATAAGCACAGAAATACTCAGTTTTTCTTCACTTAAAAAATGTAAAATGACCTGAACTCGGTTGAATTTCTTCTCAGTTGAAATGATGAACTATAAATGTGAATGAATTTATTTTATTCTATACAAACTGAACTTTGAACTAGTTGATGTGAAGTGTCCATTTACATAACACTGACACTGGTTGTACTGCAATTTATTCACTTTAAAATGAGAATGGAAACAAAAGGAGTTTTTCTCCTTGGAAAATTATAATTGATTTTATGTCACAAAAATTTAATAAGCTTGGGTTAAATAGTGACTTAGCTTATCTTGCTAAGAAGTAGAGCTAACATCAATGTCGACTGTAAATAGACATAGTCGAATAATGTTAAGTCACTGAACTTATAAAGATGATTAACAAGCAAAACACTTAAATAAGGTGGTAAAATAATACATTTTCACAAAGCTGAACACCTGCTAGCTACTTATATTTACCAATCCACATCTGTGTCATGACAGGTGAACTGAAGTTACCATCGAAAATGAATGAACAAGTTGCAGTTGGTTCTCAGTTGATTTTAGCACTGCCGTGGTTAAAAATGGTACAGTCCACAATAGGGGTGTCTGAAATTGTCTTAAATTCAACTGTTCCCACACTAAGAATGGGAGTTGACTTGTATTATTTTATTTCTTTTCTTTTTTCTTGTCGACACTCTAATAATAAAAACAATCTGTGTATGTTGAGTAGCTATGACGACCAGCAATGTGGAAGAAGTGCTATATGTGTGCAATTTATTGTACTTGAGTACTTTTAATCTGCTTCATTGTGCAAATTAATATACTAAAAAAAAAACCCCAAAAAGTTGAAATAGAAAGCCAGCATGTATTTTCAAACCCTGGTCCCCCCCCCCAATAAAACCTGCAGAATTATCCAGCCCCTTCAAAACTGATATTTTTGTCTCTTTAGGAAGGTCTGGGTCTTCATCGGGGGTACAGGCCCCCTTATTACCCCCCATAATTTGAACTATGGTTGTGGACCTGCACTGAAGCTGAAGCTACAAAGACAGGAAAACAATTAAAAAAGTCACCCAACTGATGTAGTGAAACTAATGAGAAAAATTTTACAAATTGGTCTAGTTTGGCTCAGTATGATTTCATATACTGTACACTGACAGCTGACCTGCTGTTATAATGTATTCACACTCATCAAAATGCTAGCCGTCAACCTTTTCTTCATTCAGTATGGCCAACTCAGCTGTAATGCGATGCAGCTGTATGGCCTGGTCTTGTTAGTTTTCATATAGAGGTAGAAGAAGGCTGGGAAAGCCTTGAGGAGGTTGTTTTCACCGGGTTGACGAGGTGACAACAGTGGCACACAATGGTATTGTAAGCAAGAGTAAATCAGCTATTTCGATTTAATGAGGCGACAATGTCACTCAGCACAAAAAAGAACAAAAAAAAGGCCATTTGAATCTGAACTATGCTCATGTTTACAGGTTCACGGTCGAGAATAAAGCTTCCACAAATATAATCCATCAGGAATTCTCTTCATTTATACATCATCACCCCGTTTGATTCTGTATTACAACCATTTCCACACCTTAGATCCTACACATCCATAAAATTAGCTTAGATGTATGTGTGTTGACAGCTTAACAAATAGCTAGTTTCTGGAACCTATACAGTAACTCCCACTTACAGCTTCTAGCAGTGAAAGATCCCAGTTAATCATCTGCACCTCGGTGCCTCTCTGGTAGAAGAATTGATGTTTTGCAGGCAGCAGTCCCACTTCGCAATCACCTGACTGAAACCATCTCAAAATCTGTCGACTTGCTAAAGAAATTCTCACCTAGAGCTCCAGTAGCAGTCTAATCCTATTAAAACTCATGTGTTCGGTGGTTGTCAAAGGCAGCACAGTTCACAGGGATGTCCAACTAAGGCAGGAAAAGTCGTGGGAATAAAATATCTTCAATGAAACATGGTGAGCATGCTAATATTTAATGCTACTTAAATTACAGCAAAATGTGGTTTTACTGAAATCTGTTATTTTTTTTGTTATCTTCAAATTTTTACAGAAGCATTGAGCGATAAATACACCAAAAACAATTAATGATGATCAATGAGAACATAAACTATCATCACATAGTGGATGTGCGCTACTTTTCTGTTGTCTTTCAGGCTGCTCAATCTGTAATTTCACTAATACATGTTTTAAAAAAAAAAAACGTATCATTATCCTTAAGCATATTATAATTTAATTAGGTTCTATGTAGAATTAATGCTGAAAAGTTTGATCAACAGGGGGAGGTTGTGTATCAGAACACACTGACTACTACAACCACCAACAAATCAATGCTAGGTATCCACAGAATGCATCATTCACTGAAAAAGTACAAAGCTCATTGTTTACACATATATCTGCACTATGGTATCATTCAATGACAGTCAGTTATTTTGACAATCAGTCTAACACAGGGGTGTCAAACATGCGGCCCAGGGGCAAAAACTGGCCCACCAAAGGGTCCAATGCAGGATGAATTTGTGAATGAATTAATTTTAGTTCAGGAGCTGGATACAAACCAATGTGAGCTCAAAGTACAAATTTTCTTTTTGGTCTTATGTGGGAAAAAATAACACTGTACCACTGTATGAAAATATTTACATTTAAAACTGTCCTTTAACAATAAAAGGTGAATAACCTCAAATGTCTAAAGAACATCATTGAAATTTTAACAGTATTCTGCCTGTTTGTGTGTTTGTAGATCCACTGTGATGTGTGAGTTTTGTTAATAAAAAGCTGAGATTTACTTACTGTAAAACTTACTAAATTTTCACTCACCATTGAGTGTAACACACATGTATAAATGATAAGTTGAAGTATAATTTAGTTATTTTTCTTCCAAAATCCAAGTTTTTTAAGGTTATTCACATCTTTTTTTTTTTTTTTTTGAGAAAGGATAGTTTGTAAAGGTTAATATTTTTATTGCGCCAAAAGAAAGAGGAAAAGTTGTCATTTACAGGGTATTCTGCTGTTATTTTACTGGTCCGGCCCACTTGACATCAGATTGGACTGAATGTGGCCCCGGATCTAACATGAGTTTTACACCCCTGGTCTAACACTATCTAGACTGATCTCATGAAATCGCATTGTATGTCATGCCAGTTCTTGTGGGATTTGGCGTGCTATATGTGTGCATTTTGTCCTTTCGTGTATTATTCAGCGCCATTTGTTCGCATGTCAATTAGTGCCAAGATATCAGTTTCACATATCTGTAACTGTTAACCCTAACCCTTACTTCTAACCCTAATAATCTTCACATGCCACATCAGCTGATAGTTTACATTATAGTTCCGTTGACTTAGTGACAGGAAACAACCACAATTAAATCAAAAACCACCCCACTTGGACTTCAGATCAGTTTGGAATCATCCAAGTCAGAACTGTCACACTTCAGTCTGAACTGTGGATTGACAAACGGTAAACTTAGCAAAGAATAATATCCTATAAAAACTTAATACCTTCATCCATGTGGGAGAAAGGCCGTGATTTCAGCATCAAACTCTATTCTTTTCATTTAGATCTGTGTCCAGTGATGAAAACAACAGCTGCTTTTAACATTTAGCACTTTTTCCACTCTAAAGGCTGTTTCTTAATGGTTCTTATCTAGGGTTGCAAAGGGGCAGAAAATTTCTGGTAAACTTCTAGAAACTTTCCACGGGAAGTTAAGCTGGGGGGATTTTGGAAATATTCCAAGTTGGAAACTTTCAATGGGAATCATGGGAATTTATGGCAATTAACTGGAGATTGGGGGTAATTTAAACAAACTGTATCATATACAAACATAAATGTAAATATTTTTGTTGTCATAAATAAACATCCATGTACTAATAATACAATTAAAAAACACAACATTTCAACAGATTAATTTGAGTTGAACTTTAGTTTTAATTTTTGAACAGTAAGCAATTATTTTAATGAACAACAAAAACATGTAAGTAATACCATTATTGATCAAATATATTTAGCCCATAATGTTATAAAAAACTTACTTGACTTTCTATAATCCACAGGTTCAGCTGTGTGGCTTCAATAGTCTGGTGCTTTAGGCTCCAAAGTGTGGCCTCCAGGGTTTAAGCGATCATCTGTGCATGTGATGCACAGTGTATGCAGGGGGCGTGGCCTCAATAGCCCTGCAGTAAGCAGTGCTGTGTGCATGTGACTGAGGACTGGCATTAAATTTGGTTGTTCAAGCCAAAATTACACTACAATATATTTTCCCAACTATATTTAAGTTCCCTGTTGAGGGCCAACCTTCAATTTTGTATACTTCTTTTTTTAATTCCCATAAATTCCTTTTTAATTCCTATAAATTCCTGTTAATTCCCATGAATTTTTGTGGAACGTTTCCAACTTTTAAAAGTCCCAGAATTTTGCAACCCTATTCTCATCCCATCTCGTCACTTTCTTGCACTTGGGTCTAAGGCCCTGTGGGATTAGTTTTCAGCAGAGTGACACTATTCCTTCCAGTGGTCACATAAACACATTAGACCACAGGTATCAAACATGGGGGCCAAATCCGGCCCACAAAAGGCTCCAGTGTGGCCCTTGGGATGAATTTGAGAAATGCAAAAATAGATATTAAGATCTTAACGATCATTTTAGTTCAGGTTCTACATTCAGACCAATTCAATTTCAAGTGGGTCAGAAAAGTAAAATACTATCATAACTTTTAAAACTCCAAATTTTCTCTTTGTAAATGTAAATATTGTCACGTGTAGTTTCACAAAAATGTAAATAATCGGAACAAATATAAACAACCTGAAATATCTTAAGAAAAGTAAGTGCAACTTTAATAATATTCTTCCTGTTACTAAATATTTTGTATATTTGTAGATCCAAGTGTTTGTATGTTATAATGAACATGTGTAAATGATAAACTGAAGAAGAATATTGTTAAAATTACACTTATTTTTCCAGTTTGTTCCTGTTATTCACATTGTTTGAAAAGATAGATTGCAGAAACATTAAACCTTTCATTGTTTAATTTTCCGTTTTTTATTTGCTCTAAAACATAGAGAAAAGATTGGAGTTGAATTTATTTCTATATTATTATGTTATTATCTCACTGGTTCGGCCCACTTCAGATCAAATTTTGCTGAATGTGGCCCCTGAACTAAAATGAGTGACACCCCTGGATCAGACCATAGACAGACTGAGCTCCCAAAATTGTGTTGTATGTACAGCATTTGGTATATGTAAGCATTTTTGTCCTCTTGCATGTTGTTCAATACTATTTGATTGCGTGTCAAACTACGCCAAGATCTCTGGTTCACATAACCCTCATCCTTAGTGTGTGGCATTTGACACGGCATGAACATGGATGTGGAACGTTTATAATGCATACAGATAACAAGCCAATTAAAAAGTGGCGTGTGTATTAATGCAAGTCATGACATCACGCTGCCATTGGTATGTATGCATCCAGTTCATATCAGTGAAACACACTGGCATCTTTGACAGAACTTCAGAGCCCTTTCTTGTCAACACTCTAATAATAACAGATATTGTCACAATCTGTGTATGTTGAGTAGCTATGACGACCAGCAATGTGGAGGAAGTGCTATAGCTGTGTGCAATTTATTGTACTTGAATATTTTTAATCTGCTTCATTGTGCAAATTAATATACTAAAAAAAAAAGGTTGAAATATAAAGTCGGTATGTATTTTCAAATCCTGGTCTTTTTTTTTTCCTACCATACACTACTCTTTTTTTATAGATATATATTAGGGCTGCTCGATTATGGAAAAAAATCATAATCATGATTATTTTGATCCATATTGAAATCACGATTATTTACACGATTATGTCTTGAATTTAGA
>JAQQZY010000023.1:30880791-30892566 GCA_030068375.1 Ostorhinchus rueppellii
TTAAATACAGAAAAAGCACCCATAACTGAGACTGCGCCTTTTAATACGGTGCGCCGTATGGTCGCGAAAATACGGTATGTATAAAATTGTGTCAGTTCCTACTTTTGGCTAAATCCATCAACCCTTTTTTTCACTAAAATCCAGTATATTATTGTATACAAATAGCAACTGCCTTCCAATTCTAGATATTGCCAAGAAACACATTGGTCAACCAATGTGATTGGCCTGAAGTTTGAGCACAGTGCTAACCAAAGTGCAAGCCCTGATTTTTTTGATTTTTTTTTGCACACCCAAAACTCTGATTTCTGCCTAAAACGATGGTCTAATGTTTGAAAAGTGATACTTTTTCTTGCATTTTTATATGCAGTTGTTGGATTTATTTCTTTTTTTTGTTTGTTTGTTTGTTTTGCCACTTACGGGTAAGGAACCAATTATGGTAAATTCACTTACCTTGATTTTCTACATGACAAAAATTTTGTGGAAAGTTTTAAAAAAGGAATACAATCTTGTTATGCTCTCCAATAACACACAAAGGTTGAAATTTGAATTTCAAAGCATTTCTATGAGTACCCTACACTTAACAACTGTTAACAACAACTCAAATAGTTGTATAAATCCATGTAAATAATTGGTGTAAAATACAGTTTGTCATCTTTTCATGGTCATCAGATATGAGCCATTTGGATGTTCAGAGGCTCCGTAGTGAACGTGAAAACATTGTCATCTTCTACAGTGTAAAACCCATGGAGTCAGATCAATGACAGTGGATGGAAACACTGGGTTTATGTTCAATTATCATTATCTGTGTTGAAAAAGTCACCTTTTCTTCAGTTTTCTCTTTTTCTGTTTCTGATAGAATCCCCCTCAACTTTAATCTGAGCTTTTATGAACATTGACATAATCAGGGAATTAAATATAGGAAAATACTTGATTTTCTCAATGCCAAATAAAAAACAAACACAGAAGATAATATCATAATAAATGGTGATAAATCTTAATAAAGGTTAAATAGAAAGAAAACATTTATTTGGGAACTGACAACAAACTAGCACTGGGTTAAAATTGCAGGGAAAACCTGGTGTTTTGTGATTGTATAGAAATGTGAAAGCACGTCCAAGCTTCCATGTTGAGACACAGAGTCGAGCGGTAGAATGGCATTCAGATCACCTCTAATCAGCAATCAGTAATTGCAGCTGTCAGTCATGTCTTAAGCCTCACAATCGGTCTGAAAGTGTCTGTGATTAGATCAAGTCTGCATCATGAAGTAGATTTTTCACAGCCTGAAAACACAGGGAAAGTAGGTACTGAAGTCTCATATCCACTCAGGCCACTTGAATTACAATATATTGAAAGGTAATTATGGCTGTTTGGCTCTGACGCACAAATCTATCAAACACAGCAGCTTTGATTCAACGCCTGAAAAGGGCCTGAGATGCTGCTTATTTCCCAATATAAAAGTGTGGTAATCAAGCATAAAATTAACATATATGGTCTCTGTAAATCCATTTCTACCAGCAGCTCATTTAGGTCAAGCTACTTTCTAACAATTTGTCATAAATTGATCCTATTTGCTGTAATTACAGAGATGAATGAGCATTGATCAGCAGCAGCTGCTCTGTGCACTCCTGTGAGGTAATGTTAGTACCTTTGATCAGTGTCGTATTTGCTGATCATCGGTGCATTCACTTATGTCAAGTACAGTAAGACATACAGTATGTGTTAGTTTGAAGAAGAGGCAAGTGGCGTTGTTTTGGGGTGTTGTTATTTTTTTCTTTTTTAATCAAAACTTTAGCAGAAAACCTATTGGTTGAATTCATACCAAAATAAGTTTAAAGCTTGCCAGTGACCCAGAATAGATGCCATTACATTGTGGAAAATGTAGGTCACAGTTCTCAATTAAGTTTTTGGTTTTTTATCATTTTTCACCCCTTCTCATTTACTTACAATGGGTGACATTTCACATCGATAAAAACATCAATTTTTTTTTTATTTATTTCAAATTTAGATTAGATTAGATGATTAGATAGATACTTTATTAATCTCCAAAGAGAAATTCACAGTTCCAGCAGCATGGAAGGTAAAGAAAAACACAAGGGCATGCAAGTTACTATAGGATAAAAGTAAAAAGTAAAAATGTAAACATCTGACCGTTCAAACATCTGACACATATATAGAGGTTATTGTTATACCGACAGCAGCACATGATGACATCAGCTGGATCGATGCCAAAATAAACGACAATACATGCAAGGGGCGGGGTTTGTTGTGCCTGCCACTACTTGTTCTTGTTTAAGTGCCTTAATCAATATGATCTGCATTATTAAAAAGGATAGGACCAGTGGTTGTAGTAGGTTTGTAGTAAAGTTTGTACTTCACAGCCACCATATAAAAGTGTTATAAGATGTGAAAATCATTCCAATTCTGGTGACGTCAAAGCTGCTGAGACATGTTCAGTAACTCAATAAAAGATTGTAGAGACAGTTACAACTAGAAAAGCACTCGGAGAGCACAGACCTCCGCCAAGGCAGTGTTTGCACTTTCATCCACTAGATGGCGCTGAATGTACGGATCACCACCAAAATCTAATCATCTGTAGGATACCCCATTTATGACCGTCCATAACTTCTTGAGTTATCTTGCAAACAGACAGACAGACAAACGCCGCCAAAAACATAAAATCCTTGGCGGAGGTAACAATGTTCCTTCTGTCACTTTTGGATTGGTAGACTTTCTATTTACATATCTTCACAGTCTGAACACTTTTACAATAAACTCTGAGTTCTTGACTTGTAAAATTATCTTTAAAACTCAAACATCATATATGTAAATATTCAAAAACTATTCATTTCTCATCATTGACTCTTAACACGACTGTATTCCCAAAGTAAAGTCACATGGGGCTGAATTGAAAGGGGTGGGGCTTCACCTCTCTATACCCAGGGTTCCTACAGGTCTACAAGTTAAATTTAAGACTTTTTAAGACTTTTTTTTGACTACTTAGAAATAATTTAATGCCCATGTCATACCCATACTGGCAAAACTTTGTGACTCCTAGAATTTAAGAAAATGTATTCATTTACTCCAACACCTTGATTCCCATTGTTCCAAGTCATTTCACACCAGGGGCTGCAAAGTTAGAGATAGTTGGTTCTAAATTTCAATATGAATCGTCACTTTGGGACAGGTGGAACTGAATCGACAGATTTAAACACAATACAGCGAACAAGTTTATAGCAACAGAACTTAGACCTATCATATCCTCCTGAGACCCAACAATGTATTTTTGTCCTCTGTAAGGGACAAAAGTTTGACAGTTTATAAAAATTATTATTATAAAAATGATTTTAAAATGAATCAGAAAAAAAGTGATGCGTGATGCAGTTTCCCATCAGGAATATCGTTCAATATAAAAAACAGAAATCGTCACTGTCATTGTTTCCTGGGTGTCAGGAGGTTATCAAATTTAATACCTGTTAAAGAGTGTTAGGTTTTAAAAGGAGATTTGTAAATTCAAGACTTTTAAGACATTTAAGACCCTGGAGGAACCCTGTATATCAGTTTATAAACCCTTTCATGCATACTGGTCACTACAGTGGACAGCTATTCTATGGCTGTTCTCTTGTAGATTCCTAGGTTTTGTTGTTTTATTTCCGTATCTGCCAACTCAGTGAATGCTCATACATTCATACCATTACTGTAACTTTGCTGTTCTTGATAAACCTGACCTGCAGTGACATATTTGAGTGTAAATCGATTGCTTGTTATTGTTATTAGACTGGAATTAACAGTTTGTTTTAAACCAAAAAGGGTTTTTTGTTGTTGTTTTTTTTTTTGCATATTATCTTCATGAAGTGAGTAAAGACTAGTAGAGTATGTTAAAATGTGAGAAAACCTCAGATTAGCAGCATTAAAAATGTTTTTATTTCAGAGATTTCACACAACCTATCAATAAATACATGTTTCTTTGCTTCAGAAACTAAATTATGGGTGTCCAACTGAGTGGACATTCATACAACTCCATGAAAAATAGGTTCATGAGAACAATTTCAATCACAGTTTTTTTTGTTTTTTTTTTTTATACCTAAAGAGGAATAAAAATACAGGAAAAAAACAAAACAAAACTAGATTAAGACTCTCATAATTCATGCATGAAAGGGTTAATTATCCTATTGGTGGCAATTAATCAGTCTAACTGTTTCTGGAATGAACTGTACATGTACACTATGCTAAGCTAACTATGCTAATGATCCTATGAACATGATGTTTCTATATTATGTCTGTTATGTCTTTTCACAAATGGTCACAAAATCAAAAAAGTGTGAATTATTCTATAAATTAAGCACACAGTTGAATAGGGTTAATTTTCTCTACAACTACAATTACATATAATGTCAATATTATTGCTTTCAAGATTCACTTTATTGTCATTCAGGCACAATACCAACACGGTACAGTGCAGAATAAAATCGCATTTCATCGGCTTATTTCATGAACACAAGAAATGTAAAAACATCTTAGCAGCCAGAAATATATTGCAACAACTACAGAAATAACTAAGACAATAAAACATAAAAGGCAATAGATTAAAACCATAGATAAAAACCACAAAATATTGTTTCATTCAGACATTTGTTCACTGATGCGTTTCTACAATGTACCACTGAATGCAGGATCATCAGTGTAAGTTTGAGCGCTGACTGGGAAAACCAAAACACCCCTGCAGCTGAAAAAATTAACACTTACCAGAGTCGACCCCCATGATGAGCCGCCCAATTATCAGCATCTCAAAAGAGTGCGACTTCTCACCCAGAGACAGCAGCAGAGCAGCCACGACTGCAAAGCCGTTATTTAGCAGCAGAGTTCCCTTTCTGAAAGAGTAACAAGAAAAGCACAAACAGCTTAACAGGACAGGACAAAACACTGTGGACAAAATATACCAACAATTGTATAAATATCCACAATTTATTTGCGTCTGAGTTTATCCAGAACATCAAATTATTCACATGTATATTCGACTCAAAGCGGCCAAAGTGAAGTCATTTAGTTCTTACTTACATCAGAGATTTCCAGTTTTAGAACACAAATATTAGCTTAACCCACAAAGACCCAGTGCTACTTTTATGGCAGTTCCCAAATGATTTTTTGTCCCCAATTGATTTTACTTTTTTTTAAGTAATTTATCACTATTTTTTCTAATATTATGTTCAGTATTTTGCATTATTATGTGAAAATCAGGCATTTTCCTACATTTAAGTTACTGATTGTGATTGCTGTCCATTAAAGCTCAGACTAAAATTGAGGGTTATTGTATCAAAAACTGAGAAAATGGCAAAAAAAAAGTTACTTTTTCTATCAAATATATCATTAACTGAACATTAAAAAAAAAGACTCCATGCAGTGTCATTTATCAAACTCAGATGAATCGATGTTATAGAAGATGACAGTGTTTCCACGGTAACTACAGAGCCGCTGAACGTCCAAATGGGTTACGTCGAATGACCAGAAAAGATGACAAATTGTATTTTACGCTAATTATTTACATGTATCAATAGGATTAGTGGATCAACAGTTATTTAACTTTTTATATCAGTAAATGATTTTGGTCGCCAGTGGATGTTTGGGTCTTTATGGGTTAAAAAGGTGATATTTGCTGGAAAGCGTCCAAATGCCACAAAGAACCAAAGACTCAACATCAGACATCAGACCCAGTTCAGTCTCCTTGTACAGCCTGTGCATTTATACCCTGCTTTTGTGTTTACACATGGAGGTGCTCAATGACCTTCCATATACGGTAATATATGTGATTTACTATCTTTTACAAACATCAGAATGCATACAGAAATTTCCCCACTGCGGAAAACCAAACATGTTGCTTGAAAGTGATTTATCTTTGTCGCGTGTCAAATGTGTGGCCTGTGGACCAAAACCGGCCCGCTAAGGCATCCTATCTGGTCTGTGGGATGGATTTGTGAAATCCAAAAAATGACAGTGAGGATATTATCCGTTAAAGCGCTGAAGTTGCAATATTGTGACAAACAACACAACTGAATGGAACATGGAACAGACATCTTTTTGAAATCTTGATATCAAAATTGAATAATAGCACAAAAAAAAGACTAGTGTGTAAAGGGTTAACAGTTAAGAATGTCAACATTGTTTTAGTTTAGGGGTCACATTCACATTAGTATGATCTTAAGTTGATTGAACCAGTAAAATAACATGATGATCTATAAATAATAACTTGTCATGTCGTTGCTCTTTGCTCTCTCTGTTCTCTCTCTCATCAGCTCTGCCTGTCCCAGTAATCAGCCTAACTCAGGTCACCGGGTGAACCACAGGTGTGGCTCATCAGGTGTGACCTTTATATTGATCACTCTGCTGTCTGTTCCCTGCCAGATTGTTCGATGCCTTGCATGACTTTCCAGCATTCTCTCCTGCCTGTTGTTTCTGTGTTTGACCTGTTTCCGTCCCTGATCTGCCTCGTCTGCTCCCTGCCTCTGATCCGTGTTTGCCTGACCACGTTTGCTGCCTGTTCCCTGGTAATATTGTCTGCCTTCTGTCTGGACTACATCTTTGAACCTGATCCCTGGTATCCAAGCTGCCCTTTGTTCCTGACCAAACCTGTTGTCTGCCCTGCGCTGGATTTCCTGGTTACCGACCCCTGGACTATCCCCGACCTCCCGCTCAGCCTGTCCCTGGATCTACGGAGATCCATTCCCACACTCCTGGTGCTGGACCCTTTGAACTCTGCACACCAATTGGTAATGAAGTGGATTTTATATTATTCTGTGTCCTCTATAAGACTGTTGAACTGTGAGTTTCACAAGCAATTTTCTTTAAAGCTGATTGTATTTTACTCCTGTCTGTGGTTCTGCTTTTGGGTTCATCACACAACTCAAAAACTGTCTCTTTTGTTTCAGTGTAAAAAAATAAAATTACAAGAAAATGTTTATATTTGCCAACTACTACTAAAATTGAACAATATTCTGCCTGTTACTACATTTTTTGTGTATTTGTAGATGTGCAACTAAAGCATAATATTGTTAAAATTGCATTTATTTTTTAAAAGAAATTTCTGATAGTTTATGTTATTCACATTTTTAAAGAAACTTTGTATATATAAACATCTCCATAAAATAATTGTACTTTTTTCACTGTTTCTGGCCAACTTGAGATCATGTTTGGCTGAATGTGGCTCCTGAACTACAATGAGTTTGACACCCCTGATCTACGCCATGCTCAGACAGTAAAAGATGTAGCTAATAATTGAAATTAATTTAAAACAAATCAATCAGCTATCACACAGGAAGTTTAATAAATTCCCTGAAGTATTTTAAGGTCTCACCATGCTTTCTCATTCACTAATATACATTTAACACTTTTCCCTGACACTGGAATTTCAACCTTCCCGAGACATTGTGCGAAATTATCAGAATATGATGAGAGAATGAATTATGCATTTCAGCCTCAGTACTGTCAAGATCATCACCTGAGAATTCCAAGGTGAATCTTGAGGGCATCTTAATTTCCACAAATGACTCGGAATAAAAGCTTCCCCCTGCTCCAACAGTGACATCTGCATCATTAGTGGATAATATAGTCTTTTCAATGTATATATTATTTCAGAGCACTGAGGTGATTATCAGTATGGAGGTGGAAGGTGTACATATGTAAGATCTGGACCATGTGGTAAAAGAGAAGACTGAATTTCAGAGTTGAGACTAAGTTTTGCTTTTATTACAAATAAGCGAGCTCCTGTTTTCTAAAAAGCACTTCAGAGAAAAGGGAGACACTGAAATCTTAAAGGGACTCCTGTATATATAGTGTCCCAAAATGACCTAAAATTATCATTAGTGTTGAAAATAAAGACCACTAGGGGGAGTAGCGAGTCACTGTGCAGGTCTCTTTGAAGAAAATTAACGACACAGGGGCTTTCACCAAAGTGTCAGAAAGTGGCAAGATGCGATGGGAACCATTAAGAAACAACTTTTAGACTCAAAGAAAGTGACAACGTGATGAAATCTCGAAGCACTGTTGTTGTTTTCTCCACTGTCACTGGGAACATAAACCTAGCTTAAGATTGTATATGTGTTGTGATTACTTTAGCCCGCCACTAGTTAGACACTCGTCATGATTATAATGTTTTCATCCATCTCTGTTTATCAGGCCACCAGGCTAACATTACCTACCGGAGCTGGTTGACTAAACTTTGCTGCAAGAATAAAATATGTATCAATCTCATAAGAAGTTGACACCTTGTTTGTGGTGTTAAACTATGACAATAAATGCAGACAAAATTTTTTTTAAAAAACGAAAGGAAAAAAAAGAAGACTAAACCTTGCTAGTCTCTAGCCGTAACAAGTCTTGGGCTGTGTCCAAAATAACTCACTCATTCACTCCTCCCTATTCACTCCATAGGAACTTCTATGTAGTGGACTATATAGTGAACTCATCAATTAAAATGGAAAACGGTTTCGGACACTACTTTGCCGCACAGTTAATTACGTCATTAATGTCGCACAATTCAAATGTGCCAATAATGCTGTTTAATAATGCTGTGCTGCAATGCATTATGGGATATAATGGGCCGTCTAGTGACCATCGGTTGTCCACTACATTTCACGGTGAATTGAGGGATACATTAAGTGCACTATATAGGGAACATCAGTTCACTAAGCATTCGGACACCACAACAAAATGGCGTGCTCCCTATATAGTGCACTATCGAGGGAGAAGGGAGGGATTTCGAACACAGCCCACATGACTAATAAAATAACAACCATGGAGAAAATTATAATGGGAACAATAACTAGAACCAGAACTGAGTAAAACTGGACAGAGAAAGAAACCACAACGAAACTAAATAAATAGGAGAGATGTAAAGAAGTTACACAAGTTACACAGAAGATATTTTAATATGTCTTAACACAGTGGAAAAGCAGTTTGTGCTCTAGAAAAATGTCATTATATAATGCACAACACAGACACTCAAGATAGTTCGGAACGAGGGTACACACTGTCTGCGCGAGACTCATCAGGCGTTTCACCCAGAGTGGGTGTGGTTTCCTGGAAGCGCCGTGCCCGTGCTTGTGGACCGTGTGGAGCAGAATCCGGGCAGTGATGGTGCTTTTCCCCACTTCCTTACTGATGTTCTCCTACATCCTGCCACGTCGTCGCTGGTGGTACCAGTGAGCAGATGGTGGATACAGGATGGAGTGGACCAGGTGTGTCAGGTGGAGCTGAGTCTCCATGGAGGAGTTGGACAGGAGACCTGCAGACCTGAGGCTGTTGATGAGAAACACTGTTGTAGAAGATGATAGTGTTTCCATGGTAACTACGGAGCCTCTGAAGATCCAAATGGGTCATATCTGATGACCATGAAAAGATGGCAAACAATATTTTACAGTAATTATTTACATCTATTGATAGGATTAATAGATCAACAGGTATTAAAAAGTTTAGATGAGTAGATGATTCTGGTCGATGGTGGATGTTTAGGTCTTTATGGGATAAAAGGGATGCGTTGTGATTTCTAAGCCATGTGGTTGAATGAATGAATGAATTTATTTATTTTGAATAAATGAGTCTAAAATTTAGGGGGGAAAATATAAAAACATAAATTTAAGCATCATCAAATCATAATATGAATAAGTTTGGAGTGGGCAGAAGGATGCACTTTTTTTTTTTTTTTTTTTTTTTTTTTTAGAAATTCCCACCCCTTTCTGAAGGTTCAAAGGTTTTTATTTTGTTATTACTCAGTACAAGTACAAAGGAAATGAGATAGTGTACTCCTTGGTTATAATGGTGCAAAATCAGGCATAATAAATAAATAGGAAATCACTTACAATAAGCTAAAATAAATTAAAATCATCATATTATTCACCATGGTCTATGTATCTACCTATTCACCCCATAAATATCCATATACTACTTAGTTATCTATATTGATATACTATATACTACATAAATACCCATATCAGTAAACATATAAATACATCCATACAAAAATATAAAACATACATATACGACATAAATATCCATATGTACATTATAGTCATAATATAAGCATTGTGTGTATTAACCATGGGTCTTATACTACATGCATCTGTGTGTTTGAATGTTCATTTTCAACCAGTTATCAGTTCAGTGTTAAACTAACAGAAGACAGGAGGATAAACATTCACTCCTGACAGTGAGTGCTTCACAGATTTTACAGAGAATATCACTTTACAAGTTTACATCAAAGCTGTTTTGCCACCCCCACGTCTGCACTCTCTTGTACCGGCTGTGAATAAGTGTTATCAACATTAATGCTTATTCCAGTTTGTGCAGCTTTGTGTGTTCGTTTCTGACGCTGAGGCCATTTTTGTTCTGTTCCCCCTGAACTAAAATAGCATCTGTACATTTCTAAAGACCTCAAGTACATGGGCAGCTTTAATGTTCCAAATGAGTAACAAGGATTCACATGATGAGAGTGATTATTCTTAGAGGTTAATGTTAGACTCCTGAAAAGCTCCGCAGTAATTGATAAATGGATGTATGGCCCAGAGATGTATTCAGGGTTACTGGGCTGCAATACGCCTGGAGCGGCTCTTACACTGAATTATTAAACACTGCTCTTTCTCCATTTCTTTGGACAGACCAGCAGCTTCAAAAATTGAAGATTAAAGAAACTAAAATATATTGCATCACATTTTTCACCAGATACAATTTTCAATTTTTCAATACCTCACACACTGCAGGTGTGTGAGCTCAGGTTTAGACACCGCCACCAAACACGGAAAATGAAAACATATAGCTGTTTTTCTTTTTTTTTTTTACATACAGAACGGCATATAAACATCCTTTTACTTATTCAGTCAATTTGGCTTAAGGTGTGATAAAGTAAAAAAGGTTATAAACACAGACTGTGACAACTCATGTATGGAAACAAGGTCGAAAAAAAGAGGGGAAAATAAAAACCTGCATAACATGTCAACAGCCTCATCCCAGTGGAGGGTAAAGAATGTGTTTTTTTTTTTCTTAAACTGATCAGCACTTGCCAGTGTTTCTGCTATCACTTGTGAGAAAAAATGCATTGTAGTCATTTCCAACAACAGATGAGTGGAGTGGCTGTTTGTGAGCATTCTTCTCAGTGTCAGGTAAAAGAAATGTGCTTTGTTGTTAGGCTTGCGGTTACACCATGTTGCAGATCTGTAAACAAAAAATAATGGTTTTCTGAACATTTCAATACATTTCCACAGGCCTGGATGCAGCATGTTGTCACCTGCACTTTAAATCCTGTATTTTATCTCAGAATGGACAGAGTGATGGTTTTCCAACTTGCATTTTCCAAGTCCTGCACCACAAAATAGGCCTGTACAGAATCAAGAGAATGAAACGCATTATTAGGTTAAAATGTTTTATTTCAAGTGAAATAATCTGCCACTGCAGTAAGAAAATTACACTTATGAAGTCTTCTTGAAATAAGAAAATATCAGCTGGTGGTTATGTATTAAAATTCTTATTTTAAGCAGAATATACTTGTTTCAAGTCTTCATAGTAAGAATAAAAAAAATCTATGGTATATTCACATAATCACAGAAAAAAATATTAGATCATCAAAAACAATGGTTATGCAATTAAATACTAACTCCTGTGAGTATCATGTGATTAAAACAGAGAAAAGAAATCATGAAATGTCTAAAAGCAGTACAAGGACATAGATATTGATGTAAGAACTGAAGTGATTTTGGTTTTTATCAAGAAAACATGTTAAATGGATAGATATCAGCT
>JAQQZY010000023.1:30956218-30972853 GCA_030068375.1 Ostorhinchus rueppellii
CATGCAAAATGAAGCCACATTTTAACATATTTTTAATCATGGTTAGATAAAGCCACATTTCAAAATGATCAATTATCTATACATGAAAACCGATAGTTATTACTCAAATTATTACTCACAGTATTATCTAATAATACTAATAATAATGGATTAGATTTCTATAGTGCTTTTCAAGGCACCCAAAGCGCTCTGTTATTGATCCATTACTCATTCACTGTCACATTCACACTGTAGTAATATCACTAAATCATGCAGCTCTACATCCTGATATTTTAATATACCCAATGGATAAACCCCCCTCACATTTTGTCATCTGTTTTCCTGTCCTTTTTTTCCCCTGATTTTATCCAAAGTTTTGTCTAGGTTGGCTCTACAGTCTACCTCTACATACCATGCTATTTTAAAAACTTTCCATGAAGTAACTAGTTTGCTTTTATCATCTTGTAATATTGTATTAAACTCTACTATTAACCCCTTGACGCCGATTGTTGCAAATTTGCATCGAACCCCCCACTCCTTTCCAAAATGCAACCAAAATACTATCTGTTTGAAAGAAAAAAAAAAGTCAAATTTTTTTTTCCACAATTGGAAATCCATTGAGGCGTTAAGGGGTTAACCTCTTTCTACTTCATCATCACCCAAAACTCAAATCAGCTTCTTCTTGGTAATAACACATCGTGACCAACAAACACTGGTAAAGACTCTGTTCCATCACAACAGCGTCTTAAACAGTATGAAAGGTAACGTTTCAACACAACTGTGAAAAATCAACATTAATGCAGTACTGTCGTGTGATAGTGTCACTGTGAATGACCAAACCAAAATCAAGCATTTTTACTATCATTCTCTAGTTTTGTAATAAAATGTGGTTGTGTCCTTGAAACTAGTTTCTCTACACTGTCACCAGCTTAAAACAGTATATGTCCATGGTCGTATTACTGATGTAAAATGAACTCGACCATCAGTTTTTGTAAAGTAGCTAAAGAACATGTTGTATTGAGGTGGTTTTGCTTCTTCTCATAGAACTAATGATGCTGTTAAAGTGTGAAACACGCACTGTTCTTTTCCACCACTCCATTTGTCACACTTTTGTGTTACTGTGCTGCAATTTATTTGTCTTCAATCGTGGGCAGTTGTTACAGAAAATGAATAAAACATTAATATATCACCACATGGATGTTTGTCTTGACCACTTGTAGAATAGAGTAACAAGTCGACTCAGCTGGATCTTTTTTTTTTTTTTTTAATAAAGATGTCAGAAATGACTGTGATGCTAAATATATAAATGTCTCTTACTGCTGGACTTTTAAAACTTGTAAACATTTTACTACATTTGATAAATTAATAATAGTATAGGCATGTTGGATGTATAACATGTAACAATGACTGTTTGTGTCTTTATTAGAACATTGGGTTTATGTGGAACTGTTCTTTCTCTGATTGATGTACTTCAGTTTTCAGTCTCGAGTAACACTAAAATCAAAATATATAAAGAACTGCAAGTAGGAAATGAAACTGATCCTTTTTTTTTTTTTAAAGACTATCTCACAGACCAAACTAAATGTGCATACTGAACGCACCCCTTTAAAAGGCTCTTTAACATG
This sequence comes from Ostorhinchus rueppellii, assembly GCA_030068375.1. Lineage (NCBI taxonomy): Eukaryota > Metazoa > Chordata > Actinopteri > Kurtiformes > Apogonidae > Ostorhinchus > Ostorhinchus rueppellii. The sequence continues at coordinate 30,957,823 of JAQQZY010000023.1, forward strand.
CTGTCCATTCTACTGTACGTGGGCATGTGCTGCTGCAGCTGTGCATATAGTAACACACTGTGCTTATGTTTGCAACAGGTGCGCACTGGAGACCTGGGGGGCTATGCCACAAGCGACGAGTTCACCCGCGCCGTCATTGCTAACTTGGCTTAAGCATTGTATTTGCAAATCTGTCAGCTGCTAAGACACACGCACACATAGGCTTTTTAATTAACTTCCTGTGATACTGACGTCTGAACAGAAGGTACACGTGCAGTATTTCCATCTTTAAATTGAACACTGCAGACATTCTTTACTCTGTGATCATTTCTGTTTAACGTTTTTATATCTGGACATTAAGCAGCAGTCAGGTCCTGATGTACATCTATTTTATTATTTATTAACTTAAAAGTTGTATCTATATTGCTTCTTCATTTATGATATGAACAATAAATTATAAATGAGATCTGAAATGTGTGGAATATTCTTCATGAATGTTGAACTGATGCATTTAATGGTATTAATAGTTTATTGTGTCTTATCGTCATCCTCACTGCCAAAATCATGATCTGACCAAGTGTAGTTTTATCATTTCTAGTCAAAATATCCCATCACACTTAAAAAAGAAGACATAATCACCTAAAGAGTAGCTTTTCAATCAGATATAACTAATTATTTTTAGATATTTGAATTTGAAAATCTTATTTCAAGAAATCTTACCCAGGTAATTTTCAGATTTATTTTTTTTTTCTTGATTCAAGATTTTTCTTTTTTATTGCTTAATTCAAGCAATAAATAAATAAATCTGCCCCTGGAGCAAGTAAAAATTATCTTGGTAAGATTTCTTGAAATAAGATTTTCAAGATCCATTATCTGAAAATGAGTTCTCATATCTAACACGTTACTTTTTAAGTGATTATGTCTTATTTTAAGTGCGATGAGATACTTTGACTAGAAATGGAAAAAAAAAAACATTTGGTAAGATTTGGATTTTTGTAGCACTCCAGTGCAAAAAGGAGTCTACCTGAATGAATCAGTGGTGTTAGTCTGGGCTCCATGTTAATACCCTCATTATTTTGGGTCTGTAGCTCCCAAAACTAAGGTCGGGACCCAAAAAGGGGTCGCCAAGCGGTTTAAATTAAGTCACCAAGAGGCAGAAGAAAATGTCCAGGAGTAATATGAGAGGTGAATTAATTTTCTGAATTACAACAAAGGAAATATGCCCATAGGTAGCTGGGATAGGCTCCAGCCCCTCCATGACCTTCTTGAGGATAAACAAAGGAAAAGTGTTCTCTATGAGAGTTTATAAATGTTGACCTGAACAAAGTCATGTGAAACAGAGCAAATGCATTTATTTAAAAGAAGGAACAAGATTAAAATGACCTACAAACAAGTCTGTTGACGGAGGGAGAGTCAGTAAAAGTGCAGAAATATATTTATTATTATTACATATCTTTGTAAGTTTGGGTCAGAACAAGTTTTTTTTAATTGAATTTGAACTGGATTTCAAGATGAAAACATTTGAGAATCATCTTTGCTAAATGTACCATTTTAATTATGGATACACCAAATTTCAGGCCAATACCAATACTAGTAATTTAGAATATAGTTGATGTTATTTATGGCTTTTTATTTATTGTTATTTACCCCCTATTTAGAGTTTCAGTGGACAAAAAAAATATATATATATATTGTAAAGGTTTTCATCTTTGAATTAACAGAAACCACTGCCAGTGGTGAAATGTCATTTACCAATAGCTGGTGTTGGCTGATACTAATAGTCAGTATAGAATACACTGATACATTTCATAATATATCCCTAGCACTTAAAATAACATTATGACTAAAACTGACCAGCATCCAGTGACTAATACAGGTTGTTTTTGTTTTATGGATGGATGATATGGAATAGCCTATAACAATACGGTATTGTTATAAAATAAATTGTATGTAAAATAATACTGACTAGATTTTATTATTTTCTGCCAAACATAAATCAAAAGTGATGCAAAGAAACAGATGTTTATCAGTATTATATTTATTAGAAGCAAATATTCTTTTATGGTGACATGTCAGTATGTTATAATCGTTAAATAAAATTCACTGATAATCTACTATTTTCTGGGGGTCCTGTCAGTCATGGGCCCAAATAATGATTGTTGTCTTTCTAATAATGTTATTAATCCTCTTGAGACCCAGCAGTGCATTTTTGTGCTCTGTAGGCCAAGCCGGCCCAAGGTATAAGCACACTAAACGCCTGCTTACCTATAGCAATTAAGGAAAAAAAAAGTTTTTGCATGCATGAGTAATGATTTATATACAATCAAAATGATACTATTACACTACAAAAAAACAAAAAAACAAAAACGATTTTATGTGGTGCTGTTGATGTAGGTCTAATGTGAAAACTCTGCTGCACTATGCACTATAATGTGTGCCTCTTGCTGTGTAGTGTGCGCTACGTATCCAACTCACGAGTACTTCCAATCAAAACAATGACACAAAAAAGGACGTACTTTTCTGGGGCTGAAAAAAGAAAGAGGAAGAGGAGAAAAAATAAAATGAAAAAAAAAAGTGTCCCCAAATCAAATTTTGCTTAGAGCCCAAATGCTGTCCATTGCAAGGGACATTCCATAAAAAAAGAAATAATAATAATAATAATAATAATAATAATAATAATAATAATAATAATAATAATAATAATAATGATAATAAGAATAATAATAAGAATAAGAATAATAAGAATAAGAATGAATGAATGAATGAATGAATGAATGAATGAATAAAATGTATCTGAAAGAATGTTGCATTATGCAGTTTCCAACCAAGACAATTGTTCATTGCTTTAAAAAAAAAAACTAAACTAAAATGTTCACTTTCCTGGGTCTCAGGGGGGTAAAAACAGCTTCACAAACACTTCTGTCCACATCTACTTGAGGCCACTATTAACCTGTCTGGAGGTTGTGCGTGGGTACAGCTGCCTGGTTGTCCTTAGTCTTCTATAAATACACGGAACAGGACAGTCAAAGTGAGCCAGGGGCGCTCCGTGGACCCTTTGGAGGACCCCGGCCTTATTTTGGGCAGCCCTGGTCCGGTCCACAGCAGCATCAGTGGCGGAGTGTGTGGCACAGTGTGCGCAGGTGCAGATGCACGCGCGGCCAGCAGGGGTCAGTGCGCGCTATGGAGCAACAGCGGAGAAGCGACGAGGCCTGGCCTGGGAATTTGCAGCTCGCTTCCCATTCTTCCTATGCAGACAGACACACAACATGGCGGACTAGAATTGTCGGCCGACGCGCCCGGATACAGCGGATAAACCGTGGGATTTTACCCTCCAGGAAGGCCGTGAAAGTCCCCTCTGACGGCACGGTAGGGTATGGTGAATTAAGGATCTTTTCGGGGGATGCCTTCTTTGGTTCGGATTTTTACGCATAAAGTGACTGCGAAGTGTTGGCCGTGAGTCCCGGACCGAGCTTCCCTCCTCTCCTATCACCCAGGTCCCCCCACCCCGCTCACACTCTCGGTTCCTGGGGTGTGGAGACAGGGGCCGGGGTTGGAAAAAACGTGGAAGAGAAAGAAAGAAGGCGTCAATTCCTTCGCTGGCCTTTTTTGTTTTGCCGTCAAGTTTCCTCTGGGCGCTACAGGAGTTGTGGTGAGTTTTCTTGGTGGGGGGTTTTGTTGTTGCTTTGAGACAGAATCACACTTGTTACAATGTCGCTGTAGCAGCATGTTTCCTCTGCCTGTAACATTGTGTCACCCACAAACACACACTTTGTCCCCCCCCTTCCTCCTCTCCACCCCCTCCTCCCTTTTACATCCAGTACCCTTACATGATACCTACATCCCGGAGCGGATAAAGCCCGCTTTATGCTTCGACCTGGGGCTGAGTGTAATAGTTGTAAACCTTCCTGTAATGATTCCAGAAGTAGCTCCGAGGCAGGGAGGGAAATTTTGGCGAAGGGGGCTCTCAAGAAAAAAAGGGGGCTTACAGATGAGTACGACAACATTTTACAAGTATGGGGGTTTGTTGTGCCAACACTGATGCTGTTTTTCTGGCAGTGGAACAAAGAGAAGCTCCAGGTCTGTGCAGCTTCACTGGAAAGTCCACTTTATTGATCAACGCTTTGTTATTACACGTTCACAGAGGGTGGGGAGCGACTTTGGCTTGCTGTAAGGGTGGGTGGAGGAGCAAAGGGGGGCTTCCATGGGACCCACAACAGGAATTGGGTCGCACCAACATGAACACACATAGTCTGGTGGATACAGACAGCTTTGTGTTTCTTATTCTCCTCACTCTTGTCATGGAGTCTCCAGAGTGTGCATTCCCATTACAACCTCTCTCAAAGTTTTTTTTTTCTCTCCCTTTTTCTGTAATGATTAATATTCTCCTCTCTTTATGAATGCTGGGTGTGACCAAGCATACCATTTCAATCTTAAAAAAAAAAGATATTGAACTTCGCTTTCACTTGTAATTTATGATTTCTGTGCTCATTAGAACATACAACATCCTCTCAACGTATAAATACCAAACACCCACTGCCAACCACAAGCATCATCTCACATCTAAAATGTTGAATAACCGTTGATACTAAATCCTACCATTACGTGTAAATAATTCAGGTAGGATGCAGTTTTTCAGCTTTTCATGGGTGTTTCAGAGGCTCCCGAGTGAACATGGAAACACTGTCATCTTCTGCAACATTGACTCACCAGTAAAATAAATGTACTATGACAAATGACAGTAGTTGTTGACACTTGTTTGCATGTTCAGTGGAGGATATATTTTGCTCAAAAGTCACTTTTTCCTCATTTGTTTCTGATTTGATTAAATAACCTTCGAATTTGTTCTGGAGTTTTATGAACATCTGTATGATTAGTAACCTAAATACAGGAAAATACCTGATTTTCACTGATAAATGCAGGAGATAATATTATACAAGGTTCCTGCAGGGTCTTAAAAAGTCTTGAATTTCCAAATCGGAATTTAATAGGCCCTACCTTAAAAAAGTATTTGAAAGGTATTACATTTGATATGGTAGATCTTCAGAGCATCTGTGTTTAAATTTCCAAGCTGCAAAGAAAGTTAAGTTAGTCAACTCAGTTCTACCCATTCGAACCTGACAATTTATATTGGAATTAGGAGCCAATCATCGCTAACGTTGCAGCCCTCAGTGCGAAATGACAGTGGGAATCAAGGTGTAAATCAATGTATTTTCTTATATTCTATAGGAATCACAAATTTTTTACCAGTATAGCCATGAAATTAGCTGTGAAGTGGGCATTAAATTCAGTTCTAAGTAGTCTGAAAAAGGCCTTAAATTTAACTTGTAGGAAACCTGATAAACAATAAACTGTGATAAATCACTTAGGAAAGACAAAAAAAATCATTTGGTAGTTGTGGCAAAAAATACATAATGGTCTTTTAAGGGTTGAGACTGATCTCATGAAAACGCTTTGTATGTCACACAAGTTCTTCTGACATTTTGGCGTGCTATACTTACACATTTTCAACCTTTCACATGTTATTTGATGCCATTTGATCACGTGTCAATTTCCGCCAAGGTCTCTGGTTCACATGACCCTAATCCTTAGTGCGCCGTATTTGATGCATCGATTCAGGTTGGACAGGTGTGAATAATGGCGTGAACATACACACTGGAAGCTTATAATGCGTACAGATAACGGGCCAATTAAATGCAGCGTATATATTTATGCGAGTCATGCTGTCACGTTGAAGGGTTAATGGGGCAGATGCACACCTATTATGAAAAACAGTGAGGATTAGACAATAACGTGCTTAATTTGACCAAAATGCCCACTATTTCAGCACTGAGGCATTGAAATAGTGGAACTGTTTTAAACTGAGAGCTGACTGGAGCATCGTGCAGACTGAAGAGGCATGACAGGGACTCAGGGGCTGGATGTCAAATCTGCAAAAGCCTCTGCCATGTCTGCCCAGAGCTTTAGCCATCATGTCTTAAGTGAGTGTGCAGGACATGTCCCCTATACTGCACTCTGTCCAGAACACTACACCGAGGTCATTATGTCACATTTAAGTCTAAAAGTGAAGCAGCTTTTTCTGCAACTTGAGGAACTTTTTTGCTCAGTCAACCAGCAGGCCTGCTTTGACCCATGGTTTGTCAGGTCTGGACAAGTCTTCTCAACTTGTCAAGAAAACTATATATAAAAAAGGAGAGCGTCTTGGCTGTATCCTGGAAAAAAGACAGTGCTGTTATCATCTTCACATCTTCCTCAGCCTATTTTAAGCAAAAGGAGTTATTTCTGTCCAGGGATCCTGAAAGGTTTTTAGCAGCAGAGCTCGAGTGAAATCTCACATCACACTTTTCACGACACTCTAAAAATAAGTACATCTTCAAAAACGCCGTGTGTGAGCTTTACATGACGTTTTGGCGGCGGTTTGGGCTTTTTGAAATGACCTTCCTGTTGTGAAATTACACAATTTCAGAGCATTGGCACACTATTGTGAGTCGGCTCTCTGGGTGGGGCAGGAGGTATATTTTTGTTTCCACCTGTATGCCGACTGCGGAAGAGCACTGTAATTCTGCCTCCGACAGGATAAACACAGCAACATTTAGAGGATTATGACGCATTGTAAAGCTCAATTTCAGCTACATGCGGCATGTCATTCAGCCTTAATGATGTATATTTCACAATGCAGGAAATCATCTCGTGTGATGACTCATAATTAACAATTCAAATATCTCATCTGAGTGGAAAGAAGTACCCGTCATCTTCTGTTGTTTCACAGTATTTAGAAGGTGTTCAAGATTTGTAAGACATTTCATTTATGGAGGAAGTGAAGGTGGGTGTTGCTGAAGCACTTCTGCATTTCCATCCATAACAGGTACATAAATTCTTTGATTGTATACATTATGTCTTGACAACCGACAAAGCTACGCTAGAGTGGACACTGCTCTGTGATTAGTGGTCTTGAAATGTAGAGTTATGATCAAACTGACGCATTAAATCATGTTTGTTAGTGAATTTGAGTCATTTTTTTCCACCTTAAGAAATCTTTGATGTGCTTTTTTGTTTGGTTTTTTTAACAATGTGGCTTGCCTTCACAGTCGAGGTCAAATTTAGGTCCCGTTGAAAACCAGTTGAGAGCCACGGTTATAAATATTTATATTTGCCCTTGTCTTTGGCCTTTGAGTCAGTGAAATGTTTCTTTTACCCTGAAAAAAATCTAAAAAATGTCCAAAGAGCATATTAGGAATGTTGAAGGCTTTTACTATGTGACATGGCAGGAAAAATGGGGCTATAAAGAAGCGATGTATCATGATGCCAATGTTAAGATAGGTCTCACGTGATTGTCGTTTCATCTTAAGCTTCTTATCTTCAGAGGAAGAGGAGGGGACAAGTGCTATAGGATGGTCACTTCAGATATGGCGACCTTCAGAGTGGGCGTCCATTGTTCCAAAATTAACACCAAATATTTGGCAGGGAATGAAGCAAGTGCCACCTATGTGCTTTTATTATCACTCAAAATACTTTAGAAACGTTAATATGATATGCAACTTCCTTTAGTAAAGTCACCGTAATCTTCTTGTAGACAGAGTGACAATAGGATCAACTACAAACTATCAGTATTAGTTAATGTTAAGATTATGTACTGGAGTTATTGACTTTAACAGCAAATAATAGCCCAGAAAACCAAAACTGGTCCCAACCTGTAGTTTTTCACTTGGTTGGACTGATTAACTTGTGCTCATTCCAAAAGTTTTCCTGTTTCTATTGGAGATAAATGGTTAAGTTCCAACAAGTTTGATATTTCTTCAGGGAGGAAAGAGGATTATCTGATTAATTGGCTTTCACTTTTTCCCCGCTTCAAACTATTGTTATTTCATCAGCCATTTAATCCACTTTCAGTCAAACTCTAATATTCATCGCCTGCTTCGCTGAATGTAATTTCTGCAGGTATCGCTTTTTGTTTTACAAAGATAAATGAGCAGCCGCGTATGAGGGCTGTAATTCACACAGGAATTAAAGGCTGCTTTAAATCTTTTGGCGCTGGACAACTTCCGTACTTATCACGGCAGATAATTTCTATGGCGACCTAAACAGCGCTGTGGTCGATAGCTACCTCTAGCCAAGAACCCAGTGCGCTGGCTGTGTTTCATATGGCATAAGTAATATTGAGTCGGGTTTCGTTGTGGCACTTCAGCTGTCCCTTTGGCCCCACACCACGCTTCAAGGTCACTGTGGGTTCTGTGGAGAGGCCATGCTTTGCGCCTCCACATCCTCCCTGTGTCCAATGTGGGAAGAGTCGAGAGGCCCCTGGCATGCCCTGTGAGAAACCCCACAAAGAAGTGGGCACAGCAGAGCTTCACTGATTCACCACTTTCACTGGGTGAACAAGTGAGTGTTCTCCATCCTTCAAGCCTGATGGAACCGAATAATCATTACAGGCTTAATAACAGACACAGCGGTCACCCCTGCCTGAATGAGTAGCCAGAATAGTAATCCCATGCTTCCCTTCTTCTTTTCATCAACTCACCAGCTTATGAATGAAGCCAACAGGAACACAAACCGCACCAGCAGGGAGTAGTATCCCTCAGAAAGGGAAGTCCAGAGGATTGTGGCTGTTGTATGTGGCACTGGGGACGTATAATCTGTGGTCTGTTTCAGAGCAACACTCCTAGCGGCCCTGGGTTAGGTCTACTACAAGTCTCCTGTGAAGAGAAGCATTCACAGTATCCCTGTTCCCCCATACCCCCTCCCCTCCTTCTCAAGACATAGAAACAGTATTAATATGCCATGAATGGAGACAGACAGACAACCATTATCAGGCGCTCCAGTCACTAGTCAAGCAGGATGTCTTGTAGAAAGCCAGAAGGAAATATTTCTCTGCATGAATGGCGAAGTCCCCGTGACCACCGCTACTGGTGTCATGTCATCCAGGCCTTCAGGCTCTGAGTCTACTGGGTCTCCAGTTTACTCACTTGGCTTTAAGTCTACTCTGGGAATTATGCACAGGATTAGTTTATTTTCATTATTTAATACATGGAGAAATATCCACTGATGGATGTATTTATTTTTGCTGTTCTGGGCTTCAAAACATATCAGCAGGTATTCCCACGACACTACTAAAATGTGTCTTCATTCATTAATTCATGTCCATGTGGTCAGAGAAGATACCTACTGCCTCATCTGAGGTCACGGGAAATAGAAAAGCATCAGTGAAATCCACAGACCTGAATGGGAACTCTCCATATTAAATGACTACCTTGCATTGATCTTACGTCTTGGCCTGTGGTTGTCATGGAGATGTAATTGGACTTCCTTTATATTCTACCTATAAGTGTTCCTTTCACTCTGTGAATGAAAAGGCATGGGAACAGCCCTGCTCTTTCACAACTGTTTGATTGCACTCCTATGAGGTCTGCATTTGGCCACAGGCAGAGAGGCGAGCGTCGTCATTAGTTGGCTCGGTTCACCACTTGCATGCACATTAAGCACCGAGTCCTGTGCAACGCTGCGGACTGTCACGCATGAATTAAATGGATATTAATAGAAGACATATGCTTAATTTATATAGTGAAACAATAGAGAAAATTATTGCAATGATGTGCAAAATATGCAACCAGGCAGTTAAATATACACTTTAGGAATCATGCTGTAGCCGCCACCTGCCAACCAATCACACATGAGTGTTTTTAAGTACTTTATAACAGGATTAGTTCAGTCTTCTGCCAGTATGGCCCTTTTTAGTCTGCTGCTGTTGTTAAAAGAGGACGGATATAGTTTAACATTGGTCCCAAAAGATGAATTTCAGTGCAAATGACCCAACAATACTTTTACTGTTACCTTCCTTTGGAAAAATAAAGTAAAGCTGCTGTAATCGCTTATTGTCAAACATAGAAGTACTAAGTCATGATAATTCTTTAACTGAGGGGAGAGGGGGTTATTTCAGCAAGGGATGTCAGTATTTACAAGGACCATTTGGCTGATACCAACATTATTTTCTGTTTTTTTTTTTTGTGTGTGTGTTTGTTTTTTTGTTTTTGTCATTTATTCCCCTTCGGTGCCAGGGAAATCTTCATTATGTTACGGGGGGGCAGCCGTGGCCCAGAGGGCTGGAGAGTCAGCTTGTGACCTTAAGGGTCACTAGTTTGATTCCATGGACTGGCAGAAAAAGTTGTTGGCCAATGTGCCGTTGAGCAAGGCACTTCACTCTCCATTTGCCCCCTGGCGAGCCCACTGCTCCTAGTTTGTAGTGTGTGTCGTGCATGTTCTAGAGATGAGTTAAAAGCAGAGGTTGAATTTCAGTGTGCGATTAACTGTGCTGTATACTGACAATAAAGGATCTGAATCTTAAAAATAGGATCACTATATGATTAAGCAGTATTGTTGAATTATCACAAATTAAATCACACAAGTTTATGCAGAAAATATAATAATATCTGCCATTAGTGAAATGGCTTCACATATACTGATTCTTATATTGGACCATATCAGTGTATCTAATATCAGCCTCTAAATTATAATCAACATATTCATTTAGTCATTTTGGGGTTTGAGAAACACTATGTATGTTTGTCACCCTTTTCTGAAATTTTATAGGTAACAAATAATCAAGAAAACAGATTATTTGGTAATGAAAATAAATACAAATACAAATAATCATGAATTTATTCAGTCAATTTATGATTATCCTAAACAACCAATGTTTATAATTTGAATTTCAACTCCTAAACTAGATTTTATTGAATATTTACAATCACTGGTGCGTAAGATGTTTCAGTTGGTGCTCAAAGGATTTAGTAATGTTGTCATCCCACTGTCCTTCAAAACACTATACTGTGAAGAAATACCGGGTGTGCAAGGGAAGGGAAAAAAATCCAAGTCAGATTTCCATTAACAAGCAAGAGGCTGTGCTGTCATATTTCTGTGTTGTGTGTTTCTTATTCCCTGCAGTCATACGATTGATTTTTTTGTTTACTGACTTCTGGCGCTTGTCATCATCGTAAGAAGGCGGTGGCAGTTTTGCTCTTCGCCACAGGGCAGCTCATCCCAGTGGTGGCTGTTGTAAAGGGCTTGCTCTAAGTGCTCTGCCTTGTCTGAAAAATATTCACATGGTTGCACAGCACAATCCCAACTCAGGAGAGTTTGAACTGCATGACTACCTTCTGAGTACATTTATTCACTAATAGATAGGCATGTACATGTTTCCTCTGCAGGGAATAGCGTGATGAAACTGTCAGAAAGATATTTACTCTCTCTTTTTTTTTTTTTTTTTTACTTGGGGCTATATCTCAAGGCAAGAAATGGTGAAAGAAATGGTGAAGATGAATTTAGCTGTATCAATTAAACGTGAGATTTTTTTTTTTGCTCCCTTTAAAAAGACGGGTGTCTTGTTCTACTGTCAACCATGTTGTAATAGGAAACTGCAGAGAGAAAGGAAATGTTTCTCAGTCACTGCAGGCACATTATTAAAAGCTTTTTAAGGACGCTGACTGTGACCTGTATAAAAATGTGATTTTTAGATAAAGAGCAAATAATTTAACAGTAATCACTGCTTCCTTTTGAGTCCTGTAAGGATCACTTGAGTGTGAATTACACCATCATCCAGTGCATATCACTAACAGAGAGCACTAAGAGCATAAAACCCTGAAAGAGGCACAAATAGAAGCACTTGCCCAGTACCTTTTAAATTAATGATGTCTTCTACCAACACATAAGTCTGCAGAAAAAAGAGTCTCATCCCTTTACACACACACATGCACCATGGAAGGATACTGCTTTTTCACAGTAGGATTCATCTCCAGGGAGGTGCACACTTGTGCCCACTGTCTCGATTAAAAACCTCCTGGGCTTCTGCAGCATCTGTGAAGTGAAGGTTAGCAACTGGACTGGCTTATGTCGCTAACACCAACACAGTGACACGTCAGAGAGCCTCTCAGGGCGGCCAACAGAAAAATAATGTGTCATGCTTCATTAAGGTTACTAAAAAAAGCTGGTAGATGTCAGCGTACCCATGAGTAAACTCAGGTTAACTTGTTTAATTGAACCTTTTGCACAGACACAGATGTGGGATAATGCTCATTTACACATTAGCTCCAGTCCAATGTGATTTTACTGGAGTCGAGTGTCTCCTTTTAATCAGTAGTGAAGGACAGGATTGTAGGTGGAGTAGATCGTGACTCTCTGCAGGCAAGTCTAAACACAGTTGAATTACAAAAAGATAAAGGCTGCTGTTTCCTCATTTGATTACAGATATTTCAGAATTGAAATATCTGACAGAACTGTTTTGGCTCCAGTTTAACCTGAGAGATTGTGTTGCATTGGCTGCACATCATTCCCCATCTCTGTCCCTGGTTTCCTGATATTTCTCTGCTCAACCTGATGAAATAAAAGAACAAAATGCCCCTAAAATATTTTATCAAAACATTTGAAGCAGCCTATCAATGTGCCTGCAGTGTATAAAGGCTATTTATTTGTTCTGACTGTGGTGTTGCCACATTCTGTCATCATCCCCCAGGTTTTCAATATGCCATTAATGTGTAAGAAATGTTCTGTTCCAAAAAGGCATTAATATGTTGGTACAAAAACTTGTTTACCAGTCACATTTGGTGGTTTAGAGTCACATTTTAAGTCGTGACTAGTTGGTTTTTTTTTTTTATGTGCAAGCATTTACTGGGTAAATGGATGCATGCATGGGTGGCAACAACAGGAGAGCTACAATTGGATTTGTAGGTTAATAGCGTCCAAACAGTGCTCAGTGTAAGTACTGCAATGAATGAGCTCAGCTCAAAACACCAGGAGATTGGCAACTGGCACTATTGGTGCTTTTAGCGCCCAATTTATCCTGTGCCCACTGATGCAATAATCCCTGATGTACAGCATCAGTTTATGTGCAGTAACCCAGTGGAGTGATGAAGTATCTCTGTAAGCAGAGCCAGACGGGCTGGATTATTCCAGGGTCAGGACCATGGGTTTAGGCTGAAGGATTATCACGGCTCAGTCAGGGAGACAACAGCCTTGTTGGCCTGTGGGATTATACTAAAGACTGACAGTGAGCCAGGCTGACCACCCAGCCGCTGTCGTACTTTCTCCAAGCCTGACTGTCCTCGGGCTTCAGCCTACTCATCCTCATGGCAGTGGGTAAAAGTGTCCTGAGTGATGATTCACTGTCACTGCGGGAGTTTTAATGTGACACTTATTCTGCTTTGCTTAAGTTCTGGACAATGAGTACTCATTATGAAGCAAACTGTGGTTGGGCAAAATTATATTTCTTTACAAAACCTTTAAGAATGCAGGATAATGATTCAGTATAGTTATAATTATATACATTTTATGGTATCACAATCAGGAATACTTACCATATATATCAGCTATAAAATGTGAAGACAAAATCACTTAAAAGCCAAATAACAGCAGAACAGTCAAGGTTTCGCCTGTATTTTCCTTGAATAATTAAAGTTCAATTCCAGTTTGTTATTGTGTTTCATCTTTGTCATGCAAGAAGCAATAGAAGCCCTCACACTTAACTATCCAGTGGGGACTAAATTACAGCTGAGTCTGTAATTATGTGTGAGGTGTTATGATACAGAAATGTGGCCATTTCTGTGTCTCTCCTTGCATGACTTGCTATAAGGCTGCCAAACCAGATACAGTTTGATACTGAATAACTTTTCAATTTGTGAAACATTTACAACTTGAGAAACTAATAAGATCCTCTGTTTGTTCTTCAGGACCACGCTGTGCGAATGAGTGATTGATGCCAACTTCGCTCCTTCAGGTAAAAAATCTTTAAAAACACACACACAATTAAATCACTCAAGTGTTTCATGTTATTTACAATTGCAAATGTAAGAGCATTACCTTCCAAAATTGAGCATGTGAGATTACGAATGAAGATTTGAAAAATATAGTGGATTATACAAGATATAAACCCCATATTTCTTGATTGTGATCAAGGATTTTGGGGGGATTTAGTCTCTTTTTTTTTTATTAATTTCATGAGATTTGTGGTTGAATACCCTGCTGTCCTTTTTGTTGTGTGTCGTCCATGTAGGGCAGAATGGGTGTGTGTCCCCTGCTCCTGCTGTTTGGTCTAGTCCTCGGGGCCTCAGCCCAGGATAATGTCCCCATCACAAGTATGAACCCCGCCCACTCATATTAAACACCTTGATTACATATTTTAAAAAGTTCAGGTTTCATCTTCTTTTTTTTTCTTTTTTTTCTTTTAGGTCCTCCAAATATCACTGCCAAACCCACAGACCCCCCAGTCGCACCCTTCCTTAATATCACTGTTGCGGACACACAAGCCCCCACAGCTCCACCCACCACACTTACCCTGACAACCACCCCAGTGACAACAGCAACAACAACAGCGTCAACTCCCACCACACCCTCAAACGCAGCAGGTGATGACAGCGCACAGCCGTCAGATCCCAATGGTACTGCACGGTTCGTGCCGTTCCCGCCTCCTCCACCTCCAGCTCCAACCGATGCCCCTCAGACGCCGTCAAGCACCAGCCTCCCGCCACCGCCGCCTGTCACACCAGCTGCGGATACGGAGGACAACGGGAACGCCTCGTCAGCCCCGGACACCCCAACTCCAGAAACGTATTCAGATGGTGACGATGAATACCAGATGGAGACAGACACCACCACAGAACCAGGCACGGAGTTCACCTCACACGTCAGCCCGCATGGTGAGTACCACAGAAGGTCAACCAGGAAGGTGTGTGTAAAGATCTAGTTGTTGTCTACCTTTATTTAGGACCTAATGCACTTTTTAATGTTGTGTATTGTTTGTACGGATCCCCCTTAGCGTCCACCACAGCGGTTGCTACTCTTCCTGGGGTCCGTCAATATACAGACTTGGCCTGCTCAATTATGGGAAAAAAAACCAAAATCACGATTATTTTGGTCAATATTGAAATCATGATTATTTTTAGTTTCACATGCATTTATTCAGCATTTCTCTCTCTCTCTCAAAAAACACTTTATTATTGATTCTTTATGCAAAACATTAAAATTGAAAATAAATTTTGGCTACAAATATGTACTTTACAGCTGTTTTGCA
>JAQQZY010000023.1:31000308-31013620 GCA_030068375.1 Ostorhinchus rueppellii
CGTGGAATCTGAAAAAAATGATCTCTACACATTTGCTACACTCTGGCTGACTCAGAAATGAGACCCAATGTCCAAAAAACCGGAGTGTCACTTTAAGATAAAAGACAATCTCCTTTTATATGCCAGAAAATGAACCACAGTATGAATAAAAAGGAGCAGGAAAAAAACCATTCTTTTACCCTTTGTCCCTCTAGAAAATCGAATACTAGTGCATTTACAGTCATGAAATCTTCCTGTTAATACAGTATCTGTTGTCACTTATAGTTGCAATGCATCATTTGCAAAAAAGAAGAAAGAATTGAACAATTTATTCTTTAATTTCTCTTTTTCTTTACCTTACTCTGACAATCAAGCACTTAAGGAAAAAAATTAACTTAAGTATTGACATGAAAACTGATGATATAATAGTGTCACACCTTTGACAATCACAGCGCTTCACGATAGTGGTACGTGTTTAACTCTGTGTTTACTATGATTGTCTTCACAGTTGGATGCATTAGCCAGAGAGCTCCAGCAGAAAAAGTGATGTCTGTGTGTCTTCACTGCTTTTCTACATTGAGACCCTTTACTTCAGTGTCTTTGCCTTTTAATATCGTGTTGATCCTCTGATTGAAGCTTTTGGGTTTATTAGTAATATTTGTTTGTGAATTTGTTTTGTCTGCATTCCAAATATTCTCCATGGAGTAAACCTGTTCCAAATATGATGTGCCATAATAAAGTATCTATTTTGATATGAACTGTTTCCCCCTTTTCATTTCATTATCATTCTTGTTAGATGACTGATTGCAGAGTAAACAAATAATTTTTTAATTGTTGTTTTAAAACTTGAAGGACTAGAGTTATGTGAACACTTGTCAGAAAATTTATTTGGAACTGACAACAAAGGTATATCTTTTAATCAGTGAGTATGGGGATAATTGCTTAGCATTGCTTTACTTCACTTGGGCATCCATACCAAACTTTATCTAATTTAAGGGTCATTTGGTTTAAAATAATAAACATTTAATGTATTTAAGTACACTCTTGCCTGTAAAATTGCAATAATTCCTCTTTTAATTCCTATTTACACACATTATAAATCCCCTCTGACCACGTGCAATGATCACACTTCATATATCAAGAATAAATCTCATCTCATTGTCACAATCATTTCATGAGAAGAGGTAAAAAATATTGTATTCCAAATTTTTGGGTTTATGTAGATTTTTCTGACCCAAAAAAGGAAACATAACAATGTTTTTTGTTGAAAATAAATATATATATATGAATGAATGATCACTGAATTATATTTAGCAGGCTTTATTCATCCATGTATAGCCATATGCATGCTGGCTCATAGGTTCTGTCTTTGTTAATATTAATACTGGTGCTTTACCAATAAAGTCTTAATTGCTAATTAAGCCAGTATGGAGAAGTGTCCATATAAACAACAAAAATTGCAGGAGAAAAGTCAATGTACATAGGAATTTACATTTTGTATATACAATTTGTTGATGTTTAATTATTTGTCTTGGGTTTGTGAATAGATGACCACTAAAAGATTCATTAAATGAAAACACTAATAATTTTTGTGTTCAAGAAGATTTAGATTTCAGGCACATTCATATGTTAAAAATAGCTGGAATTACACTATGTTTATCTTTTGTAATATCTATTAAGTAACTGCTCAAGAGAAGATGTAGTATCAATGACATACTTTTGTGGACTACCTTCCTCTTTCTGAATATTCGCCAAACAGAAGTTAAAATCTTGACGTCATTGCGCATGCGCAACAACTAGGAAAAAAAGATGGACGATAGAAGTGTCTGTCGTCCGCATTTTGCGGACTCAGACCCTCAAACTAACAAAACTAGTGCACCTAACGCGGCTTCTGTCACAGATGCTGAAAAAGTAATAAACACTAAAATAGATAGTACCCAGGTCGAAGGTGAGTTTTGCCTAGAACGTGAAAATTCAGTTGTATAGCGTCCTATCAGCTGAGTTAACGTTAGCTTTTTAGCTAACGGGCTAGCTACTTCGAGTGAGCTAGCTCCTTAGCTAAATACGCTGATGTAAGTGTCCAACGTTAGTTTACTGTATGTTTCCGTGTTCAGCGGCTCGTACAAATATATCTCACATCAGAACACACCTTAGTATCATAAGCCAGACAGTAAAGTGATCATACAAAGTTTTATACTTTCCCAGGCCTTGAAGCAGTTGGCTAGAAGCTAATTGCGTGACAGGCCAGTGTGTTAAAGCTCCGTCCCAACACTGAAGCTCAGCTGTGAATGCAGGCCTCCAACACACCGTAACTGAGTCTAGGACAGTGCATTGACAAATGTTTTGCCTTGTGTCTGATTAGCAATAGGTTACATAGTGTACGTTTGGCTACGTTTGACACATCAGCTGATGGTCACAGCTCATCAGCTGATGTGTCATTCAGTGTAATTCGCTTCTCCACCGTAGCCTCGCTTATGAGTGAAATAAGTGTTCAAGGCTGTGCATTTAAAAAAAAAAACAGGTCATATTACACACATTTTTAGATCCTCAAATTGTTTTCTTGTAAACTTCTACTGTGATATTCATTTGGTAAGTACCACATTTGAAATGTATCAGCAGAAGTTAACATATGTAGGACAGTATTAGTCAAAATGTGTAAGTTTATTTTTACATTCTGCAAATGCAGTAAATACTGTCAGAAATGGGTATTTGGAAATATTTCATAGGCATTTCAAATTAATTTTAACCACATAGTAATTCTGTCGGTCTCATAATTTGTCTAAAAGTGCGAAAGTAAACCAACACACTCCCTCAAGATGTGTTTATAAATCATACCAAAGAGCAAGTCACTAACTTTTTTGAAATAAGTAATTTTTGATAGTAAAGAGTACTTTTTGTTATGTAATCTTTATTTACATGAGATACTTGGAGTCTGAATAGGTAGTTTCTCCACCATCGTGATAATTTAGAAAAGTACCTTTGTGAAAATGTTACATAAGAATTACGTGAAATTAATCCAAGAAGTCTTCAATAATAGGCACGAAATATATTGCACTGCTTCTGTTGGATACTATTAAATTCATACACTATTAAACACAAGAAGCAAATGTTAAGATTTCACAATACCTCTACCTCTACTGAATGAAGAAGTTTGTTGACATTAGAACTGCATGATTTGGTGAAAAAATCCTGTTGTGATATGAGGTTATTTTTAGCCTGATTTTCAAGAATAATTCATATAATTCGTAGATTACTGATCCTTTGAAATGTGCATTTTCTTCAACTCGGACATACAAACTTGAACTAGTATAAAATAAGGCAAAATTTTAATTCAATACATTTGTAAACATTTTTATATCTTGCACACTGTCCCTCTGCTCAGTGTCCCCAAATTCAAAGTATTACCAGAAAACATTGAATTTTTTGTGCCTTTGGTGATTAATAATTGTAGGGGCTGACACTGCAGTTGAATTAAAAGTGCAGCTATACTTTAAATGAATTCACATGTTTTCTAACGCAATTGTATTGTACTATAATAAGTCCAGATTTGATAAATTACTGTGAAACAGATTAATTTCATACACTACAATGAGCAAGGAAAGGAAGACCTTTAGTTACTCTTGTGTTTATTTCTTCTTTGCCTAAAGATTATCATTAATAGTTCTGTTATCATGTTGAGTTTTTAGTTTTAAGGCATATTTAGTGAGCATGGGCAGTTTTAAAGTGAACCTGAGTAAAATACATACTGTATGTGTTGCTTTGTGTGCCTTAGTCAGGGAATGTGGCTGAGGTTGTTTAGTGAAATATGAACATGCATAAGACGAAATGCAACCAGAGCAGTTTCAGCGAAGCCTGACTTCATTGTAAATTATAACAATTCAGCTGCATGTGTAGTGATATTCCTGGATTTACAAAGTTGATATAAATGACACTGGTTAATTTAACACTTGAATAATGACACTGGAGGGCCAGTCAGTGACTCCGTAGATCAGTCCTTGCAGTGCACCTGTATGTGTATCGGTAGTATGTCCACATTTATTAAAAACACAGGAGCAGCAGAAGCATCTTTATTTAATATGAAACTCTCACGCAGAGATGCTAATGTGTATTTCATGTAATTCAAGCATTGTAGTTGTGTGGCTATTTAGTGTGTGCAAGCAGGTGAAAGTATTTATGAAACAAGTGCAGTGTACTGGAATTAGCATGGTTCATTGAGGAAGTCACACTGATTATTCTGCCCAGTACTACAATTTGCATCTCAGGTATTAAGGAATAATTTTCTACTTTATTTCAATGATTCATTTCTGTAACTGAGTCAAAGTATCATACACTCACCTTAAAATTGCAGCTTTTTAGAATTATATAATTACACAAGCTGACATTTTTTCTTTTGACTTGAGTCATTGTGCAGATGTTGTCATAATTATATGTCCTCTAATTTGTTTACCATGCTCACTGAGGTGCAATTGTGACTGATATGCTTCACAGGAAACAGTTTAGATGAAGAGGATCTGCTCAAGAGGCTCCTCACTGACGACTACTGCCATGTGTGTGAAGCTGTGCTCCAGTTTGAATCTCAGCGCCTGTCCCACTATGAGGTTCTGTACAGCCTCCTACATACTGCACATGGAATTGAGATGGCGTTTTATCGACAGCGCTCAGAATAACTTTGGCTGTTTTCTTGTGAATGCAGGGAAAGAAACATGCTCAGAAACTTAAAGTGTACCTGCAGACGAAGAGAGACGAGAAGATGAGCAAAGAGGACATAGGCCTACAGGTTAGTTCTCAGATGAGAGTGTAATACAAGAAAACTAGATGAAAAAATCTAATTTTGTCCACATCTTTATGTGCATATATTTATATTTCTGTCTGTGTGTTAATTTGCAGCAGGCGATGACTACTGATAAGGATCGTTTTTGTGAGCTGTGTAACATGGTGTTCAGTTCCCCGGTGGTGGCAAAGTCACACTATGAAGGCAAAATCCACAATAAGAAACTCCGAAAACAAGGTCTGCATCCATCTGGTAAGTAATGGACAAATACTAGAGATCTAATATATATATACTGTACTTTTTTTGTTTTTATTGGAACTTTAAGGACATATAATACAATATACAAACTCTTAAAGAAGACATTTTATGAATATATGTCTGCTATTATGATTATTAATTACAGTCATTTCTCATTGCACAGGGACGTGTACTATACAAAATCAGACTCAGGCTCCTGTTAATACTGACCATAATTCTGCCCCTGAGGGTAAAATAGACCATCTGATGCACCCAGCAGCCATTGCAGCGCCCCCTAGCACAGATGTGGATCTGAAAGACCCTAATAAATACTGTTCCCTGTGTGCTGCCAGCTTCAACAATCCCCAAATGGCTTTACAGCACTACAATGGACGCAAACACCAAAGGAATCAGGCCCGACAGGAGCTGCTCAAAGAGCTTGGAGATTCTGACCAACAAGGTAACACACATGCAATAATGTATAGTTATGACATTTACATTACTTGAATATTATTGTGATAAATGTATACATTCCTCTTGGTTAGGCACTAAAGTTGTATGGTTTCTGTAAGTTAATTCTATATAATATAAAGATAAAGAATACAATCTTATCATCATTATCATTATTATTATTATTATTATTATTATTATTATTATATGTTAAATTGTAGGCTATAGATGAGCTGTGGTAAAGAGCAGACAAGATTAAAAATTCATGGATATGCTTCCTGGAAACTTAAATTCTAGTGAAAATAATATACCTGCAGTATTTTTCCTTTTCATTGTGCTCTTATTTTGGTGCTAGTTTTTTTTTAGAAACTTAGCAAAAACTTAACTTGAATTACAAGTAAGAACAGAAAGCAGTATCTTTAAAGGCACAGTGCGTGTTTTATGCTGTTAGATGTGTCTCAGTCCAAAAGCTCATCTCAATAAAAGATCCAAATATATACACTGCATAACTGAAGTTCTATAAATAATGTATCATGTATCACTGGAAGCATTTGATATAAGGCTACATAAGTCATGAAAATCTACAGTGTAATACGTTCCTTGCAGTTCTAAGATTCTTTTTAATGTGGGTATCCTCATGCCGTCAGTTTATAAACACTATAAACCAGAGTGATATGTTTATGGCACTTTCTCATCCATCATCTGTTGTTTGCAGCCACGAACCTGATATGTCAGATTTGCAGTGCCCAGTTTGACTCTGTGGAGATGTATCAGGCCCACATGCAGGGGAACAAGCACCAGACCAGGTGAGGCCGAGTGCAATGTGATTATTTTCTATACTCTGAAATTGAATGTGCAGGTATTTTTCTCAAATCGTTTTCCTTCAGAGATTGTGAAGCAAATTTGATGTTATATTCATTATTACATATTCACCAGGTTGTTCAGTTTGTCTTTAATAGTAGGGAATGTAGTAGGGGTTTGATGACGCACTGCACAGGATGTTTAATTAATGTTTGAATGCACTAATTGAATCAAAGCTTTATTCATGTTAACATGTTCTCATCCAGGGAGAAGAAGGTCATCGATCTGTGTAAATCCCAACCGAAAGTTTACAGCACATTTGCAGATGAACTGGCAGATTACATCCAGGTCCAGAAGGCTCGAGGAATCACCCCCAAGAGTGGACATGCTCTTCCCCTGACAGGAACGCAACAAGGGTGTGAAGAAGAGGAGGAGGAAGAGCAGGAGGGATTACACAAGGGGGATGTGATGCAAGTGAATCATCCCAAAACAAATCCTCTTCCCACCTCCGGCCCTCCCCCCCATCCCCACCCCAGCCCTGGATTTTTCTACCCAGTGGAAGGGTGGCATCCTCCGTATAAAGGCTCCACCTGGTCCCCACACAAGTGGGACTACAGCTGCCCCCCTCCAGCACCCACAGGCTCCGCTTCCTCACAGTTCACCAATCCACCTATGAAAAGGAGGAGACGCAGACAGCGGTCTAGTTCCTCCTCATTTACTACCTCATCTTCCTACTCCTCCTCGTATTCCTCCTCCAGTAGTTCCACAAGTGACAGTGACAGTAGCGATCACAGACACAGAGAAAGGAGGCACATGAGAAGATCCAGGAGAGACAGAGGCCGGAGGGAAAGAAGTGAGGACTCGGATAAAGAGGAGAGGAGGAGGAGATGGAGGAGGATACGAGATAATGAATCAGAGGAGAGGAAGAGAGAGGAGTCAGGACAGTCCGATAAAGAGAAAAGGAGAAGAAAGCACAAACCTAGTGGTAAACGTAGAAAACATGAAAAGAAATCAAGACAGACAGACTCGAAGGAGGACGGAGTGGAAAAAACAGAGGACATGTTGAAGCTTGAAAGCAGGAACGAGGCTGAGGGACACAATGAGACGGACATGAATGTGGAGCAGTTGGAGGGCGGGCCGGTCGAATCTGCCAAAGCCAAAAACAGGAAAGACAAGAAGAAAATAAAAGAGAAAGTAGATACTAGGACTGAGGAGGAGAAACTGTGGGACGACTCGATTCTGGGCTGTTAATCTGAAATGAATGAAGACTTTTGTACTGAAATGATCAAGGCAGAAAAGATGTTTATTATTTAAGATTTTCAAAAGTGTGTTTATTAATCAGACTAATGTCGATGCCATTTTAAATGAGCTTTCATCTGATTGGACAGACCAGTTTTACTTTCTGTAGGTGTGCTAGCTGGCTAGCCATATTTAGTCAGGATATGTTCAACTTTGGTCAGTGTGTTTAAAGGGGTTTCGTTTGCACATCCACAACTTGTACGTAATGCCACATTTTTCACTCTAGCACATAATAATGTCTTTAAATTAATTAATGTGCACAGTATTTATTGTTGACTAATTTGTGTATGACTTCTTGGTACTCATGGCTCTTTTGGCCTTTTTAACAGTATATCTGTTCTGCTGAGGTTTCTCATGTTCATCCTCCAGATGGTGCTGTTAAACCAGAGCATAATGAATGCAAATAAAGAGCCACTGATGTCAGGAGCTCAGTCCTTTACATTTCCTTTGAAACAATATGTGCATTAGCTCATATAGGAAAAAAGGGGAAAAGACTCAAGATTTAGAGGTTATTGTTCTGAGGTGTGCGATAGGAAAGAATGCAATGACAAAAAAGAAGTACAGGGTAATGCTATTAATGCAGCAAAGAAATCAAATAGAAGAATTCTCAGATGTTTGTATCATCTGCAGTGTGTGTGTGTGTGTGTTTTAGGAGCAGATTTGCACATGCAAACAGCACATGATGTGTTTGGGGTCAAACAGGTGCAACAGCAGTTAAATGCAGTAGCAGCCTGGATTAGAAATGTTCAGGAAACTGAATGGGTCCAGATTGAACAGAGCACAGTTAGGTGTTTAGCTTTATCAATACCGCCCTTTATTAACGTGAAATCTGTTAATGGTGATACATTGAGATTAGAAAGAATCTTCGAGGCCCATTATCTTTGTCGAGGGCCGTATCACTGGTGGGTAACATTGAATTCCCTCCCTCAGTGTGGGATAGGGGGTTTAAAAGGTGGATTAATAAAGGTATAAGAACAATTAATTCATTATTCAGTGGAACAGAGTTCAAGTCATTTACCCAGCTTGAAGAACAGTATCAACTTTCAATAAATGATCTGTATAAATATTTTTAAATAAGACACTATGTTACAAATCATAAACAAAGGGAATTCTTTAGCAAAAGCCAAAATGATACAGAAGAATATCTTGTTAATATGGTGGAAAAACATCTCCCAATGAAAAAATATGTTTCTCATATATATATATAAAAGGCTTATAAATGATACCCCGCACCATACTGAAAGCATTAAGGGGAAATGGGAATTGGAATTAAATACTATAATTACAGATAATGTTTGGGCAGAGATGTGTACAGATCGCAATAAAGGAATTAATCATCAGTTATGGAAAGATTTTGAATGGAAATTAAAAATAAGGTATTTTAACCCATAAAGACCCTATGCTACTTTTATGGCAGTTCCTAAAATGACTTTTCCTCTATATTTATGAATAATTTATCCCCATTGATTGTAACGTTATCCTCCTTAGTTGGTGTTTTTTTCTGTGTAAATCATGTGTTTTCCTATATTTGATTTACTGATCATGTAGATGTTCATAAAAGCTCAGATTAAAGTTGAAGGTTATTGTACCAGAAACAGGGAAAAGTGACGAAAAAGTAACTTTTTTTTTTTTTTTTTTTAGTAAAGATATCAATAACTGAACATAAAAACAAGTGTCTACAACCAGTGTCATTGATCCAACTCTATGGGTTTTACTGGTGAATCAATGTTGTAGAAGATGACAGTGTTTCCACGGTAACTACGGAGCCTCCGAACATCCAAATGGGTCATATCTGATGACCACGAAAAGACGACAAACTAAATTTTACACCAGTTATTTACACGTATTGATAGGATTAATGGATCAACAGGTATTAAACAGTTTAGATCAGTAGATGGTTTTGTTTACCAGTGGCTGTTTGGGTCTTCATCCATTCATACACTTAAATCTTACAATGTCAACATATGTGAAAGAAACTAATGTGGAACTGTGTTGGAGAAATTGTGGAAACAGTGGAGATGTTTGGAGACATTTCTTTGGGACTGCTCAGTAATCCAAGGATTCTGGGAGAGGGTCAAAGAAGAAACAAACACAATCTTACAAGTGAACACTGATAGACCCATTGATATTCCTACTGGGAGCTGTTTAGACACATGTTATGGATACTTTTATTGATTGCTAAGAAAATGATAACTGTCAGCTGGAAGGATCGAAAACCACTGACCGTGACTCAGTGGGTACAGAGACTGAAAAGGGTCTACGCTGTGGAACAAATGACCGCAAGTCTACAACTAAAGACGGACAGTTCTGAACAAAGATGTAACTGTATTCCTCAGTATTTGGGTGATTGATGAAGGACTGGGAGTTATTAAAAGATTGTTATGTCTGTCTATAACTGATACTGGACTGCTGTAATTACCTCTGCCAAGGAGTTTATGTTTTTGCTGGTGTTTATTTCTTTGTCTGTTTTCCAAATAACTTGAAAAGTTCTGAATGGATTTGGATGAAATTTTCAGGAATTGTTAGAAATGGGACGAGGAACAAGTGATTCAATTTTGGTGGTGACCCGGATCACTGTCTGGATCCAGGAATTTTTAAAAAAAAAAATGTTTCTTTATCATTGGGAGATAGGGCATGGTGGCACTAAGCTGTCTATGAGGTCATTCAACTCCATCTAGTGGAGGAAAGTACAAACATTACCTTGGCGGAGGTCTGCGCTCTCTGGGTGCTTTTCTAGTTTTGTTTGGTAAAAATAAACATTTGTATCCCATGTGATTTCCCTTTATGGTATTTTATTGTACTTGTGCCTTAAATGGGGGGTAGGGGGCTCTGGACAGAGATAGTACCCTTGTCTGCCCGCAGCCGCACCCTCTTTCGTTGGGTGGACACTGGTTCTCATCCATCTCCCAAAGCTCTCACGTACTGGCTCCAAGCGCGACACCCTGGTAAACCGTCTCAGCTGACGGCCCAAACCGCGTGAGGGGAAAAGGAGTAAACCTTCAAATCCGAAGTGGGGACCTGTAGGTGGTTCAGTGCTACAAGTAACATCGTTCCGGCATCTCCTGCAGCCAAACTGGCGCCAATTGTCATGCCTTGCATTGCGTTGGACCTTGTCAGCAAGGCCAAGAGGGGGACCCTGATGATTGGGCCACCCAGGATCTCCATTTCTGGCCCAGGCTTTGTGCCCTGGAGAGGATAGTCCAGCCCCACTGCAAAGTGTGGACACAAACCGGAAGTTGTCAGTGTACAGGTTATAAGCCCTTCCGAACTGGCGTACAGGAAGGACGCCATGGGACAACTTTGACAGTGGGAGGGACCATCGAAGTCCTATCATCCAACCACCACCTGCCTCAAGCTGAGCAGCCCCCAAGGAGTATGCCTTAATTATAGGGTCCTATATCAGCACCCTCTTAAAATAATTGCCTCAGTCATTTTGGCATGTTCAAAAATGTGCCTAAGTCCTTTAATTCTCTCATGTTCCATGTTTGACTGACCTTGTTGTTTGTATGTCAATAGGCATCTGTTTTTATAACTGTTTTGGTTAAAACTGTTAGTAAATATCATATATTCAACAAATGGTTCAGTTTTTTGTGTTTCCTGAAAAATCTGAAAAAATGACTATCAGACAATGATTTGTTTTGTGGAAAAATTAAAACATCCAAAAAACCCAAAACAAAACAAAAAACAAACAAACAAACAAAAACCCAGGTGCAACAGTTGAAATAAGGACAAGTTTGCACCAAATCCAAAACTCTTCTGATGCTTCAGTGACAAATTCAAAAAAACGTGAGAAAGGCAAATTAGTGATCAGAAGTAAAGGGTTGGTTTGTAAAGTGCTGCTGTAATGTAAACCACAAATACTGTGACTAGATTATTGGTCTGTCTGCTCGTACTGTTGAACACCCATCTGTAAAAAGCATTTGACTGCTTTACTGATGTCTGTGAAGGAAAAAAACATTATAATTGAAAAAAAAAAGTGCTTGTCAGTGTGTTTTTCATGAGTGTAACTTTCTAAAAGGGTCAAAACACAGTATTTGAAATCTCTCTGATGGGACATTTTAGAGACAATTTGACAGATTAGTGTTGATAAATCACTCACATTTTTACTTTTAAATTCATTTTTGCTTTAGTCGGACCATAAGGGATTATCCAAAACAAGGAGCTACTTTACATTGAAATAAATGTTGGAATGGCAATCAGTTTTAGTTCGCTCTCTGCTGAGACATTACTGTGTTTTGACCCACAAGTGTTACTGTTCCAGCTATTTATTTGCAGAAGAGTAAATATGTGCACATTCAGGTAATGCTAGTGTAACATAGTTGTTAAAACCAAGTTAAATCCTGATAAATTGGTATATTTACGAAGTCTAAGTTCATTGATTGAATAATAATGTCGTTTTCATAAATATTCTTGATTGTTCTTTCAATTTAGTTGTTATGTGGCATTGCTGCAGTTGTTACAGTCCCGTATTTTGTTTGGTCCTCCACCCTCTTCTTCGTTGATTTAATTCTGTTCTTCTTCATGTGTCTCTGGGGGTACCCGAATATAACTTCGGGTTCCTCCTCTTCTTCTTCCCTTTTCGATTGTCTCGTAATGGGAAAAGGTAAGTTACCCATTGTTATCCATTCTCACTGTATATTTTTAAGTAATTCTGTGTTCATTTTTTGCATCTAATTCTATCTATAATGTTGTTCATATTGTACTGGAGTGTATATTGAGTATCGGTACATGGATTGTACATATATACGAGTAAGCTAAGTGTGTGCGTGTGTGAAAACATGCTAATCGGTATGTGGCAACCCGATCTGAGTAGCCGTCGGATGTGAGTCGCGCAAGTAGAGTACATGTAAAGTACAAGTAAAGCGGATTTATGAGACGTTTTACGACAACAGGTTCTCGATGTGAGTCACGCATGCGCAAAGTAACAAATTCGGAACGATGTAGAAGCAAAGTTTTTATTATTATTATTTTTAAAGATATAAATTTACTAGAAGCGAAGTTGTTGTGAACTGCTATGTGCGTGAATGTGTGAGATTATGAACACGTTTTCAATATTCCCCGTTTTATGGCAGTAGATTAGTATTCGTCTTGCATGCACCATTTCAACTGGTAAACATTTGAAGTACGGCATGTCAGGAATATCCTCTCACCAAATTATTTGAGAAAATAGTTTGATTGGTCGCCGAGATAGTAAGGTGAGCATCAACGTAACTACTAATAAATTTGAAATTCCCGCTGAACCTCTTGCGCATGCGCGACTCATATCAGGTAGACACTTAAAACAGTTGTAAAAACATCGTAAATCCGCACATGCATGTTCAACTCTCGCATATACTGCGCTTGCGCGACTCAGATCGGGTTGACACACGGTGTCTGTTTTGATGTAGTTTGGGGCTGGACCTATGACGGCGTATTAGGGCCACACTGTGGGAAAAAAATTGGGGAAGGATTTATTTTTTTTTTTTTACCCCCCAGACAATAGAGGTGAAATGTCAAGAATAAAGTCAAAATATTGAGAATAAAGTTGAAATTTTGAGAACAAAGAATAATAGTATAATAATCTAACATAGTATAATAATTTTCCAAGCTGGTGTGGTTTCTCCTTCTGAATAGACGTAATTTCTGATACAATCTCTTCAAAGTACGAATACTTACGATGACGTTGTGTTTATGTGTCAAAAGGGAAAGAATTTCCTTGTTAAAGTGACACTCCGGTATTTTGGACATTGGGCCTCATTTCTGAGTCAGCCAGAGTGTAGCAAATGTGTAGAGATC
>JAQQZY010000023.1:31168693-31188080 GCA_030068375.1 Ostorhinchus rueppellii
TATATACTAACTCACACACAGTCATACTAAAATGTCTACATTTCCGCTAAAAATCCATGTGGTTTCTTGTAGAAGCGGCAGCCAAACTTTGACTTCATCGATCCTTTGGCGCCCAAAAAAGCCCGCATCTCCCACCTCAGCAACCGGGGGCCAGCCACATCCTCATCTTCCTCTGACCGCCGTGAGGATGAGGGTAGCCCCAGTTCAAAACTGTCGTCCATACCCTCCAGCATCAACTCGGGTCCTCCCACCCACTTGCCCATCTCTTCCCACCCTCCCGCACCCTCTCACCAGCAGCCTAGTCCAGCCTCCAACTCCAACTCCCCCAGCACCCCAGAGGGCTGCGGCACCCAGGACCTCCCTATAGACCAGAGTTCCTCCTGCAGGGACCCTTCACCCAGCCCTTTCTCCTGTGACAGATCTTTGCAGGACCGCTATCGGCACCCGGTTCCACACCCCAGATCAGCTGCCTCCACCAGCCCTCCCCCCTGCACCTCACTCACAGTTAGCTCCACTGCCATCTCCAGCCCTCCCTCGTCCAGCGCTTCCAACAAAAAGTTGAAGAAGAAATCTAAGAAGCACAAAGAAAAAGACAGAGAGAAGGAGAAAGGGAAAAGAGGCCGAAGTAATCCTCCCGACACAGCCGAGCAGACTGAAGAGAGCCGTAAAGCCAGAAAGAGGCGCAGTACTGAAGAAAACAGAGAAGTTATCAACGGGAATCCTCACAGAGATCAAGGTTTGTTAGACGTGGCAGGTTTATGCACATAACCAGATGTCTGAAAACTTAGCGCTCCAGTAGGCAGACATCAGCAAAAGAAAACATGAGATTGTGAAAATACAAATCTTCCTCCTGCAGCTCTGAGTGTAAAGATAGACAACATGACTCTGGTTCATGCCGCTATGGAAAAGTGAAGCCAAAATATCACGGGCAGGGGAACTGCTATGTTGATTGTTTTGGGAGCCACAGTGTCTGCACAGTAGAGACACATTTTGACAGGGATCGGTTATTACAGCTGTCAGTTATGCCCCCCTGTCTGAAAAGACCTGAAATTGGCTAAAATATTCCATCTCAGGCTTGTCTTTTGAAAGCCTGTAACAATCGGGAGGAGGTGCAGAAGTCTAGTTTCATCTCAGACACTTCAGAGTTATGCTGACAGGGTATGATTAAAATTTTAATGGGATTTTTTTGCTCAGTGTTTCCCAAAGAAATGCTTTCTACTGAAGCTTTAAACCACTTACTTATTGCATGTTTAGACCCTTCACAACTGCACTCACTATCAACCATTTTTCTTCTTCCAAAAAAAAAAAAAGAAAAAAAAAAAAAACCATTGCAAGTGTACTATATGTGATCAGAATCACAAGTGAGACAGTTTATCTTTGGGACTTTGGATTGTGGGTCACGTTGTTGCAGTATTTATCTCTGTCAGTTACACCTCACCCAACCACATACAGTTTGATGTTTTTGATTATTCTAAGTGGGTTTTGTCTGAACATGTTACAGTGCTGATAAAGGCTCGTCTTTAATCTGTAGCCTTCAGTTCTGGGTGACCTTTTGTTGTGACAGTCGGTGTTGTGGTTGTAGATTAAGACGATCTTCTTCCTCATACTGTGTTCGTTTGCCCAGTTCTTGCTGAGAAATGTGAGTTACTTTATCCTGCTGCATCACCCAGATAATGCTAATGCTATTTTTGGTGCATTTCACTACTCCTGGAGTGGAATTTCATTCAGTTAAATTTTTACTCGTGGATGGAAGGCATTTATGGTTTAATATACCAGGAAATAAAAATAAGCATATTTGAACCGACTAACAAAATGAAATGGAAAAGCTTTTACCGTAGTGTTTTTGTAGAAGCTGTGTCAAAGCACTTAAATTGTAGTGTCTTGTGTGTTTCTTTTGGTTTAACCCATCCATTATTTTTTGAGTACATGCAGGCATCATTTACCGTATAATTTCTGGCATACACTGCCACTTATGAGTCACAGCTAGTATATATGTGTCCTTGTGATACGTTGCAGACTGTGTCTTTTTCTTTGACACCCACTGTTAAATACACTTGTTGTCCTTGGCAGACTGCAGCTTTTTTTTTATTTGAAATGATCAGTGTACAACTTTCACATGGAGACCAATGCTTTCTCTTCTTTCCCTCAGACTCTTCTGACAAACAGAAGCCAGTCCAGTCCACTGAATTTCCCAGTAGTGAGATCCCAGACTACGTCGTGTGAGTAAATGTTAAAGACATTATGTCACAGTGACACCATCTTTCTGTTTCATGTCTTCATGTCATAGCTACAAAACTTTGATTCGACATTTTAACATCATTTATATGTGATGAAATTCAAAACGGAACAAACTGAACACTGGAAATGCAATTATAAATCCATCTGTGTTGAATCTGAATTTTCTGCCATTTGTGTTTCGTGCTTGTTTGGGATTGTTTTGTATTTTCCACGTCATTATAACGAGGGCTGTAAACGTGTCATCTACTGAGAAGCTTAATAGCTGTTTAGCAGGCTTCATTTAACATGAACATATTAAATAACTTTAATGAACAGTTACTGTGATGCATGTAAATAAGACAAATTTGATCATTTGAATTATGTTCTCTTGAAAAGCAACGGTTCAGTGTTATCGCTTTCCACTGTTAACAGGAAGTACAAGCCGTTGGGATCAATGGACCAGCGCCAAAGTTATAAGGATGACTTCAATGCTGAGTATGATGAGTACCGTCTGCTGCACGCCCGTGTGGAGAACATCACCCGCCACTTTACCCAGCTGGATGCCCAGTGCCGGAAGCTAGCACCAGGCACCAAAGAGTACCAGGTCAGTCCTAGAGTCTAAAGACTGCACTGCTGTTGATTATTGGTATTGGACTTGCCAGCCTGGTCTCTAGAGCCGCATACTTACTGTAACAATCCTAAGAATGTATGAGGGCTTTGTTTTTCTTGACTCCATATTCCATCACTGCATAAACATTCAGACGAGGCTGTGGTTTGAGCTGTGTTATTTGCACATGGGGAAATCACCATCAAAAGAATATGAACAATTTCTCCTAGTCATGTTCATATTCTGCCTTCAGTTTTATAGTACATACTGTAAACTTTTACTCATACTTTCACCAGTGTTTTTGTGGAATATCAGAAATATCTTTTTATCATGTCATTTTTAAGCTGCATAAACTCCAGTCAAATTTTAAATGCCGTTTCAAAGAAAAATGTTACTATGTTGTAACGAAACTACAAAAGCAATCGGTGTGTAACCAGTAAGCACTAATGCATGTTATCAAAAATAGGTCATTATGGTCTTTAACATCTGAATTTTTCCATGTTGAAACCTTCAGAGATTGTGAGTTGGATATTCTGCATACTAGTCTCCATATACAGCTTTAAAGATTAGTATGAGGTATTTTCACACATTTCTCTGTAACACTTCATCTGTTTACAAAGTTAAGAAGTGCAAGGTGCGCTAATTATAAAGTATAAAATTGTAAAAATTCAGTTGAGTTCAGTGACCTTGTTTTATTCTTAATTTTGCAGAGGGTGCAAGAAGAGGTCCTAAAAGAGTACAAAAAGATGAAACAAGTGAGTACTTCCGCAGGTTTCAGTGTGTGGGATGATTTCTTTGGAGGCAAAAGAGGTGTCGCTGTAGCAGAAGTCTGACATTATGGGTTTGTTTTACAGCACAGCCCCAACTATCACGAGGAGAAACAGCGCTGCGAGTACCTGCACAACAAGTTGGCCCACATCAAACGGCTAATAGCTGATTTTGACCAGCGCCGAGCCCAGGCCTGGTGCTGAGAGCACAACACAGCTCAGCACAGCCTCTTCAATAATCAGTATTGAGAACAAAGTGTCGAACCAGGAGGGGACGTCCAACTGGCTCTTATTTATTACTCCCCCTTCTGTTACTGCCTCCACAGCAGCCCCTCTCCTCTTCTTGCTCCCCTCCTTTTTTTTTTCCTCCACCCTCCTATTTCATTCCTACCCTCTCTTCTGATCTTTAATTCCACAGGCTTCATTTTTTGCCTGCAACCTTAAAATCTGACTTTGACATTACCCCCATCTTTATGATTTCTCAATGTTTTTTTGTTGTTTTTTTTTCTTTCAATGAGCTCCTGTGAAATTTCATACCACTGGACCAGTGGATGGGGCTACATGCATGTGTGAAGGGGTTTTGGGGAAACAAACTTAAACACTTCTAACCTTTAAAGGACTTACTCATGAGTCAAAAAAGAACAAAAAAAGTATTTTTGAGCATCAGAAAAATTATTAACATGTATTTAAGTAAAAAAAAAAAAGAGGGAGATCTATTTATTTTGGGACTTGTAGTGCAAAAGAAGAGTCCGCAGATGATATATTGTTTAACTTTTGTTGAAAACAATGCAAAAAAAAATTTACCGTGGGCCTTATGTATTTGACTTTGTGAAGCCATTTTGCACGCAAGATCCATATGTCATCTCATCTGGCAAAGATTTCTCTCCTGCCTC
The DNA here is from genome assembly GCA_030068375.1 of Ostorhinchus rueppellii. Classification (NCBI taxonomy): domain Eukaryota; kingdom Metazoa; phylum Chordata; class Actinopteri; order Kurtiformes; family Apogonidae; genus Ostorhinchus; species Ostorhinchus rueppellii. The sequence goes on from JAQQZY010000023.1 coordinate 31,173,178, forward strand.
ATTTCCTCTCATCCTAAATAATCTGTAATGGATGAGTTCGCTTTAGCACATTACTGTCATCGACGCTGAGAATGGAGGAAATGAGACGGGCAGGAGGAGTCACTGATGCCAACTGAGGAACGACACCAGTATGTGTGCATGGATTGTAAATTTAGATGTAATGGCCATGTGGGGTGGTTAGGGTGGGGTAACTAAAAGTGTGTATGATCCCCTCTGAGGGGGGGGGGACAGTATTCCCTGCACCAACAGTGTTTCGTGTTCACGGTGCATTATGGGTGCCTTAAGGTGTTTACACTCGAGCACGTCGAGTTGGGCCGACTCTTGGGGTTTGCAGGCTACACAAAGGAACTACAACTGCCTGGTAACAGGTGTGTGTGTGTGTCGTGAGAATGGATGTTGGAATGGTTGAGGATGGAAGGGATGTCAAATCTGGTAAGGAGTCGAAGTGTTACAAACTGTGTGCGTGTGTTTTGTATGCATGTGATGTGGAGTGACAGATGAAAGATAAAATGTGGGGATAAATATTAAAAACGACAAAAAAAGCTGCTATAGTGTTTGTCCAGTCAGAGCACTCAGGATCAACCTGGCTGGAGTAACAGTACCTTATCTTAATCAAAGAGATAGAGAAGATCTTTATTTTCCAGAGAGAGTCATCTGTAGACCATGGAAAGGCCCACCTCTCCAGCTGTGTCCTGTGGCAAACACTGTTTCTGTTTTCAAGAGAGGAAAAAAAGAAAGTTATCCACCAGAGGACATATCTGTATGATGATGTCAAATGTATTTGAATCTCAGTTTAAGTACTGAGTAATTTTTTTTTTTATTTTTTTTTTCAACACTGAGAATGATTTACTTCGATGGATGAATAGGTGGGATCTATGAAAAATGAGAATATATTTTTGAGTCTTTATTTCAACAAGGGAAAAATTGTTTACAAGCCTGTGTTAGACTGTTTGCCAAAAATTAAATACTTTTCTGGTACTACATCCATGGAGTAAAATTTCTGATCGGGGCTCAGTTTTAAGGAACATCAATACAGGAATATGCATCTCTTGCTGAAGATGAATCTAAAATACTGCATTTGGTAACATGCAGAGGAAGAGGAACTGTGAAAGACAACTATTGAAATGGTCACATGTTGGATTCATCTTCAGCAGCCTAGTTTAAGACCATTTTTTTAATACAAAACTGTGGCACTTTTTTTTTTTTTTTTTTTTTTTTTTGGGTCAAAATGGAGGAGACGACCAGTTCTATACCATAAAGCTCTTTGGTTGTGGCGACGTGTCAAATAGTCAGTCTCTGCAGTAGACTGACTATGTTGGTGGTTTGTCATGAATCAGCTAAATCAGTTGAACATTCATAGTCGGTCTCAAATGATTCGGGCCAGAAATCAGCAATTGTATCTTGGATGCGTCAGCAATAGGTAAATTACAATAGATAACGGTCAGATTTGGGTTTAGGATCACTTTTTTTTTTATTTTTTTTTTCTCCTGATATTTAATAGTCACAAGGGGCCACCCCAACAGCAAAACAAATGCTGAAGGCCAGTGGTTTATATGGAGCCTTTACCCAGATCGTCCACTCGACCTTCCAAAGATTTCTGTCCTCAGAGATTTACTGAAACCTGGTCTGAACAACATGGATTGGGGGGGGATTAATGACTCTTGGGGGAAGAAAGGTGTGAGGCGGTATGAGCGAAGAGTTGTAATGAGGAAGTAACAAAACTGAAAATGCCCTGGCTTTTTTTTTTTTTTGGTTTTTTTTTTTTCCTTCCTGAGAAACCACTGAAAATCAAGTGAGTTTTGAGTGAAATATGACCGTCTGAAAATGTACCAGACATTTCAATAAAAATCAACCTAGTTTTACCTGGAATGTGTCTGTGTTCTCTTCTGTGTGTGGATTTTCCTCCTCATTATGTAAACTTTAGATAATCTTATAGGTCAACATGTTTCCCAATTTCCTTGTGATATGTGAAAATATGAATAATATTAATACAGCAATAATAATGTGACACCCTAAGGCTTCACTGAACAGTATTGTATTTAGAAATGATACATATGATGTAAAGGTGTTGCCAAGTCATTTATTACTAATGCCAGTAACAGTAAGCACTCCTGAGTATTACTCGTATTTCTGTTGTTGATCTTTTACTGTTAATGGACTTGAGTGCTTCTGTTTAATGCAACTTCATGATGAGACACGAGTACTCCGCTGCATGTCAGAGTCAAATATACTTTGTATAACATTACAGATACAGTTTTTCATTTCCTTATTGCCCAGTGAAAACCATCTGATTCCCATATGTGTTGCTTTTATTATTATTAATAATAATAATAATAATAATAATAATGGATTAGATTTTTATAGCGCTTTTCAAGTCACCTTACATTGTTGATCCATTATTCATTCGCTCTCACATTCTCCCTCTGGTGGTGGTAAACTACATTTGTAGCCACAGCTGCCCTGGGGCAGACTAACGGAAGCGTGGCTGCCATTTCACGCCTACAGCCCCTCCGACCACCACCAAACATTCATACGCACTCATACACCTCGGATATTGGACAACCCGCTCTTCCACCTGAGCCATAGCCACCCCGCCCCCTGAAGGGGGGGTTTGTGCCTTTGTTTGTTAACGCTCTAGCACAGGAGTGGGGAATCCTGGTCCTCGTGGGCTGGTACACTGCATGTTTTAGATGTATCCTGATTTAAAAGATGAGCCTATCATCAAGCCCTGTAGAAGCCTGATAATGACTGTCAGGTGTGCTGGAAGACGAAAACATCTAAAACATCCAGGATACCGGCCCTCAAGGACCAGGATGAAGATGACGGTGTTTCCACGGTAACTATGGAGCCTCTGAACATCCAAACGGGTCATATCCGATAACCATGAAAAGATGACAAACCCTATTTTATACCAATTATCTATATGTATTGATAGGATTAGTGGATCAGAAGTTATTAAACAGTTTAGATCAGTAGATGGTTTTTGTTGCCAGTTGCTGTTTGGGTCTTTATGGGTTAATGATTAAAAAATGCAAAAATTAAAAGTAATAAAAAAAAGGGCCACAGCTTCACATTTACTCATGTACATTACAACTTACAGATCACAGTGGATCTATAAAGGTACAAACATTTAGTAACAGGCAGAATATATTGTTAAAATTCCACTTATTTTTCGTGAGAAGTTTCAGGTTGTTTGTGGTTCTTCAGCTTATTCACATGTTGTTTTGTGGAAAAAATAGCTTGTAAATGTATAAAACAAAGGGAAACATTTGGAGTTGTCATCATTTATCTGTATTTTTAGTTGGGTTTTTTTGCTATTATTGTACTGATCCAATCCACTTGAGGTCAAATGATGCTGTATGAGGCATTTATATCAGTAGTTCAGTGTTGGCTGAAGTACAACAGAATAATCTGGCAATACTAGAGGAAATCCTTTGCTCGGACTTGAGCCAGGATAGGCTTGAATACAGGTTTTTGGTGCTAGTAATAGTAGAGCAACCAAGAACCCAGTCTAGCAGCCCTTTTTGTGTGTGACTGGTAATTTTGTGATGTGTGTTTCAGACAGAGAACACACAGCTACGTAATAGTGTAGGTGGCACAGAATGAATGACCTGAGACCTGATGGGTTCACACTACTACTGCACTACACGACACTATTTTATATTCTGTTTAGTTTAATCTACAGGAATGCACCTTAAAAGGCCTCTCTTGAAAACTCATCTGTGCTTAAGCAAACACAAAACAACAAAACGAGTGGTGCCAGGCACTACAAGTCCCGCCCCTTGCACATATTGGAGCTTATTTTAGCATCAATCCAGCTGATGTCAGTATGTCAATTACCTCTATATATGTGCCAAGTCTGGTGAAAATTGAAGAAAAAAAAAAGTTTTGCAAACATGAATGACAATTTATATATGATCAAAATTATACTATTGCACAAAAACACAATTTTATATGGTGCTGTTGACAGAGGTGGACATTCCCAGCTCCCGAGAGTAAAAGTCCTGCCATGTATTTGTTCCAACCATTCACTGACTCAGCTCATTTGGATGAACACAACTCCTCATCCAGGTAGATGAAGGGATAATCAGTGGAATCACCTGTGTTCAGTGAACAGGTAGAACCAATACATGGCAGGACTTTTACTCTAAGGAGCTGGGATTGTCCACCTCTGGCTGTTGATGTAGGCCTAGTGATTCTTCCTGCCTCTGTTTAAATGTTAAAACTCCACTGCACCATAACGTGTGCCTCCTGCCGTGTAGGGCACACTACGCATCCAACTCACGAGTACTTCCAATCAAAACAATGTCACAAAAAAGGATGTATCCTTCTTGGGCTGAAAAAAAAGAAACAGGAAGAAAGAGGAAGAGGAGAAGAAAATGCAATTAAAATAAAAAAAAATAAAAATAGAGGGCCCCAAAATCCAAGTTTGCTTATGGCCCAATGGAGGCTTGGGCCGGCAGATGATGTGGAGGATCAGCTGATTGAGACAGGGATCATTTAAATACACAAATCAACAACAATAAAACACTTGCAGGGACCATTTTACTGCACATTATATTTTAAAGCTCATTCTGCAGAACAGAATACTCACATTTATACTGTATATTAGTAGTTTTAACCTTTGGGTATGGATCCTTCCTCCATTTAATGTCTAAAATACTAGTTCCCATCAGTAGTTACCCTGGGTGTGACTGTGTACTATATCTTTAAGAAAATCTCACGTCATCCTCATTTCAGTTCTTGCCCAAACGCACATCCCTTCCCTTTCTTTCATTTCTTTCATCTTCTGCTGTTGCTTCTGACTCTGCATCACCTCTAAAAATGGCCCAGGAGTTTGTGCAAACCAAAATTAAAGGAGACAAAGTCGTGCTATTTATTAAACCCAGGTGTCCGTATTGTGTGACGGCTAAAGACGTTTTATCAAAGTATAAGTTTAAGCCTGGACATTTAGAATGTATTGACATAAGTGGACGCAGCGACATGGACTCAATGCAAGACTACTTCCTGGAACTCACCGGGGCTCGTACGGTGAGAATGGAAGATTTGTCACTTTAATAACATGGCAAAAAAAAAAGCCACATGAAAATATCGAAGAAACCTGTTACACTAATTAGAAGAACAGGCTTTAAAATAGCATTTCCATAAAAAACCGGAAGTGCGTATGAGGTGAAAAGCGCTAAGCTAACTATTATTAGCCGTTAGCCTTGAGCACGAAGCTAAAATTCACGACTTTTATTCTTTACGTTTTTGTAACGTTACCTTCATATCCAACCAAACCAAGTCAAATAAGCAGTGTCAGCCCCAGTAACTACTCAGTGTTTGATATAAGCTGCGCTGTGGATCTGAAATGTGATATATTGCTATTGTTTGGTGTTTGAAAGTTCATTATATTAGCAAAAATGAATTGGTTTTGGATAGCATAAGCTAACCGTTGTTTGTCTGTTGCTAATAATGTCAAATAAATTAAAGCTATAGTAAAGTGACTTAGAAATACATTTTTGGACATGATAAATATTTAACAGGTGGTTTATGGTCTTGGGATATGCCTATTAATTGTTTCTAGACTGTTTTAATGATATTACATTTTTTATTATTTCATGTCTACTCTTAGATTTTTGCATTTATTTAAAGTGGGGTTTTTTTTGTGTTAATTTGCAAACAAACATTTAATGTTCGTTATTTGTCAAATTAATAGTTCCTAGACTGTTTTAATAACCTTTTAAAAAAACATTTCTACTTTTAGATTTTTTGCATTTATTTAAAGTGTTTTTTTTTTGTTTTGTTTTGTTTTTGGTTAATTTGAAAACAAACGTTTGATGTTAGATATATGTCAAATTAATTGTTTCTATACTGTTTTAATAACATTCAAATGTTTTTTCATTTAGATTTTTGCATTTATTTAAAGTGGGGTTTTGTTTTTGTTTTTTTTTGTTAATTTGCAAACAAACATTTGATGTTCTATCAAATTAATTGTTCCTAGACTGTTTTAATAACATTTGATTTTTTTTTTTCATTTCTACATTTAGATTTTTGCATTTTATTTAAAGTGTATTTTTTGTTAATTTGCGAACAAAAATTTGATGTTCGTTATATGTCAAATGAAATGTCTGTAAATAAAGTAAATGAGAACAGGGTTAATTTACTTCATTCAGGTAAAATACAATGGCAAGAAACAGTATGTGAACTCTTTTCTGCATGCATTAGTCACTAAATGTGATGTCATCCACATATCAGTCACAAGTACAGACAAGAACAACGTTCTTAACCCAGTACCCCACAGAATACAAATATTTTCATAATATTCCAGCCATTACACACTCGCAGTGTTTGTAGAAGCGGTACGTGAACATAAGTGGTTTTAATAACAGGCTGAACCTCCTTAAACAGCTATAACCAAACACTTCTAATGCAGCTGATCAGACCTGTTGTTTGGTTAAGTACGTACATTGTGTTTGTCTGTACGTGTGACTTGGATGCAGATCAGGTCATGTTTTATGACCTATTCATGTGGACATTTCAAAGTTTGCATACTTATTCATGCCACTGTATAAATTAACAGAAGAATATGATAAAGAAACACTGCTGGCACGATTTAGAAATGAAATAAAAAAATCTTTCTGTGCAGCTGATTCTGAAGGACACTTCCCACTCCATCTCTGACTGTTACTATACTGACTGGTGTTTCTCTCACACTGAATGTATTGTAGGTCCCTCGAGTGTTCATCGGGGAGGAGTGTATTGGAGGTGGCAGCGACGTGGAAGCGCTGCATAAGAGCGGTAAACTGGAGGGCATGCTGCAGTCTATCGGCGCTCTGCAGTAGGCAGTACACTCGTCCAGGTAAAGGACACACACACATAATTGATCCCTCCTGTGTAATGCTACTTACAACAAAAACTGTGTGTCTATGTGGAAGAATGAATGAAAGAGCTGATTGATGATAAAGATGAGATTAAATTCAGCTCCAGGCCCGCATTGTGTCACATTCTGATAAAAATGCGGCACAGATAGATTACAAAAGGAAACACTGTATCAAAAACAAGATGGATGTTCAAACAGGAGAGAAAACAAGATTAATCAGAAGGTTTAACAGTAGATAAGCTAAATTAGAAAAAAAAGGTAACACTAGAAAGCATATGGAATGGAAACGTCTGCCAAGTCAACTAAATTCCCGAGACATAGACCTGTAAGAGCTGTGCTGTGAATTAAATTCCATAGCCAGGGTTTGCAATTATATAGTGACAATTCTACTCATTTAAGTTTGTGTTTGAGATGGAAATAACATACATTTCATAAACTGTAATCTGTACATTTCCCCTAATACGCAAGCAAAATAATATTGCCTAATACATTTACCTGATTATGCAAGTTTGCTCAAAATATTTTTTAGTCTGTATGATATTATAGATGGTTAAAAAACAAAACATCTAAAAGGATTGTTACAAAAAAGTTCATTATGTAGGCTAAGTATATAAAAATACAACAGCCTATGAAAATATAAGGTATTATCTATATAGACACGATCACTAACCTGTTTTAACTACACCCTCTTCATCATAGCTCCATTATTATTACTTATAGGTGTTGTAATACAAAAATACACAAAGAATATGCAAAAAATCTATTACCTGCTTTTATTTTTGTATTAGAGCACCTCAGACTTGTTTCTGGCTGTTGTATTGTTGCTCTAAATACTTCCTGAACATTTATAATTGATTTTTTTTTTTTTTTTTTTTGCAACAGTCCTTTTTGCCCTTGTGTTTTTCATGCTTTCCACTCCGGTTCTTGATGAGAACCTGATTCCTTTTTACACATTTACATTTTGTGTTTTCTGATTCAGCGAAGCGACTACAGCCAATTTTTTTTCTTCATAGCTCAGGCTAAATTTGAAAGAAATCTGAATGGAAAATCATTGGTAAATTAGAATCAAATCTGATGAGTATCAACCGAGAAATTACTTTTTTTTTTTTTTCTTCAAATTTTTACCCCATGGTAGCAAATATGAATATTTGTAACTTTCCTTGATTTTGACCCTTGACGTGGAATGACCAAAAATGTAATAATATAGTCAATGTGTATCAAAAACTGAGGGCATTGGACTGATAAACAGCCAAACAAATACAGATAAAACCATCACCAACATAATATTTCAGTCATTTACGCAGTCTGTGGCTTATTCATTCTAAAACATGTCTTTATTTAAAGTCAGACGTTATGTTATGTACAGTGTGTACAGCACTGGCCCAGTGGAGTCACATACTGGGTGTGGATGCAGCACCGTGATTCTCTCTTTCACAGTCCAACATGTCAGCTGTTATTTACTGATTTGATTTGCAGTTTTATTTTCAGATAATAACACGCTGTCAGAAAGCCCCTCGAAGCTCACACAAGCGCAGACGGTGGCCTGGGACGTTAATGTTGACTAAAAAAAAATGTGGATTCCTTATGAAAACGCACACTTTTAATGCAACACTGTCGTCGTCTTATTACATTATTGCATCAGTATTTCTGCTCATATCTACTGCCTGCGTTAACATCTGACAGGGGTTTTCTTGCTTGTACTGCTGCAGTACTGTAAAGCTGTGAGCGTACAGAATATCAATACTTGTTGACCGACACGTATCCAATCAATATCTGTAATTTATCACCAGCAAACAAAATTTTCTTCAAAGTCAGTCGTTGAAGATTAATAATAGCATTTTAAGTAAATACCAGTGAAACAGCAGAGTAAAATGGAGTCTCACAGTCAGAAAAAAATATAAATGTCCACCCACAGTCTTGATACAAAAATAATTGCAGCATCAATGAATCATAATCTCATTATGATTAAAAACATCTCAAAAAAAGGATAAATTAAATATAGTATATCCAGCCAGAGGCATTGTGGTTTCCATTGTACCAGCGTTTTTTGTTTTTTTTATGATATGATGTTGTTTCCTCAGTCTCTCCTCCTGTTCTGTACACATAAATGCTACAAAAGGCTTTTTTTTTTATTTGTGTGACAGATAATACACTGTTATTTATTATTGCAAGTAGATAAGGAATAGTATCAACATTATTTTCTATCAACCTGTAAAAGAAATTATGTAAATGTCCTGCTCACAGGCTGTAAATGAATCATTATGTTTGTTTTCTTGTTGTATAAACTGGACTTGGATACAGGATATGTATAGTGTAAGGATTTAATTTTGAGTCTTTTCTGGATGAAAGTGCACCAACGACAACCTGCAACTAAATTCTAATTCATCTCGTATGGTAATAAAATCACTTCTCTCTGATGCACTTGCAATATAGATCTGCAAGAATCTAATAAGAGCGTGTAAAAGAATTGTAAATCAGTTGGTCCTGGTGTTAGCTGAGGTTCTGTGAGATTACAGATGAAAATGGGCGTCTGAGCTTCGACTCTGCTCTCTGGGTTAATGAAGGTCACAGCGTCGAACCGTAGAGAAATCAGAAGCTGGAGTTACTTCAGCTCCAGAAATTAGTATGCTTTGGGTGTAGACGTTGATGGCATGGTTGACATCCGACAGGACACCGGTGCATCATGGACCACGGTTTAATTGAACACAGATGCTGAGGTACATCCCCAGGAAACACTTGAGTTTCCCACCTAGTTAATCAACCTGAAGTCGCATTACCCGTGAGTTTAAAACCGACTCAAATGGATTCCAGCAGATGTGTCATCACTGATATATCCCAACTGGAAATGGAGCCATTTTGCGTCACTGTTCGTTTTTAGAATTCAGTTTTGCTCGTGCCAGTAGAAATATAATCTGCCACAGAGCCTGCTGCCAGAGGCTAAGTAGTCCTTTTATATTCATATTGGGGTTAAAGGATGCAGTCACTTCATATTGCCCATGATGGAGTAGTCATTATGCAGAAGACACACAGTCATTCCTCCAGGGAGAACAGAGGTGTGTCATAGTGCTTCCTATCACCGCTCCACGATGCCATCCTGCCGGTTATGGAGTCTTGGGTCGTTTTCCACTTCAACAACCAGCAGGACAAACTGTCTATAAAAAAACGTCTTCAGTATCTTTCTCTGCTCGTAGATGACTGGTTGTTCTTTATTTTCTCCCTGCGTTCTCTCCTCTGCTCTCCCCCTTTTCACACAGAGGCAGGCGGGGAGTCACATGACTATGCAACGGGATTTGCGCAGTTTGCGCCGCCGCTGCTGGTACTCGCTGAGCTCCTGCAGGTAGCCTCTGGACGGCCATCGCAGCCTTTCCACCTGCTCCCGCTCCTCATCTGGAACACAAATCGTAACCGTCATCTACTGGCAAACGCAACCATATAACGCTTTGCAGATGAAACAATTACAGCAGGATTTACTGAGCTTGGCACATACGAGCCTATACACATACAGCAATCACTTCTTGGATAGTGGCCATGTACACAGCCAACGAGGATGAAATATCTAATATGACTTTGTTTACAACAACAAGCAGATGGAGATCAACTTCTCCTGTCCTTGGCCTTTGGTTTTGCTTGAGCCCTTAATAACCGTCCACTGAGCTTAAATGAGTTCTATATGTATGGCTGATTCTGACAATAAAACTGCTACTGCTATGGCAATGGTGGCTTTTATTCTTTATTTTGCCTGCTTTCGTGTGGCCTTCTAACAACATTTCACTTGAAGAGCTAACAATTACACTACAGTATATGGACAAAAGTATTTGGACACATTGAATATAGATGTTTATGTTGTGATGTGGCCCCCTGTGACAGCACCTTCTCTTTTACCTGTTTTAATTTTTCTGCTCAGTCAGTCCTTTTAAGCATGTGTGTGAGTGCTCAGGGTATAGTCAATTTTAATTTTTTATTTATTTTTATTTAAAAAACACTTGATGCTACATAAATACAGATTGATTAATTTCTAGCAGGAGCTGGGTTTCACTATAACTTATTTTATTGTGGTAAACACTTATTTATCCATCAGGGGAGCTTTATTTACATTGTTTACGTTTATAGGATGCTTCTGAGTTTACTTATTTTTCTAAATGTTTTTGTTCTATCGTGTTTTTGATGTTCTACCTTTATACTGTATTGTGATTATTATGGACAACAACCATGGACATTTTTATCATGTGGCATCAAATCAATGGGAATAGGAAGCTCTACAGATGTGGGTATGATGTCTCAATATTTTTGTCCATATTGTGTATGTACCTTTCCTTTTCCTCTCTCTTCAGTTTTCTGATACATGACTGGTGTCGGTTTCTCAAAGGCAGCATCATAAAAGTACATCTGCTTATCTGAGGCTTGTAAATCCCACAGCTGCCAGCACTGTAGTTACAGAATATATTTTAGTATATTTTATAACTACAGCTGCATGCCAGTACAGCACAAAATGGGGTTTTATATAATTGTATTTATTTTTTTATTTTTCCAGGGAACAAAATGGGTTTTAACAGATACAGAAAATGTTTGGTCCTTTTAAAAATAAGGATCAAATCAAATATTAGCAACTTTAATTTTTTTGCACAGTATTACATTTTGCTTGGTTTTCAGAATCGGCTTTATTTGCCAAGTTTGTAAACAAACAAGGAATTTGACTCCAGTTTAACTTTATTCACTCTGCATAAAATAACAAAATAAAAGACTGAGTACTAAAAGTAAGGTAAAAACAATAATAATTAATAAAATATAGATGTGAATATAAACGTCCATAAATAAATCACAGAATTAACAGTGCATGTGTAAAGTGGCAGGGTTGTTTAGGTAGACAGTAGTGCAAACATGCATAAGTGAGGGTTACTGCAGTGGTTCCTGAGTCTCTAACTAGTGAGTACAGGTCCTGGATGGAGGGTGAGTCCCTGCCATAGTAAGACTCCGATCCACCACAAAGTCAGACTGATTTAGAATCAATGTGGCGAGCATCAAAACAAACAGACTAAACCAGTTCAGGTTCTCATGGCTGTATTTGTTTATTATCTGCTCTGGTTTTTCCCATTTTTACTTGCATATGGTTGTAGCAATAGTCCAAAATTATACCAAATAATATACATTACTGTGCAAAAGTCAAAGGACAACATTAGTTTTGTTAGTTTTTGAAGTTCTAATGTCCACACATGCATTTGTCTCATATAATCTGGATATATGTGAAGTATGTACAACAGTAAAATAAATGTTTCAGGGGAAAAACAGCTTCTATAAACCAAAGTGGTCATATTTAGTGTGACTTCCCGTTGCCTTTACATGTCTTTAACCTTTTTGTTCAGACAATATGACATTTATTGCCGTTTTCAGATGTTTTATACCAGATTTCATTCAACACGTCAGATCTTACTAATTGTTTGTGCTGCTTCTTTTCATGGGGTCCCACTAAATAGGGACTTTAACCTTTAGAACCCACTTAGTTCTGGTTTTTGTGTGTCTTTTCAGGCTGTGGACATATTTTCTTGTATCTGAAGAAGAGAAAATGAGGGAAAAAAAGTGCTCATTTCATCACTGAAAAAACAAAACTAAAGGTGGACAGACTTCTACACTTCCTGTCCAATAAGCTCTGGGTTGAAAACTAAATAACTTATCTCTATGTTTAATACATGTATGAATAGGTCTCAGTAAGTTCTTTCACATGACGCGTTATAATTTACAGAAATAAAATTTGGGGAAAAAAATACTTAAATTACTGCTGTGTGACACGACGCAAAGTGAACTTAACTTTTTTTTTTTTTTTTCACTTTATACAAATGTACAAAACATGCTGTTCTTATGAGAATTGGATCCTAAATTAAATATCGGGCTTTCGCGACCATGTTAAACTACAAATGTGCTTAATGTTGGATAAAAATGTTTAAATACATTTTTATAAACACTAATATGTTATGACACGTGGACAACAGTTTGTCACTTTGTTCAGTGTCAGAATAAAAGACTTTGGAGCTAAAACACTATAAATATGCTCATAAACTTTTACTAAACATAAATATTACAACTGAAGTGATAGATACAGATAATAGCAGAGCATACTTGACTAATACTTGGATTGCACAGATTCACAGAGTTAAAATACCACTTATACAAGCAAGAACAGATATTATTATTAAAGTTAACCCTTTTAGCACCATACAGATACATTTCTTAAAATGCCTGGTCTTTTTTGTCTATTTTTGTCAATAATTGTGTCAAAAAATGCCCTACGTGTAAATAACTTGCACCCATTTTCCAGGAGAAGTAGAAGTGTCAAAATCTGTCAAGTATTTACCATTTTTATGTCATTAAATACCTAAAACTGTATGTTATAAGAAGAAAAGGACAAAAAAACAAACAAACCGGAATTGAATTTTCTTCATCTTTTCATAAATTCTTAAAAAGTGCAGATTGAACATTTGTGAGATTTCAAAAATCTAATTCAAACTATTTTACAACAACTCAGTTTGACATTTCTGGAGCTTTCTGAGTCCACGTTACAGGCTTTTATGTTTGTCAATAACCAGGCGTTTTTTATTTTAGCAGTGGTAGTTTCTGAAACACTTCCTGTCCAGATTTCAGGGGCAGTTTGAAGGATTAAAATTACACGAAATAGTGAGGAGTTATGGTCATTTGAAATACACCAGTGCCAGGATCACCGGTGATCCCTGTGGGTTTAACAGGGTTAATAGTGCATTTACATATCCTCACCCTCTTAAAATAATTGTCTAAGTCATTTTGGCGTGTTCGAAAATTTGCCCGAGTCGCTCAATCATGTTCCATCTTTGACTAACTTTGTTGTTTGTATGTCAATAGGCATCTGTTATAACTGTTTTGATTAAAATTGTTAGTAAATATCATATATTCAATAAATAGTTCAGTTTTATGAGTTTCTTGAAAAAATGACTTAGGTGATTACTTTAAGAAGGTGTTGATATTTTAGTACTTTTTAGGTTTCATTTTACATTATATCTTTTTTTTCTGAAATACTGAATTTACTGAAGATACTGAAATTTTGTAAACAGTTCCAGCTAAAAAAAAATAAAAAATTTGAGAGATGTTAGGCGAAACTTACATTTTTTCTCTTTTTTTTCTTTTTAAAAAAATAAATAAATGAAATTTAAAAAAAAGAAACTAATTTTTAAGACTGATGTTCACTTGGGCTTGATCTGGCCCACTGTATTTTAATTGTCAGGGAAAAAAATAAAATAAATCTGCCTGACGTGTGTGCCTAAATCTTCCACAAACTTGGCTGAAACCACTAGAACCAGACGCTGTTTAGAAAAACCTCTGCATTTTGTGAAATTACTTGTAATCTTCCTTTTTTAAATTCACACTTAAACCCCTCTGGAAAGCTTTTTTTTTTTTTTTTTCTTAGTCTGATTTCCCGTACATATACACACTGACCTGAGAGCTCCAGGAAGTCGGGTTTGTGGCTGAAGATTAGGTAGTTGTTGGCGATAAAGTGGAGGAGCCAGACGTACAGCTGCTCTGCGTTGTGGCACTGTCCAGAGACACACGGGTGACAGATTTACCTGGACTAACACACACTGACTTCATAGGTTCTGTTTTGGCATCTTAACACAAACTACTAATTACTAAACCCAGCTGAGGTAATGATCTGAAGGTTCAATTCAAATTCAAACGAAAAAAAAAAACTTTATTTGTCCCCAAGGGGCAATTCAAAGGACACAGAGCAGCGTATCAGCAGCAAGGGCAAAGGATAAAAGTAAAAAGGTAAATTAAAAAAATACAATAATAAAAAAAAATTAAAAATAATTTAAAAAATGTATAAATAAAAATGAATAAATGAATTTTAAATAAATAAATAAAAATTAAATAAATAAAAAATAAGATCAATAAAAAATATAAACAAAATAAAATAAAAATAAATTAAAAATAATTTTTAAAAAATCCATCCATTTTCTTCCGCTTATCCGGGGCCGGGTCGCGGGGGCAACAGTCTAAGCAGGGATGCCCAGACTTCCCT
>JAQQZY010000023.1:31223499-31234813 GCA_030068375.1 Ostorhinchus rueppellii
TTCATCGAAATCCGTCCATAACTTTTTGAGTTATTTTGTACACAGACAGACAGACAGACAGACAGACAGACAGACAGGCTACAAACAGATAAATACCGGCAAAGGAATGATACAAGGACCAATCGATTAGATTTTGGTGAAGATCAAACACTTCCCTTGGCAGAGGTCTGCGCTCTCTGAGTGCTTTTCTAGTATTTACATTTTTTTTCTCCTCTTCCTCTTTCACATTTAAAGGGTGGCAGTAAAAATCACCCGGCCTACACATCAACAGGACCACAGAAAAGCGTGTTTTTGTACAATAGTATAATTTTCATCATACGTAAATCATCAGTTATGTAAGTTAAAAAAAAAAGTTTTTCTTAATTGATCTTGGGGGGCCCCTAGTGGCTGCGGGGCCCTAAGCAGGTGCTTAGTTCGCTTATGCCTTGGGCCGGCTCTGATCACAAGAGGATGTTATATAGTAATTCCCTATCAATACTTTATCCCACTCCTACCTGCTGACTGCTTTTGTTGTACATTTTACAGCCACAACAATGGGTACACACGGTACTGATATGTGCTGTGTGAGCTGTGTGAGCTTACACAGCTTTTAATAGCCAAAAAATATAACTTAATGACGTGCTTTGGTGTATTTCCTACAGGAGAGCATGTGAACTGTTAGCCTGAAGGCAGCCAGGAGCAGATTTAATCGTGAGCATCCTCCTCATTGCTGGGAGGACACGCCAGAGGACACAAGGCTGAGAGAGTGATCATACTGGCCCAGAAGGTCATAATATTGTACTTTACTGACATTATAATCACAACTACAACAACCCTACGTTACCTGGATGCCAAGTACGATGACAAAACCACAGACAGATGAAGGGGTTTTGCTTTACTCCCCCTCCAGTTCCATTATCCACACATAACAATGACAAACTCTTAGAGGAACCATCGGTTGTCAAGGCTTTGTGGGTAAAGCTAACTCACTCTGTCTAACAAAAACACAGGCAAAATCAGAACAAAGGCGTCCTCACCGTTTAGCCGTGCTCCAACAGCAACCAGGATGACAGGCACACCCCAGTGCCTGAGAAGGGGGCGGAGTCTTGGGGCATAACCATTCCTGACCTGCTGGAAAGCCAGTTTGTCAGTGACTGAATATTTAATGACCAGGATGTCCGCCTGCTCAAGAACTTTCCGAACACTGGCCCAGTCGCTGTCCAACAAGTCCTGGAGAAGAAGGAAAGGGACAAAAGACAAAAAAACATTAAAAAGCAGCTGACAATAGGACACAGGAGAATTAACAAAACAACCAACCTGTTACATGAGTCTTACCCCAGACAACCTCCAACCCTTCCCCTCTATGCCTCTCTAAGCATAAATACCTCACTGCAGCTCTTGGGACTTTACCCCCAAGGACCTTTATAAGGCTAGCTGCTCCAAACCTGATTCAACTCATTAGGCAGGAAAAACATTTCATAAAAGCTCAGAGCAATTTTGAATAAAAGGGGACAAAGAGGTATAGAATTAGACTGACAAACCTTCTGCAGCACCACCCCTGACAGAGACATTAGACAGCTGGATAATAGGACACATACAGTGCTGCTACAAAATCATAACAGTGCTTTATTTCAGATTCATGTGCTATTAAGAACAAAAGTCCTTTCATCCTTTTTCTTTTCTTTTTTTCCAGCAGTGTGCATGTTAAAATAGCGTCCTCCTAAGAATAGAGACATTCTCTGGATTCAGTGCTGGAAGTCAAATGGCCTTGAAATTTGTAATGTTGCATGTCTTGTGAAAAAAAAGACAAAGAAATAAAGCAAAACAGCCTCTCGGTGATGCACAGGCCTGCACAATGATCTGGCTAAATTACACCACAATGATCCGTGATATGTCTCATCATCTAGATTTGCCCACTGCAAAGCCAATTTGATTTTGAAATGACAATGTGAAGAAAAAGAGACAGAGCAGCACCCTGTGGACTGATGATGTGTGTGTGAGGAAAATACACACATGAGCAATGCAAGAAAATGTATCTCTCTTCCCTGACATAAGCATCAGTCTTACCCAGCTGGGACAATCCCGGACCACTACGGTGACATCCCCAAACACACGTGAGGTGTACTCCATAAAGGCCGGGTTATGCAGACTGCTCTCCAGGTCGCAGGGTCCGACCAGGGCTCCGTGACCCAGGTAGCTCCACAGCAGGCCCCCCTGCAGCTGGCCCTGGCCCATGATCTCCTCCCCGACCCCAACTCCACCGGGACACTCACTGCCCAGAGCCACGATGTGGATGGACCTGCAGGAGCCAGAAAAGTCATGGTTGAAAGTGAATGTGAGCAGCAGCAGCAGCAGCAGAGGAGGCAGGTGAGGAGTCCAGAGACTGAGAGAGAATAGAAAGCTCCCTCTCCCCTGGTCCTTATTATTCATGTCTATCACGGAGACAGTGCATCAGTATTATGTCACAGAAGATGACAGAGAAGAAGCTTCACATGGATCTTTTATTGCACCTTTGTGGCCATTATGGCTCGGTAAAAATAAATAAATAAAAAATTAAATTAAAAAAAGGAGAGAGGTTCATCTTTTTTATTTCTACCAAGCAGTATGTATGTTGATGCAAAAGAAAGCATGCAGCCACACCAGAAACATGACACAACATGACTCCTCACATCTCAGTATGAGTTGCATGCAGCTTCTCAGTAACTTACATTGTGGTCACCGTGGTCTTGTTCCGCTGCTCGACGCTATGGAGCCCGTTTCCCTCACGGTGCGTTTCCACGCCAGTCTGCAGTCAGACTCGGCTTTTCCGCAATGAGCCGCGGCTCCGCTCCGTTGTTAATCCCTCTCATCTGTATCCAGCCCCCCGAGAGCCCGACCGCCGAGAAGTTTAGCAGTCACTCGCATTCGCACCCGTCTCGTTATTCATTCATAGAAACGAAAGCCCGAAACCGTCCCGACCGACCGCAGAGGCTCACCGAGTGTGTAAACAGCAGCGCCCATGGGCAGCCAATGCGCTAAAGACTAAGTACAGGACAGTCTGTAGGAAACACAATTAACGACGGAGAAGAGGGGCAGCCCCGAGCCTCCGTGTCCAGACCGGCTGAATGACGTCGGTGAATAAAACAAAGTGTCACCGGCAGAAAACAACTGGAGAGAGAGAGAGAGAGAGAGAGAGAGAGAGAGAGAGAGAGAGAGAGGACTGAGTGGTCGCGCCTGACTCAGCAACACGCACGCGGACAGCAGCGCGCGCCAACACACATGACACAGACACTCACACTAGTTGTTCATGTTTCCAACGTTTCGTCTCCAAACCCTTCAAGAAATGAGTGTTGTCCTGAATGTAATAGGCCTAAAGGGCATATGCCAATAACTTCCATGACTCACAAAAAAAAAAAAAAAAAAAAAAAAAAAAAAAAAGGTGCTGAGTCTAAGTGGACACTTGAGTAGAGGACACAAAAAGGATCCTGTCAATTGCCAGGAGACACCAGCGTTGTTGGTAATACTAATGAAAGAGATTATAATAATAATCGTGACAGTCACATTGAGCAAGTGTTAGGAGACTATCTGCTGAAACAGCAAGGAAATATAGAATAACTGATTGTGTTGACTCGTGGGCTTGTGCTGTGGGACTGTGGTGATAAAAATGTTTTAATGACCCCAAACTCATGAGCTTCCCAGGTCTTTGAGAGGAAGAATAGTTTGGGTTATTCAGGCTCTGAGGTCATTTACAACTAGGATAAATAATGCAAGACATAAAATCAACAGAGAATATTTAGTCCTCAGAGCTGAATGCCCTGTAACACCGTACATCCATGCTGCTTACATGCAGTGTGAAGTAGCCTACTCTCCTACAGCTACAAGATGCACCGAGCCTGTTAAGCAGCTTTCACAGACAGCCTGCCCTGCTCTTTATCTTGACAAACAGCCTTTCACTTGACCTATTGCAAACAACCAAGTGCACATAATGGTTTCTGTCTTGTATCAAGATTCTAATTTGACTACATAATCATATTTTAATATTTAATGCGTGATACGTTTGCATAAGTGCTTGGCTTCTAGTCATCCTAGGGCTCAGTGCTTCTCTTGATTGTATTTGAAGCGTCACATAGACCAATGCCTTTAGACACCGTGGGGAGTTTGCTGTTGGCCAGCTACTGCAACCAGCATCATTCATGCACAGCGAACATCATATACCCCAAAGCCTTTGTGTTCGATGGCATTTGCAGTGCTTGTGGTTCTTATAGGCTGCACTGTGGATATGGAAAAAGAAAAATAATTGGAACGTGACAGGTTGTCATAACCGCTTGTATCAAAATGAATGATATGCCTGGTACAACTGAGAAAATAAGCAAATGATCACTATTGTTAACTTATTTCAGGGCCCTATATGAGGGCATCACTGTATCTGTTGAAAGCAATGATATGACTTCTCTGTGGCCACTGTCATCACACCGGTGGAGATACTCTGGGGCCCAAGAATGTTATAACAAACATGTCCAATCCACTTTATTTCTATAACACATTAAAACAACAAGAATGTTTCCAAAGTGCTGCACATCATAAAAACAATAAAACAATTAAGACTAAAAACAATAAATAAATATGTAAAACTACAACAATGCTTTAAGTAAAACAATCAAATCAAATATGTCAGGACAAAAACTACAAATGCTAGAATCTGTGCAGTCTGACCTGGAGTTTGTTCTTTGTCATCTTATTTAACCCATAAAAACTCAAACATCCACTGTTGACCAAAAGTATCTACTGATCTAAACTGCTGATCCACTAATCCTATCAGTCCATGTCAATAATTGATGTAAATACAGTTTGTCATCTTTTCCTGGTCATGAGATATGACCCATTTGAGTGTTCAGAGGCTCTGTAGTTACCATGTAAACACCGTCATCTTCTACGACATTGATTCACCAGTAAAACCCATGGAGTTGGATCAATAACAGGGGATGAATACACTTGTTTTATGTTCATTTAATGAGAGATTTTACTGAAAAAGTCACTTTTTCTTCAGTTTTTTCTGTTTTAATACAATAACCTTTGACTTTACTCTGAGCTTTTATGAACATCTACATGATCAGTCAATTAAACATAGGAAAGTAGATGATTTCACTGGAAAAAATGCAAAATACAGAAAATAATATCGTAATAAATTATGATAAATTACTTAGGAAAGGTTAAATAGAGAGAAAAATTGATTTAGGAACTGCCACAAAAGTCACACTGGGTCCTTATGGGTTAACAGAATAAACAAATGCAGGTATCAAAGTGGCCACTTTTCTAAACTTTATAAACAACATAACTTACTTTCCACTGTGGGACACAATCAATCAGGATAAACCTTTTTTATTCTCACTGATTCATTCATTATATGCATAATACATGAGGAAAATTGGAATGCATGGGGATACACTAGTGTGGGCGCACATTTAGGAACACTGGGCCATTTCACAGTTAGGGGACCAAAAAAAGAGCCAAAAGTCTAAATGTATCTGTAATAATGTTTATTTAATGAGTAATGTGTGACCAATTTTTTGTCTTTAAACAATTTGTCAGTTAGAGCATTAACAACACACAAATGAGTATGTTTAAACAACATGAGCAGAGCCACAGGTCACAATCTGAAAATCCTCTTCATATGGAGTTAAAGTGCTGTTCTTTTGAGGAGATCAGAGGAGACCAGCGGAGATGTGATCCTCATCCAGGTGATCCTGTATTTTTGTCAAGATGCTTTTTTCTCTGATGCTTTTTTTTTCTCCAATGCTTTTTTCTCCAGTGCTTTTTTCTCTGCTTCTTCAGCTTTGGCTCGGTTCACCTTGCCCGTTTCTCCCTGGTAGTAGTCTGACTCGATCCAGCCCCTCTCCTCGGAAAGCTGAACATAGACATCCCCGTCGGCCTCAGTGACTGTGTGGACTCGCTGCTTCACACCTTTCGAGTACCATCTGGGCACACGCTGCTCTTCCCTGGGGTCGACACCCTTGTACAAGCCCTCCCCTTTGGCTAAAGAGATCTTGTACTTGTGTTTCGGACAAATTATGCACAGGTTGCCTCCAAGTTCCTGCGTGTATGTGTGTGTGCGAAAACAGGTAAACAACACAATATGGATTTGTTGTAGGGCACTCAGGCCCTTTCCCACATTTACATAACATTATGCAGGTTTGATATTTCAATTAGAATATTCCATTATTCCTTAGCCTGTAGTCACATTTATGGATTTCAAATAACCTGTGACATAATAATTACAGTGTGAGCAGTTGTTCTGTTACTCTTTTGTCCTGTGACTTAAATGCCACTTTGTCTCCTGTCCTCTGGCTCACACAAAAACACAAAGTCTAATCTCTTTACTTAAAAGTACACCTTACCTCAATGTCTCCATTCACCAGCGTACCCCCGGCATCTGTCGAAAGGATCTAACATCAGAGTATTGCAGAATAAGCAAATACCTCACACTAACCTTTTGCTGACTGGACACACTTTAGATGTGTTATGTGCTGAAATGTCCTATAATAAAGTAAAGCGTCCCAGTGTTAAATGCCCCATAACAAAATTTCAATCACTGACAGCTTATATTCGATATGGGTCACTGAAAAGAGGGCATTTGTAATCAATACTCCTGGGAATATATAGTTTGGAAGTGTAAGAATGGCCTGTAATAGCGGTCAAACTTACAGTATAATTGAAGCATTATGGTTACAGTTTTTCTTGATTATTAGCTTGTCTGAGTTAAAGCTGTACTCACGATAACAATAAGAGTCAATAGCATGAAAGACCCCCTGATGGTGGATGATGACTATATCTCGGCCCTCGAGTGTTCTGAGAGAGCGCTTAGCTTCAATCAGCTCGTCCTTCCTGCCCACAAAATAACGTCCACCTGCAGGCTGTTCCGTCTCCTCCATGGCTCTGTGAAAAGCTGTTTACAGGGAACACAGCAATGTCATAACGAAGCATTCATTGTAAAAGAACACATTAATTTTTACTGCTAGTTCTCACGTAGACGAATCTGCAATCAATGCCATTTGTGAAGGACCTGCAGCTACACTGTATATCAGAGTAACAAATCCCACTGAAACCTTAACCACACATGAAAGAGTGGCTTTTGGATTTGTCACTGGGATTATTGCGTTGGCACCTCCCATCACACTTGTCAGCTTACATTAAGTCCAAAACACCTCTAGAACATTTAACCGGAAAGTCAAAAAATCCAAGCAAGGACATCTCTGCCCACTCTTGTCACTGAGCTGCAGCGGCTTTAACCCATCAAGAGCCAGTGCTACTTTTGTGTAGTGTGGTGTACTTCTCAAATTAATTCTTCTCTTAAGCCATAAACACCCAAACAGCCAGTGGCAACCAAAATCATCTACTGATCTAAGATGTTTTATAACTTCTGATCCACAATTTTATGGTCACATTGCTGAGAAGATGAAGGAGATGGTTTGATATACCTACAGTACGGTTTTGTCACAGAATCATTTGCTTTTTGTTTCGTTTTTAATTTTTAGACTTGACTGCTATTTGTTGTTGGACTTGGGGGGTTGGGGGGGGGGGGTCATGTTTTTGTTTTTGTTTGGTTTTCCTTGTTTATTACTATTCAAAGTAGTTATAATCTTTTGTTGAAATTTGCAATAAATAAAAAGAAAACATTTGATCACAAAAAAAATAAATAATTCTGATCCACTAATCCCATCAATACATGTGAATAATTAGTGTAAAATACAGTTTGTCATCTTTTCATGGTCATCAGATATGACTCATTTGGACATTCAGAGGCTCCATAGTGAACGTGGAAACACTGTCATCTTCTACAACAGTGATTCACCAGTAAAACTCATGGAGTTGGATCAATCACAGTGGATGGAGACACTGGTTTATGCTCGGTTAACCCCTTGACACCTGAATGTATTTCCAATTATGAAAATAAATTCAAGCATCAAGGGGTTAAAGCCACCATGGTCAGTTCAGTTCAGTCATTTGAAGCAGAAGCAGTTTGATGCAAATTTGCGACAATCGGCGCTAAGGGGTTAATGATATATTTTACTAACAAAGTCACTTTCTCTTCAGTTTTCTTTGTTTTTTAATATAATAACCATCAATTTTAATCTGAGCTTTTATGGACATGGTCAGTATAAGAAATATTAGAAAAATACCTGATTTATACTTAAAAATGCAAAAATACAGAGCATAATATTAGAAAAAAAAAAAACATGTTCAGGGTGTACCCTGCCTTTACCCTTAAGTAGCTGGGATAGGTTCCAAGAGACCCCCATGACCCTAGTGAGGATAAAGCAGGGTCAGAACATGAATGAATGGATGTTAGAATAAATAAATCAGCTTTAAAAGTTAAAAATAGAGGAAAAAATCATTTGGGAACAGTCACAAAAGTATCATTGGGTCTTTATCACCATTTATTGTAATATTATCCTCTATTTAATTTTTTTTCCGTATAAATCATGTATTTTCCTACATTTAATTCACTGATCATGCAGATGTTCATTAAAGTTCAGGGTAAATTCAAAGGTTATTAGAACAAATGAGATAAAAATTAGGAAAAAGTGACCTTTTCAGCAAAAATATCTTTAACTAAACATAACATCAAAAGGCTCCATCAACTATCATTGATCCAACTCCATGGGTTTTTATTGGTGAATCAATGTTGTAGAAGATGACAGTGCTTCCACAGTAACTACAGAGCCTCTGAATGTCCAAATGGGTCATATCTAATGACTACGAAAAGATGACAAACTGTATTTTACACTAATTATTTACATGTATTGATAGGATTAAAAGATCAACAGGTATTAGAAAGTTTAGATCAGAAGATGGTTTCGGTTGATGGTGGGTGTTTGGGTCTTTATGGGTTAAACACAATCAAATTAGCAAAGTAAAACCAATAATAGCTATTTTATCATCACTACTCATTCCACTAAAATGATTTTGATGTAATAAACCTCAAAACAGTAAACATCAACAGACCAGAATCCATCGGCAGATCATAACTGGCATACATCCTGTAGATACATAGAAGTAGCTGACCATCCAACTGACCCGTAACATCATATTCCCTAAGCTATGTGGAATAGATGGGCTGAAGGAAGTTGTATATAACATTTATCCTGTGTAAGCTTTTGTCACCCAGATGTAACAGTCCTACATAATCTCTGTGCTTGTTCTCTGTCACACTGTACGCCAAAAATATCATGATGCAAGAAATCCTGACCCCAAGTGCGATCCATGTAACAGAGTGGAATAATGAGCAATTCAGTGCAGGCTGAGTAAGCACAGTAGTAGTGGTAAAAGTCTCATGCCTCTTACTAAACCATACACATGATACATAAGCAGACACATATTTATTTATATATTTATGCCAAGAAAACAATACTGTAATTGTTTCCTAAATTTCATTTTTATTTTTTCCCCTGTATAACATTTTCTGCATTTAGCTCACTAGAAAATAATATACTCCTATTTATTTATCATTTTTTTATTTTTAAATTGAGGTATTTACCTTAGAAGTCGGTGACAATGTGTCCTCCTCTGAGCTGAACAACTTAACTGCTGACAACTCAGGGTTTGTGTGGGAAGGGGGGGGGGCTGTCTCCATTATCTTCAGACTAAAGCTGTCTTCAGTTTGCCCTATCTACACTGGGTACATTTCTTATCTGTCTCCCACAGGCACAACAGCCATTTGATTATAAAGGCACATATAACAAGTCTATCCTAAAACCATTATGTTTAATTTGCCAGTCTTTCAATCTGTATTAAGGACAGAGTCACAAAACACAAATCCTATAATTAATTTTAAAAAAGACTTTAAGTATAATAATCACAACAATTAAATTATGAGCCCACAGTTTTGACACAAAAAGGGGTATTTCTAACATGAGCTGCTACTGCATCACATTTATTATTTTTCCCACTAAGTCATATTTTTGTTCTATTAAAAGGGAATGAGTAGCTTTGAGGATTTGCAAAGACAGAAATAATCCTGAAATAAACATATTTTTCACATGTATTACCAGCTTTTCCAGAGATGCATTGCTATACCTAACAGTATTTAGGCTAAAAAAGGTAAAAATAAATAAATGAAAAAAAGAAAGAAAAATGCATGTCTACATACTAATTACTCATTACTGAGTAAAAAACAAACAAACAACCTTTTATGTACGTAATATAATCTAGTCTATAAATAAAATTAAGCTTAACAAGCTTAATTAAGCTTAATAATGATTATTAACAAAAGTATAAAGCAATATTAAAATTATGATTTTAAATAATTTAAGGTTCAATTTATTATTTATGTTATATGTACAATTGCTGCTTGTAATATAAATGCTTTTTTACAAAGCGGAACCATGTACATCAGCTTTTGTGTGGGTAGGACACATTACTGGGTGCACAGCTTCTCTTCGCTGTGCTGCAGTCACCCGGGTGTCCGTATTAATGTTTGTGAGCCAAATCTAATTAGTTTTCTATCTAAACAGCGTAAGTGCTTGACATTTTTAATTGTATCAGTTTAATTTTACATCTGCGACCGTGTTTTAGTTACATTTAAGAGATATGGTCGGTTATGAAGGTCCGGTTAAATGCCACCTCTCGTTATATTAACCACATTATTCTTGCTTGACACACAGATTTACTCCTGTCAAAAGATTAACTTAATATCCAGTTCAACAAACAGATGAAAATGCATGTCAATATGCTGAATTTTAACAGAAAAGTCCGCACTAAGCAGGTTTACACTGCTGATGGTGTTGAATATTTAGGGAAAATATCTCATATCTTATTCATATGTCAACATCAGCACAACGAAATGCAAATAGTTTAATAGTTTTTGCGCCTTGAAGTAAATCTAAAGTTCATTGGTAAATTTGATATGACTTAACATTGTGCACTGCAATCCTATTACACGTTCACTTGTACTTTTTTATTTGATAATTTACCTATAAAGTTTGTAAGTTTATATTCATACAGGGTTTGTACAGGTGCTTGAAATATTTAGAAATACTTAAATTTCAATGTCGTGTTTTCAAGGTCTGGAAAGTGCTTGAATTTTAGTTTAAGTGCTTGAAAGTGCATTGCAATTATAACTCTGATGTGATGTATTTATTTTTAATATTAACTGCCAGGTTAGATGGCAAGCCACAGCTGCTTATTGCATACATAATATATTTGGAAAAATAAAACTTTATGTCAAAAAAGACCATTTCCGGGCGCTCTCAGGTTGACTCCAGGTACATTTTTATCCTTATCTTTGTCTTGGTACAAGTGTGTCTGAAGAACACCAAGTGGCTTCTTTTTTTTTGGGGGGGGGGGGGGGGGGGGGGGG
>JAQQZY010000023.1:31245412-31255552 GCA_030068375.1 Ostorhinchus rueppellii
TATATATATGCACGCGCGCGCACACACACACACACACATTCAAAATTGTAACGTAACACATAAAAGAAAGAGGGTGGGGAGTTGGCAGGGAGGAGTTAGCATCCAGGTCATCACGAGTCTTCATTGCCTGAGTCGTCCTGGTTGTCATAATGTCTGGTGGATGTCCCATCATCCTCAGCGGCGCTGATACCTCCAGCTTCACCTACGGACTCCATCTCGCTCTCATCTTCGTCTTCGTCCTCCTCTTCCATGTCATCATCATAGAGGTCATCGTAGAGAAGGTCTGAACTGCTGTCCTGGGAGGGAACCCTGGTCTGGACGCAGTACTCTGCCAATGTGGTGGGCACCTTGACACCGTCACGCTCAGCTTCTGCTGCTGTTGACATCACCTGTTTCCTGAGATAATAAAAGAGAGCCACCAGAAATGTTTACGATTATTTCAAAGTGCAATGATTGCTCGGGAGAGATATAGTACATTGTAAACAAAGTGTGCATTGGTCTTTGTGCTAATACACAATTATTACCTGATAATCTCTGCATACTCTTTGTCCTTGCCCTTACTGTCCCTCCATTTGCGAAACATGACAGAGGCGTCCACGTTGGCGGGGGAGAAGGTGTTGGGCTCATTGAGCAGAGAGATCACACTAAGAAGGATGGTTCTGATCAGGGAAAAAAACGACAACACAAACAATGAAACAGGAGCCACATGCAGGCAGTTTGACACCCAGACAGAGACGGCATCTAACCTCTTTCTCCTTTGCGACTCAGTTACATGCTACACCCATCTACTCAGGTTTTCAAATACAAACTCAGCACTTTTCCTCTAGTTGTGTAGGAAACATATTTTGCTGAGAAGCTAAATATATAAGAATTTCTGAAAGCTCCCTTGCAGTAGTCTGCCGTTCTCACGGAACAACTGTACATTCTTCATTTTCAGTTTGTAGAATTTTGATTATTCCTCTTTCATTTATATTTTTACACTTTCAGATGGGCTCTTCTCCACTAAGCTTTTTAAAATCTCTTTATCCTTTCAATAAACAATCATTATCTGGGCCCATCCATCACATTAGCAATAACTGTGACTCTATACAGTGACTGACAATGTGACTGATGTAAGAAGGAATAAAACCACGCAACAAAAACCAAAACATATTGTGTGTTATCAATTACCTGACATTCTGGGTGGGGTTCCACCTTTCAGATGGCAGCTCTCCGCTTTGAGGGTCATCAACAGGAGGGTGCAGGATGGAGATGCATACATCTCCGTTCTGAAGGGAGAGACCACCACTCATAATCATACAAAATGTGAGTATTATGTAAACTCCATATGTTTAGATGCAGAAGGGTTTTTAAAACAGCTTCCATATTAGGAGGTACCTCTATAAAACAAAATAAATCACCATTTAGCAGCCATCATGAGCAACACTAAAACATGTTAACTGTGCTGCACTCATGTAGTGATGACCACAGAAACAGCTTACCTCATAGATGTTAGGGTGCCACATTTTGGTGAGGAACCGGAAGGTTGGTGGGGAGTATGGGTAGTCAACAGGAAACTTGATGTGAGCCTGGAATAAGATAAAGAGTTTGACTTTTACACACAGGAAGCTGAGCAAATACTATATTATGTTAAGTGTTAGGCCTTTGAGCCTGTGGACTCCTATTTGTGGCTGGTGAGGCCCCAGAGAAATGTGAGATGATGTCCTAGGACAGGCTTAGGCTGCACGTGAGTGTGCAGGATGTGGTCTAATACATAATATTTTCCATAACCACAACAACAACAAATAAACATTATTCTTGGTGATATTTTTTCAATATTTTGCAGGTGAGACTTAAACTGCAGAAAGGGTAAGTTATTTAAGCTGTGAAATGCTTTTCATTTCTAAACTTAGTCACTTCCTCAAAGTGCAATTTTTTTAGTAAAAATAAACCTGCTTTTTACTGACATGCAAAGCATAATCAATATATACCAACAATGTGCCTTCCTGTACCCTTTCTTTTCCAAGGAGAATAATCTAGGACACATTAAGCCATGACACTCACACTTTGAATCAGATGATACCCTATTATCAATAGTATCAACTCAGTACAGCGCTACATATTCATTTAAGGGTCCATGTCAGCGTTTTCACATTATTGCACCATTACAGAATCTGCTTTAGTAGACTTGTACTGAATTGGTCCCACTCAGACAGGACTATCATTAATCCACAACTAGTCATAACACCTCTGGAGCCTCAGGGCATGAACCACTCAGATACACTGTGGCCCATAAAGTTGGAATTACATATTTTTACCTCCTCTCGTGAAATTATTGTGACAATGTGATTCTTCTTGATAGACAAAATGTACCTCGGACTCAATATGTAATCATTGCACCTGATCAAAGGCAATTACTGATGCGTACAAAGTGGAATGTGCCTGAAAAGAAAATTATTCCAACTTTATGGGCAACAGTGTATTATGACACATCACCTCCCATACAAGTATTGAGTACTGGTAGTTGGCTGCTTAATTATATGTTCAGTCTCTTGTTGTGAACGCGAATACTTCAAAATATACAGATATGCCCAAGAATACCTTCAATAATAATTTTAACATTATAACAGCCTGCACTATAGGATTCAGAAGGATAAATATTATTTAATTTTTAAAAAATTTACAGTCTTACTCCTACAAACCATATTTACTTTAAATTAAGGTAAATTGGCTCAGTGCTAGAATAGTGTAAAACTTCCTAAACACCCAACAGGCCATGTCAGGTTATATTTAACAATGTACCATGGTGTCAAAGTGGCTTTAACTAAGTGCTGCAAGATCACAGAAGGAATGGAATGTCAGGTTTAATCTGGTGATAATTTGGAGCCTATATGTTATATGTCTGTGTCAAAAGCATGCAGTCCAGCTGAAATAAAACTACTATTTATTCTTTTAAAAATTGCTTTTCATTTAATACCTTAGTATCTCAAGTGATGTTGAGTTTGAAACAAATTTTCGAAATAAGTAAATAAAACTGATTAGACTTTACTGGATTAAAGAAAATAAATGTCACTGGTCAGCATAATATAATCAATAAACAGAAGAGCAAGCCCAAAACTGCACTGTATTATTTCAGCATTCCTGACTTCATCTGCAATGCCCCAACTTGAATGCAGGCACTCACTGTGCTGCATTCTCCACAAGTCTCACTGAATATGTAACATGAAAAAGGGAAGATGAGTTTCATCATGTCCTTCTCTCTTACTCTTCCTCCATGCTGAGGTGCCATTTATATCGGTCTCATGGCTAAAAATAAACTTCTGAAGCACAACCATCATACAGTACAGGGGGAGAGGGCTGGACAAGGAGAAAGGAGGGACAAAAAAGATATACTGAATATTTAAAAACAATACTGGCTCCTGGAAAGCACTTTGAGATTACTAAAAAATTGTGACCAGCAGAGATTAGTAGGTAGGGATGAGTAAGTAGAGGGCAGAGGT
The DNA here is from genome assembly GCA_030068375.1 of Ostorhinchus rueppellii. Classification (NCBI taxonomy): domain Eukaryota; kingdom Metazoa; phylum Chordata; class Actinopteri; order Kurtiformes; family Apogonidae; genus Ostorhinchus; species Ostorhinchus rueppellii. The sequence continues at coordinate 31,248,892 of JAQQZY010000023.1, forward strand.
CATCGCTGAATTGTAATTTTAGAGAGTGCAACAGCATTTCTAGTAAAACTTGTTTTGAGCTCAAACTAAAGCACAGAAGCAGACCTACATGGTTCCCAAGTTGCAGCAATCTCCCACACACTATCAAGGAAGACTTTGACAGTGAAACATAATTATCTTACGAATGTACAGGTACTTATAATGTGAAAACTTAATCTAAGATAAGAATATTAATGTGTCACATTACCAAATGGTACCCTAGTATTCTTGACTCAGTCAGAAATGTATTTTGACTTTTGTCCTACCTTAAAGTAGCCCCCCTCATACAGTGTGTTTGGGGGTCCGAAGATGGCCACTTCCCAGTTGTAGAGGTCAGACTCCTCCACCAGAGTGATGCGAAAACCCTCCACTGGCTGCTCCTGCAGGGACTTCAGCTCCATCATCAGGGCCTTCTGGGAACTAGGGGTTGCCTGGTGGGCCATATTAAACCTACTTCTGACACCGCAGATCAGTCAAAGGTAGGTGGACATTGTAGAGAGGAAACACCAAATATAGGCTTTAATGAGATTGTCAGGACTCAATATGCATTTCATGGTATTCTACAATTTTTGACAATTTATTTTATGATACTACCTCTAACAGTAGGCACCTACAGTAAGTTAGCTTTGTTTGCATTCACATTAGTAATTCTAGAGCATGCCAGGACAAAATAAACAACAGACCTGAATAGATATTAGCCTTGGTGCTAAACTAAGGCAACATTAAAATGATAAAACACAAACAGGATATGTGGCCTGCCAAGCTAGCTTAAGTCAGTGGTTACTTCGCAGGCCCTTTATGGGGAAAAAGCAAAGTTAATGAAAAGTGTTTACCTCTGTCTCCTTGCACTGTAATATGTACTCGTTTCGTTACAGCTGAAAACTGGAGGATAAACTCATAGGTTGTCCATGCTAGCTTGGTTATGTCTTGACAAAGAGACAGTGACAGGAGCAGTGGATTTTCTGCTAAAGCCTATGGCTGGTCCTCGTGTTGTGTTTCCGAAATTCTTTGTGTGCCAGTGTTGACAGTTGACATGGAGCTAATATCAGTGTAAATCACGGTCTCCTGCGGATCATTCTTGGGCTCGAAAGAGCAAAGTGGCTCTCCCTGACATCTCTCCGTGCTGCTGGTTCGGTTCGGATAGGCGCTCAGCTGATCCCTGCTTGTTTATGTTTGTTTATCTGCTCTCTGGCTGTCTCAACTTCTCCACACGTCAGCTAAACCCCTACCGAGCAACTTCGCTCAAATGGAGCAGCTTGTCTGCCCTCTACCGCTCCCTCCGGCACAGTGGCACTGTAAACGGATGATAAATTCGAGCCTACGGTCGCTAAAATGACAGTAAGTGAGAGGTTTACAATCGCGAATTACAGTGTATTAATCGATTTTTATTTTCCTCCCATCGATGCTTCCGGCTATCATTGCGCGTGTCTGCAAAACGTAGGGTACGCACAGATCTGACGTTACGTGCGCGCACTCGATACTGAAAAAAACGTCACTGCTATAATGTAATATTTTTTTAAAAAAAAGTAATTTAAAGGTGCATTTTGGACTTCAACTACACCTTCGATATTTCCCTTACAACAAAAGTTTTTTTAGATCGTTCAAAGAAATCCCAAATATTTCAGAATGCAGAATGTTTTGTGGTTTATATCCATGTCACGAGCCCCTGAGTTATGAATACAAGGCACGTCTTTCTACCAGGAGTAGAAATTTGTAATGCCAGTGAGAAGTGTACCATACTTTTCCTAAGCAGAACACTGTGTTTGGGCGAATCGTATCAAAGGACTGATTGAAATGTGTTCAATATTCTTCTGAGAACAAAACCCATGTCGGCCTTACCACCATAGTCTTGGCGAGGTGCTAATTATAAAACTGGGATTGGAAAGATGGGGACAGTACTAGTAATTGTCGTTGTGCGCAGAAAGTAAATTTTCAGATGGATCTAGTAAATGGCCTTCGCAGTCAAAGTTAATCAAATTAAGTTGTTTTCCTGATGCATTCTTCTAAGTGACTCTATAACTTATAATATCTATTGGAGATGTGTGATGAATGAATCTTTGATTAGCACAATACATACAATGATACCACATGGAGACGGCCTTAGATGCTTTAATTTACTGAGGCTACTTGAAATGCAGTAAGACACTGATTTAAATGGACATTGAGTATTTTTAAAAGGCAGATATGACAAAAAAATATAAATATAATAATATATAATAATATAATTTAATATAAATAAATATAATTAAAAAAAATTGCTCCCGTTATAAGCAGCCTATGGCAATCGCACGTATATGTTTTTGGATTAGATATGCTCAACAGCTGGATGGACTTGTTATATTTTGACGTCACGCAGATGAGTAACGTCAGACAGGAACCAGTGGAAAGGAGCTTGGCAAACCAAGATGGCGACCCACGATGAAGCAGGAAAGAGGCTTCAGTATAAATAAAACTGATTCATAAAATAGTTTAAAGTGAAGTGCCATCTCGACTACGCGTCGTTTGGATTTTGAACGAACAGGACGGAGCAGAATCAGGTAGGAGAGGTCTGCGTTGATATATGAGGTCAGTTTAGTTTCAGGGGCGGTGTCAGCACAGCCACATAACATTACAGCCAGGCCATTGGCGAAGCTTAGCCTATTAGCACGAACGATAGCTTTTTACCACCAAACATCAACCAGCAGCTCAATGATTATGGATTAATTCGTGTCTTTGATGTTAAAATTACACTAGCATTTAAAAACTGATCTTAACATCTTTAGGAAATCTGGATGTTTGCCTTGAACGCATTAAAGTTAGAGTAACGGAAGCTAGTAATAGCTTAGCTTGGTGCTAATTAACGCTATCGTAATTATTGTAAAAGACAATGAGGACATCGGGTGTGATGTTGCGATGTTTATGTTTTAGTTATGACCATGAAGTTTGCTGGTCAACATCAACTTGCCTGAAAATATGACGAACCTTGAGTATTAGTGTCCTCATCGGTTTCGTTGGTGAAGTTAAAAACACTCTCGGAAACGCCAGTCCTTAAGTTGGCTAACTAACTTGTCTGTGGTTTTTTTTTGCTGTATGTCTTCATGGAGGTAGACACTGGACTGCATATTAGTTGTTTATATTGGACTTAAGTCGAAGTAATAACACTATAAAATATTCAGTGAAACATCAACTTAAAGTGAACTGTTTGGATGTTACGCAACAGTATCGTCACTACTTAAATTCAGTTAAGACTCAAAGCAAACATGAAGGGGATCTCTCTAAGATGTTGCTTTTTGGTCTTTGGCTTCAGCCTGGTTAAGTGACACTACTGGCCACATGATAGTCCAGGGGACTATTGTCTAGTGACAAGTGTGAGAAATGAAAATGAAAGATGATAGAGATCTTCATGTTGGTCCAGGTAATCCACACGACCATAACTTTAGTCTTGGGGTTGATAGGTGCGGTCAGGGGGGTTCCCAATAGAAGTATGTCGATCAGATTCCATGTTGCTATACCAGTAATCTAAAACACTGCTTGTAAGTCCATGCTCTTAGGATCTCATGAATCACTTTTTCTACTGATCAAGGAGCTGCTTCATCACAACAATGGTTACTCTGTGTTGATAATGTCAAGCATAGCTAAATAATAAGATTATGTGACTTAAGATGTGAACATTGGAATGCACAAAGCCATTGAGACAATAAAGAACAGGGGATGGTTTGTAAATATCACAAGCATGTCAAACAAATTATCATGCTTTGTGGCAACAGGAAACCGATACAGACATTTTGAACAGTACTATTTTTCATCACAATGCTGATGTATAGTGGTTTGGGGGACAGTTTGATCTCCTCCATGTAAAAATCCATTTCCTCTTCCATCAGCGTCATTGAATTGAAAACAAACTTTGTGGTACATACCTCTATCTTCTTAAATGTCTGTTTACAGAGTCTCTAAATGGCTGCGAGGAAGCCTGGATCAGATGCATACAACAATGGTAAGGGGCCCTTTGCTCTGTCTATTGATGTTTTTGAGCTGTGATTAAAGTGGAGATGTATGTTTTTTTACTGGTGTCTGTGCTTTCAGTGACTTTTCTACTAATCTAAGTCTAAATTGCTTATGTTTGTGTTTTTTTTTTCCTCCTCTGTAGGACCCATCAGTTACCTTGATGATGTTCCCTTCAAGATTAATGACAAGTTCCGTTGCCCAGCCAAAGTTGGACTCCCTGTGGGCTTCTGCCTGCCAGACTGCAGCTCCTTGCTGGTGGACACACAGGTTAGTCAGTTACACGGACAATGTTGATTTTGCATTGGCATGCTGCGCTTAATGACCTAAGCAGAATCTTTACAGTAGGATGTAATAGTGGGAACTCATTACTAGATAGTTATATTGCTGACTCTTGCTTTAGATGTTGGGCATATCTGAGAAATAGGATGTATAAAAAGACTAAAAAGTACAATGACATTTTTAGGTATTTTTGTTTTTAGTCAGAAGCTTTAATATCACTTGATTCTAAGATTCATGTCCATTTTGTGTTTCCTTTCTTCTTTATATTATTCTGACATGCTCAGTATGACTTCTCACTGGAGAGGCGTAGTGTGCGCTGGGGGGTTGAGCTGGCTGAGGCCAGAGCAGCAGAGGCCAGGGCGGAGGAGGCAGCGGCGGCCCAGCAGGAGGCAGAGAGCAAGGAGTGTTTGGCTCAGGCCGAGGACATTAATGGTGGTGGGGTGAAAAAGCCTGGGCCTGCTGCAGAAGACCAGGACCCTCCACCACCAGCATTAAACCCAGTCCTGGCGGGACTGAGCCACAATGCCATCCTTACTCCACTGCCTGCCCCAAGCCTGGGCCCCAGGAAAACTCAGCCTACCACGCCTCAGTTGCACAGCCTCAACTTAGCTGATTTTGAACGGGAGGAGGACCCCTTTGACAAACTGGAGCTTAAAACTCTGGATGATAAAGAGGAGCTTCGAAGCATCCTCCAGAGCCAGCCACAACCTCAGCAACCTCCTTCTGTGTCACCACCAGAGGTCTCCCAGTTAGGGTCAGCTTCCCGTGGAAGTAGCCCGTCTCCTCCAAGCACCAACAACACCAGCCTCTCTACCAAACCTGGCTTTACCCACAAACCCAATGGGTTGGTTGCCTTGCTGGACATGGACAGAGTTGGGAGTCCTGGGAGAGCAGGCTTTGGTACAGACGATCGGCCCTGTAACATCCGTTCTCTCACTTTTCCCAAACTCTCTGACTCTGGTGACCCTGACCCAGTGACGTACAGTCCTCTCCCTGTACCCATTCCTTCTGCTCGACAGAATCTACCCAATGGCAGCCCACCCACTATACCCAAAACTCAAGTTATTGTTGCCCCTGAGCCAACCAGCTACAACAAGAGTGGTGCACCAAAACCGGTGAGCATAGTGTGTACGTCAGTAATTGTGCTTCCTATGGAATAAGGTGATAAAAATAAAAAAAGAAGTAAGAAAAAAAAAATCCTCATTTACGTTTTTTCACATCAGGCAAATCCGGGATCAGGACCTGCTGGCTTACCCTGTGGTGGAGCTCTGCTTAGCATGACCCCCAGTGAGCGCCAGTGTGTAGAAACACTTGTGAGCATGGGCTATTCTTATGAAGGTGTTCTACGAGCCATGCAAAGACAAGGGCAGAATGTGGAGCAGGTGGGTCTCCCTCTTACTCCACTCACTTAAACACGCTGTCATGGAGTTATAGGTGGTAAGTGATGTGTTTACATGCTTGTGAGGTGTGGGCAGTGAACCATCAATGGTGAACATTTGTAAGTATCAGTATAGTTAAAATAAGGGTGTTGCATCACAGTCTGTACAAATTCACATACTTTGCCATAGCTTTAATGAGGACAGATAACTTTGAAAACATGGACTTTTCAAGCATAGCCATATGATTACTGTGATGTGTGGAAAAAGGACAACAGCTTGTCAGAAACTGTTCTACTAAATAGAATTTTCACTGGCTGGTTTGAAATGATGCCAATGCAGTTGCTCATCAGTAATTAAGGACATAAACATGCATCATTAAGAGAGCAATACATGAATTTTTGAAGACAGGCTAATTTCTGCTCATAGTGTGACCTTTTTAACTATTTTAAAAAACAAACAAAAAAAAACATTGCATTTGATGTATTCATGATATGAACTTGTGGGTGTCCAAAGTACATTTGTAGTTACAGTGTCCTTTTTGTTTATTTTAAGGTACTGGACTATCTGTTTGTTCATGGACGTTTGTGTGAGCGGGGCTTTGATGCAAGTGCTGTTGAGGAATGTTTAGAAATGTACCAGTGCTCAGAAGAAAAGGTTTGTACACATTTGAACTTAAGGTCATATGTAAAAACAAAGACATAGTCTCCACACACGGGCATTTTCTAAATGTAGTTTTTGTCTGTTTTATTTCTGTTGTATTTATGTCTAAAAATATATTTATATAATACATTTAGTTTTCTACACAGGTTTACAGAGGTGTCAGAATGGAGGCCGTCATAATGTTTATTGTTGTTATACTATTGATAACACTTAAGTTTTGCTGTTACATTTTCTTGTTAGCAGATTTGAAAACTGTGTGTGGACATTATTATTATTATTATTATTATTATTATTGAAGACAACTAAAAATGTGTTTTGTACATATTTGTATATGTGTGGAT
>JAQQZY010000023.1:31273577-31291960 GCA_030068375.1 Ostorhinchus rueppellii
TGAGCTCTCTGGGCAGCGAAAAGGCCCGGGGTCCTCGGGAAAAAGCGCTGCCCGTTGCCACTCACACATCACAACCACAGAAACAGATACAGGTAAGTCACAACAGTATGAAAAATACAAAATACACACATCTGCTCCCCATTCAGTGACATTTTGACATAACTAGATGTATGACTAAACAGCAGTGCAGTTATTTACACTGAGACCTCTTATCTATTGTTTCTTTTGAAGGAACAACACTTCAGACAAACCTCTGAATGCAACAACAGGAAGCACAGGTTGATCCATTTGTCTTGCTGTGTCTTTGTGTTACAGGCTACTGCTGAACAGATTCGACTTGCCCAGATGATTTATGATAAGAATGATGCTGACTTTGAAGACAAAGTTAATCAGGTGAGATATGTTTGTACACTTTCCAGAAGACACAAGTATTATTTTGTCACTGCTAGGCTGAGGCATCCTCAGTGAATTTCTCTATAACTGCATTAAAGCTAAACTATGATTTACTGATGTGTGGCTTCTTTTTCAGTTTGCCTTTTTTTCTTGCCAATACCATTTGCTGACATTTAATCACTTTAAACAGGATTCCTGTGGGGTCTTAAAAAGCCTTAGATATCTTGAATTTACAAATCTGCATTAAATACCTTTAAAAACGTCTTTAAAAGGTATTAAACTTGATATGGTAGGTCTTAAGTTATGTTGCCATAAATATTTTGGCGGTATTGTGTTTAAATGTGTCTATTAAATATCCGAACTGTAAATAACATAGCGTTAGTCGACTCAGTTGCACTTGTTCCAACCTGACAATTTCTATACAAATTATGAACCAATTATTGCTAACTTTGCAGCCCCCGGTGAGAAATTACTCAGAATGGTGGGAATTGAGGGGTTGTAGTAATTTAAACATATTTTCCTAAATTCTGAGACACAAGTTTTTGTCAGTATGGCTGTGAAATAGGCCTTAAATTCAGCTCTAATTAGTCTTAAAAATGTCTTAAAAGTAACTTCTAGAAACCTGTAGGAATCCTGTTTAAACTTTGCTAAACCATCGCTGCACTACTGCAGTCTGTGGTAATGAAACAAAATAAGTACATTGTGACTGCTGTCATACATACCTGTCATTGAATGATGTGGCCTGAGGCACTAATGGTGGATACCTGACAATATAAACTAACTGGGGAGAGAATAAGAGACAATCTGTTCAAAGTTAAAAAGATGCTGTCACACCAAGGTGTTAAATCTTTTTCTAGTTCCACTCTATTCATTCTGCAATTTTCAATTTATACATTATTACATGTTCCAGACTCATTATTTTAAAGTTGACAGACCTAATATCATGTTGTCATTCCTCAGTCAACTGGTAAATATTTATTTAACTGGTGACTGTTGCTTTTCCCAGCTGATGGAGGTGACTGGAAAGAACCAGGATGAGTGCATGGTAGCACTTCATGACTGCAATGAGGATGTTAGCAGAGCCATCAACTTCCTCCTGGAGAGCACCTCGGACATGGTAGGTTTATAAACAGAGCTCACTTGGTTCAGATGAATCTGCTCATACAGGTATCATCAATGTTGTCATTAGAATACAGGATCTAAGGATAGGATCTTTGTTTCTTTTTTCCTAACTGTCTGAATTCAAGACTTGAGCTCTTTAAGGTTAGCCTCAGTGCATTTTATTGTAAACACTTTCCTGGCTACTAATGGTCTAACACATGCCGGTTGCTTTGCCCGTGTGCTGTGTGTCCCAACATATTTTGAAGAATACCAGTCGGCACAGATGGCTAGGAGAGGCTGGAGGGCAGGGCAGTCAGCCAGTTTGCTATGCCTGTTGTTGTTTTGGTTTCCAAATATAGCAAACTGCTAGTTTACCTTTTTATATGAAAGGCTCCACTGTTATGGTATAGTTTCAGAAGCTCTAATTAAAGCTTCTCATGCTTCGTCATTGTGATAAGATGTGTAATAAAATAAGAGGGAATGAATTAAAGTGAGTCAAGTCATAATCATCATTTTGTGACTTTTTTTTTAGTCTATAATTTAAATCTCAGTCAGTTACATTCAGTATGTAAGGATTTAACTCTCACAGTTAAATGTATATTAGTTTTTCTTGTACAACTCACCCACACAGTTCTAATTTCAGTACCAATGTTGATTCAAAAACCAGTGGTTCCCTGTATTTTCCAAGATCAGTATAGTATCCCGTTAGCGCTTGGCATAACATCCCTTTTCTTTTTTTTTTTTCCCAATGCAAAATATAAAAGTATATCAAACAGTAGCATTGCAGAGATTTCTCTTAGTTGTCAGAGAGTCTTACTAAATTGAATCAAAACAAATCTTTAGTAGTTTTTTTTTTTTTTTTAATGCAGTGAGGCATTTACTGAATAGTGCTCTAAATACCTGAGCTTTATCCATGATGCATATTTTTTCATATTGGCTTGAGGCAAGGTTTTTTTTTTTTTTTAATACTTTTCATCTTACCAGGCATGTCCGTAATTTTATTTTAAAGTACAACAAAATCCTTCTATGGATTTTTTTTTTTTCTGAATAGTGAAATTTGTTCTAATGTCTTCTTTCTGTTTGTGGTCACTCCTCTTGTCTTTAGACCTCATGGGAGACGGTAGGAAAGAAGAAGCCTCTGGTGAAGGAGGGTCCGTCAGAAAGCAAGGAAAACAAGGAGAACAGGGAGAAGAAAGGAGAGAGGGAGGCCAGTAAGGGTCGCGCAGCAGCCAATCGCAAGGGCAAAGGAGCCAATCGTACCCGGCAGGGTATGGACCCTCTACAAGCCCTCAAGATTCATGCACTTTGAGTTTAAAGCTTCTTTTCTGGATGTTGGGTCAAAATTTTGAGACAATGTTTTCACTTGCATTTATCTGTGTGTCTCTGAAAATAAACAGTGCGTCCAGAGGAGAATGGTGTGGAGGTGACACCGGGAGACCGAGGTTCAGAACGAGGTCGGAGACTTAAAGGTGGTCGAGGTGAGCAGAATCCCATCAAAACCCTGATGGTGCATCGTACACTTAAGGAGACATTGCTGATGTGTGTGAATGTAATGTTCCGTAGGATCTGGCGGTCGAGGCAGAGGGAGAGCGCCAGCGGGGAGCAGGTTCTCTGCCCAAGGAATGGGGTATGACCGCAACATAAGCACTCACATACATCCATTTTATAATATAAAGGGCAAATCGAGGTTTGTTTGTTTTTTGTTCTTAATTTTTTTGTGTGGTGATAGTACTAGTTTGTCCGTGTAGTATAGGCAAATAAAACCCTATTGATAAAAACAAGCACACATAAACTTCCTCTGTTGTTACCTAAAATACAAAGGATCCCTTCTGGACTTTTAGTTCTGTTTTTTCGCTCTAACATTAGTTGAACTCAACAAGGGAGTGAGACAATTTTTTTTTAATGACTTATGGGCTCTTCCATCAGTAAAGACTCACCTGGGACAGTCAAAATGCCTATGTGTCGCCCAATGGGAGTGTTAAAGGGAGCCTATATTTAAACTAATGAAGAGAATCTGCTTACAACCATAGTAAATCACAACATGCCCTTACCTTTTAATTGGTTTAGACCTCAATGTTCCCCATCTTCATTCTTGATCAGGACCTTCAATCCTGCGGACTATACCTCAGAGGCTGGGACAGGGACCACACAGACTGAAGTGTGGGACACAGTGGCCAATAGCAACACCGATGGGACAGGTAAGCTCCAGAGTACACATGTATGTTTCCCCATAAAGGTAGCTCTGTACTGGGCATATTTGCCCCAGATCTCCTGTGTCTTGTCTTCTACGTGACCCCATGTGTATTTTAACCCAACATTGGTTGTGCTGTAGTTGCCTGGAGGAATACCTTGGAAGACTGGGCAGCTGAGGACTGGAGTGAGGATGTCAGTGTGAGTTGGAGAATATAACATTCAGGGAGAAGTAAGAAAAAAAAAAGTTGATTTGTGCCTATATAAAACTTTTCTCTCCTGTTTTTCTGCGTTTGTTGCAGCTTTCAGAGACCAAAGTGTTCACCTCCTCCTGTGCACCACCTGCTGAGAACCACATTACACCTGGGCAAAGGTAAATAACCCTTGTGGCTCGCTGGAATTATTTTTGGCTTTTTAATTATCTATTGTTTTGGTTTTGTTTATACATGTCAAAGATATTTTACGGAAGGTCTGATTTGAGGTTTTTTTTCTTCAGATTTTGGAAGTTCAACTTACAGACTTTTTAAAGCAGCATAACAAGCAGTGTAGTTAAAACGGTAACACTCAACTCTATGGATCAAATGTTTCCGAGTAAACCCATACATTTTGGATCTCGTGGTTGTTCAAACATAAAACTGTATTCTATTATGTGGTTTCAAAATTCGTTAATGTTTTTCCTTAAAGAGACTGAGAAATAAATATGTAAACTAATTAAAACCTTGAAAAGAACAAAGTTAAAGGTGACCTGAGACTTTTGCCTAGTATTGTATATTATAAATTCATAGCAGCTTTTGCACAGTTCTGTTCTCCAACAACACCAGGGAAACCTGTTTTTATGCAAGGCACCAGGGTTAGTAAGGTGCAGTTTAATTTTACATCAGTTACAGAAAATGCTTAGAGGCCTCTGTTGTCATGACATGAATGGTAACTTTACTGACTCTGTGTCAGTCTGGATCTTGCGTCTCTGCTGCAAAAGCCTGTGGTTGGAGGAAGAGAACCACCTTCCTCCACTTCCTCTCAAAGTCTGGTCTTCACCAACTCCCACCACCACCAGCCAACGCAGCAGCCACAGCAGCCACCTCCCAGCCGCAGCACCACCAGTAGCACAAGCTACGCACACGCTGCTCTGGTAAAAAGAAATGCTTTTGATCCACATCTCCATACCCTTCCTATATTCATCAAACTGAATCAACACAGAGAAAAGTGAACTTTCATCTAACTCTCTCGTTTCTGTCTGTGTTAAGTCGTCGGTTCTGGGAGCCGGTTTTGGGGACCTGGGCCAGGCCAAGAGGACTCAACCCAGTGCTGGAGCTCAGATATTGGAACAGCTGAAGGGTCCTGGCTTGGGTCCGCTACCCTCATCACAAGCGGCCCCTCCTGTCAGCACCCAAGGAAGTAACACCTCCATCGGCCGCCTGCCAGGCCTGGGAGCACCTGTACCTCCGCCCTCATCCTCGAGCTGGGATATGAAGGCTTCAGAATCCAACACCACCTCACTCTCTTCGCAGTTCAGCCGTAAGTAATAAATTATAAATAACTGTGGTTCATGAAAGTTAGACAACTGAACCAAACTGAATTATGTGAAATGCGTGTCCTGTTTGTGTGTGTGCAGGTGAGTTTGGCCTACAACCAGAGCCGTCTCTTGTGCTGAGTCAACTGGTTCAGAGGCACACTGGCCCTTCCTTGCCCCTGGCACGTCAACCTACTCCTCCATCACAACAAGCACCCTCTAGTTCTGCCTCGCCTGCTTCTCAGCATACCAGCACGCCAGCGCAGGCAGGCCCAGTGATGGCAGTTGCTGGTACGAAACCTGCTGCCAGTGCAGGACTGGATCCTCAGGGTGGCAGTATGCCACAGCAGCAACGGGCACAGCTCAAAGGACAGAAACGAAGGATACCTCCCACGTCAAAGGTAGGTGGGCGACGGCCAGGTGGCTGCAGTTAAATTTCGATTTACATTTGGCTGCTTTTGGAATTCCATTTCCAGAAGTGACCTGTGGCTTGGGTTTGTTCCTCCTGGCAGATACCCTCCACGGCGGTAGAGATGCCAGGGTCAGCTGACATCCCTGGATTAAACCTTCAGTTTGGGGCGTTAGACTTTGGCTCTGAGTCAGCATTACCAGAGTTTGGTGTTGTTGACAACTGCGTGAGTGCAGCATCTAGGGAGTCCACGCCAGCCCCCTCCACGGCGCCCCCTGCACCTGGCCCAGGCACACAGAGTCAGACAAGCCTGTACTCCAAACCCCTCAGGTACCAGTACTGCTCCCTTTTTCTGTATTGCTGCAATATTTGTCCCATTTCATCTTTATATGTTAATAAAATAGCCTTCATTTGCCATTTGCACAGATACATTGCAGTATAGGTACATTGGAATTCTTGTGCGTTTCCCTGAGTCAGAGCTAGAAGAAAAAAAAACATGAATAAAAACGGAAACAAAACATAGACACATCTACAGCTAAAACATATAAAAACAGTTATTGCACAGACAAACGCAGATAACTATTTGTAAAATACAGTACTACTAATAATAAGAGCTTTGGAAAATAAAAACAAGTTATTGCACATTTGAATAAAAAGTACTAGAGGGAAGAGCAGGTGGTACTAGGAGGTAGAGCAGGATATTGCACATTCAGTGTCTGAGTGTGAGGGATATGAGTAGCTAGTGAGTGTTAATGTAGTATGCTAGTTAATGTAGAAAATGTTATTTGTAAAAGAAACAACAAATCCTAACTCATGAATAGAAAAAAAGGCCAGGTGGGAACTATGTCCTGTTTTACCTTAACAGTGCTGCTAATTTAGGAACGAGATCTCAGCATGGTTGCTATTTTCAGTGTGTCATCGCAGCTTGGAGACTGTTATTTGTGGAGGACATTGAAAATGTAAACATGCCAAAATAGTTGCCCAGTGTCATTAATTCCATTAATGTGTTCCATTGTAAGCTTTTATGGTTGGATATAAATTGGTAACACTTACATCCTGCTGAAAATTAAGCTATTATCTTCATTTAAGTTTTTCCTATAATGTCAGGTTTGTTTATACAACCTTCGTCCTTGAATAAGATGGTGACTAAGTTTTCCCACAGTGCTTTGTACTGACATCCATGTCCTCCTGTCTGTTCTGTTGTCATGCAGTGAGTCACTGGGCAGCCCACTGTCCGTTGCGCTCCCCCTGCCCCTCTCCTCATCTGAGCCAGTATATCACTCTTCCTCGGTGGCATTGTCCAGCCTCACCTCCTCTTCATTAGGGACGTCCAGTTCCACCAATCCTCCCTCTTCTTCTTCAGCCCCATCCACCACCTCCTCCTCTGTGCCCTCCTCCTCACCTTTCTCCACAGTGGGGGGGACTTATGACGGGACCATGCCCCCTCACACACGACTGGCCTTTTCCCAAAGCAAAGAGGCCACAGTGCCAGTCATGGTGAGTAGAAACCGTTTACAGAGCAGGTTCTTAAGCTTATTCAATGCCTGGACATGAGGGATCATCTACATCCAAATATGTTACAGGGGAAATATTAGTGTAATATTTAGAGCAACCTGCAATGTGGATGTGTGTATCCCATTTCACCTGTTCTTTAGCAGCACAACACAGATAAATATCAGGTCACTGGATTTTGTATGAATATCTCCAAGCTGATAAACTGAGACCGACAGTGTGAAAGCGATGACTGTTCAGAGAATTTCCTTTCAGTGTTGGGCTTGAAATACCCCTTTTTAATACAGCCTCCTTCAGTATTCAGATCACCACAGTAAGATTTAGGATACAGCAACATGAACCATCATTAATGATCAAGCTCAGTATTTATTTTCTGTTAGATTTTCCTTTTTGTATGTGGTCAGTGTGGTTGTTTTAAAGCTATATTGAACTGTCTCTGCATGTCTTGGGGATATTTAGAAATTCATCACTAAGCTGCTTTTATCTCTCCTCTCAGAATGGTCTGAATGGTGTAAGGACTTCTGCTGCACTTGACAGTAAGCTCCCTATTACAGAACAATTTATTAATCCTACGCTTTGTATTAAGAGACCCTGTAGACAACAACATATTTTTCACTTTCTTCAGCTTCATCTGCGTCCTCCACGCCAAAGCCAGAGTCCCCGGCTCTGAACATAAGCACCAACAGCGCTACCGCCCCTTCCTCCCACTTGCCCTCGTCCTTACCCCCACACAGCTCCACTACGCTCTCCAGCCTGGCCCAGGATCTGCCCTCTGCCAGCCAGCTCACGTCGCTCAACAGGTGAGGGTTATAAATAGTCTGCAAGTGTAATTACACTTCAGCCTCTTTTAACATGAAGACAAGACAGTCTTCATCACTGCTTTGTCTGTCTTCACTCTGCAGCCATGCCAGTAGTCACTCCTCAGTTTCAGCTCTGGGCTCCAACTCCCTCACGGTGAGTTTCAATTGAAATCGACATTAATCTGTTATTTTAAACCAGGTAATTTATAGTCTGTGGTTGGCTGTTGGTCAGCCAAGTGTTTAACGTAGTTGAACTTTAATTGTGAAAGGTTTTAAATCCATTGTGTCCAAACCTGGGTACAGTCCCCAAAACTAGGGCTGAGTAATAGATTTATTTGAATGTTAAACTTCTTCTTCTTTTTCTTTCTTTCTTTCTACATTCAGTTAAAACAAAGAATGAAAAGAATTTCAAGTGTATGTTTATATCCTCTTGAGACCCTCTGTAGGGGCCAAGAATATCACAGCTTATAGTTAATAACAAAGAAAAAAAAAACAGTCACTGTTCACTGCAAAGGGCATTCCATGAAAAAAAAGGTTGTATTTTGCTGTTTCCAATAAAGAAAATTACTTGATTTAAAAAAAACAACAAAAAAAACAAAAAACCAAAAAACTCTCCCTTTCCTGGGTCTAAGGAGGATATAATTAGAATAATGTCTAGCATCACTCATAGGCAATGACTGGAGAAACATGCTTTGTGACTATTTTAGAACAAAGAAACTGTTTTCAGTTTGTGTTTTTATTGAGCAAGAAAGGCCTCCACAGACAGGTTTGATCTTGATTTTGTGATTTAGGTATGATCCACATATTTGGAAAAACAAAATCTTGAATTCATTCATTAATCTTACTTCCATGTTTCAGCCAGTTCTCTAACAGCTCCAGTCTTCACACATATTTTTGTCATGCATCCCTCTGTAGTACACCAGTGTTGACAGCAGCAGTGTGAGCTCTCTGGCTCCCTCATCTGGCTCGTTTGTATCATCACAGCCCTCAGCCTCTGCGCTCCACTCGACCCACAACAGCAGCAACAGTAGCAGCAGCAGCATCAGCCACTTGGCCAACATGCCCAACATGGGCAACAACATGAGCAGCACAGTCGGCGCTATTGCTGGCACAAGCGGGCTACATTCTGCTGCGACCGCCGCCACCAGCGCAGTGCTGGGACTTGGCTCCAATGGAGTTCCTGCCACATCCAACCTCTCTGCACCTAGGACCACCCCCCTGCTCTCCTCCTCCACTGGTACGCACATGCTCTGTCCCTACCAGGGTGTTCACATGTGAAAGGTTTCTAATATTCTACTTCAAAAAGAGAGGATGAATAAAACCTCTGACGAGCGCTTGTCTTTTTCTCCCATAAAAGTATGAAAGTAACTATTATTGAATCTTTATCCTTACAGGTAAAGCTCCTCCTAACCTGTCCCAGGGAGTACCTCCACTACTTCCCAACCAGTATATCATGGGTCCAGGGGGGCTGCTGCCAGCATACCCAGTAAGTTGATCCTTACGTTTTAGTACGAGTGAACACAGGCTCACACCTTTTTCCTTTATGAAATCATTAAGTACCTCTTCCTTTATTTAGTCACTGCACAGATGCTCACAATATTTGCATTTAATACCTCACAGAAAACATGATGCAACAATTTTCTGACAGAGTATTAGGGTAACATTTGTAACACCTGACCATACCTGTCCTTTGCACATCACAGCAGATCTACGGCTACGAGGACCTCCATATGCTTCAATCCAGACTGCCAATGGTGAGCCTCATTTAACATTCTTGGGCAGTTTTTATTTTCTTAATATTTATTCCAGGGTTTACACTGACTCTTAAAATCTAAAATGAAAAATTAAAGCTGTATTGGCGCACATCCAATCAGTCATTATTTTTCTTTATTGTCAGTGGGAGCCAGAGGTGAGTAATCCCAGCTCCACAGAGTAAACGTCCTGCCATGTATTGGTTCTACCTGTTCACTTAACACAGGTGATTCCATCCATCTACCTGGATGAGGAGCTGTATTCATCTACATGGGCTGGTTCAGTGAATGGTTGGAACAAATACATGACAGGACTTTTACTTTATGGAGCTGGGATTGACCACCTCTGGTGGGAATCTCACCTAAATCAGACTGTTTTTTCATTCTTCCAATATGGACTTGCAGTAGATCTTGAATTGCCCTCATAATGGTCTCAAAATGTTTTAAAGGCAACATGTTGAAGCCTGTACTGGTTACCATCTACCATTCTCACCCAATGTTAGATTGTCCTGTTTTTGTTTGGAATTTCTACTTGACCTTTTCTGTCCTTCCAGCCCTCTTTGCAGGATTACTATGGAATTACATTCCCTGGCCCCACAGCAACTCTCTCTGGCAGAGACGGAAGCCTAACAAACAACCCCTACTCAGGTAAAGTAGCTTCACCTTTTCTCAAATCCAGTGCTTGCTCTTGAGTGGTTCTTGTGTTTCCTGATTATTATTATTATTATTATTTTTTTTTTTAGGTGAAGTCACAAAGTTTGGCAGGAATGACTCCACCTCTCCAGCACCCCCTACGAGCCTGGCAGCTGCTCAGCCTCCCCAGGCCCAGAGCCAAGGACAGAGCCAGGCTCAGCCTCCTCAGGCCCAGCCTCAGCCCCAGGGCCAGCCACAGCACCACAGCAGTCAGCAGGCCTTTCTGCCTCCAGGCTACAGCTACACAGGCCTGCCTTACTACCCCGGGGTGCCCGGCGCTGTCCCCAGTGCTGCTGCCTTCCAGTACGGCCCCACTATGTTTGTTCCTCCTGGGGGTCCAGGACCAGCCTCGGCAAAGCAGCACAGCATGGGGCTCGGCCTGGGAAACCCCTCCGCTAGCCCCTTCCAGCAGCAGACCCAGCAGCAGCCCAGCGGTTACGGTCAGCACACCTTCAGCTCAGGTTAGTAGCAAGTGCACAACAAGGAAATGCAAAAGTTCAGTTGATTGAAAAATGTTGAAGTCGGATTGTGTTCTTATTAAAAACCTGAAACCTACCTGTGTTGTTTACTGATTACATTATTCAGACTTTCACTTTGGTCTTTTGTGATCAGGGTATGAGGAGCTGACAGCAGGGCCAGCAGGAGTGGACTACAGTAAAGGGTACAATTCCTCCTCACAGGCACAAGCCAAATCTGCTGCTTCTGGGCCAGGGAAAGGTAAGGACAATAAGACCATGAGCTGTTTCTAATCTTCTGGTTGAATAAGTTTTATGTAATTCAAGCATTAATCTTGATCTTGTTATATTACCAGGCGTCTCTGTGACGTCCAGTAACTCGGGTGTGCCAGACATCAGTGGAAGTGTTTACAATAAGACCCAGGTGAGCTCTTAACCCACCCTGATGTCTTGCTGTACATTTACATTTTTTGCGAAATTATTAAGGCATGCTTACCTTGTTTGTTGCAGTCTTTTGATAAGCAGGGTTTCCATGCGGGGACCCCTCCTCCCTTCAGCTTGCCATCTGCGCTGGGGGGCCCAGGGCCTCTGAACCCTGGAGCAGCTCCTGGAGGCTATGCACCGGCCCCATTCCTCCATATCTTGCCTCACCAGCAACCACATTCACAGCTGCTACATCACCATCTAGCTCAGGATGGACAGGTAACCCCGATGGTGCATTTATAGCAGGGGTGTCAAACGTTTGGCCCAGCAAGGGGTCCAATCTGGGATAAATTTGGAAAGTACAAAAATTCCATAGAAGACATTAACAGTCAAGGGTGTCACTGAGTCTTGACAAGTTGTTTTGATCGTGAAGGTAAATGATATAAATTTCAGTTCCAGATGCCTGCTACTAAATGTTTTGTGCCTTTTTGTAGATTAACTGTGACCTGTAAATTGTAATGCAAATGTGTAAATGAAATGGTGGTTCAGGTTAGTCACATTTTCATAATTATATTTCTTGGAGTTGTCATTATTTCTAGGTTACTCTGATATTATTTTACTGACTTGGCCTATTTAACATTAAATCAGGTCGTATGTGGCTCCTGAACTAAAATGAGTCTGACACTCCTAATTTACAGATTCTCAGTGATGTGAGGTTTTTCTTTAAATATTCAACTGTTTCCTCCTTATTAAACAATCTTGGCACATCTCTGGCACATTTGGTTTACATGTACCTGTGTTATGAGGATCAATATCATCATTTTGCTTTTGTGGGTGTACATAAAAATGTCAAGTTCATTGAGCTGCATAATTAATAAAGCAAGTAAGTAAACTACCAGAACATAGTTTTTTGCCATTTGGCCACATAAAGTCAGTGACAGAGTTCATGAATGTGTTGAGGCTAAAACTCAGTGAAGTGAACAGCGTCCAGATCCACAGCTGTTACTGACTGGGTGGGGTTTGTTGTCCTCCTCTGGGTTCAGGGTGGTCCGAGCCAACGCAGCCAGTCCAGCAGCCTGCAGCAGAAGAGCCAAGTCAACAAGTCGAGCTACAGCAGCTCCCCCTACTGGGCCAACTGAGGCGGCTACATCTACAGTGTGTGGGAGTGTGCGTGCATGGACAGACACCAACACACAGCACCACACCTGCACATCTGAGCGACGAGATCATAGAGGGACAAACCATTTTACAACACAAGCTAAAAAAAAAACACACACACTACCACCCCTTCCCTTTTGCTCTGTATATCCCCTTTTCAAATTTATGGCTGTTGTATGTAAAATATATTTATGTATGTATTTATACAGTATATATGTATTGGTAGGACATGAAATGTGGTTTTCTGCATTTTGTTTTTATTTTGAAGGACATTTCAAAAAATGTGGAAAGATGAGAATGCTAAATCATGGAGATGAAGTCGGTGAATATACTTGAACACAAGCATCTTGTGATGTGGATTTTTTTGTATGCATACATGAACCGAGAATGATGTACATAGATTCTACACATCATTTTCACGGCAAAGGCCTTTTTTTATTTTAGAAGAAATAAGTTTTTGTAACTTTGGTCTCCCGCATCTGTGAATCCTTATATTGAGGGTGACTTGAGTTGATAGCTTGACTTTTCTTTTTGCCCCCTTTTCCTTCCATCTGTCTCTCATTCCTCAACTATTACTAGTTGGCTGGTATGACCAGCCAGGCCTTGGATTTGATGTCATTAACATTGGTTTAATCCTTGTTGTCCAAATTAAAAGTTATGAACAGTTTGTTGTGGTCTGACAATTTTGTTGTAGTTTTAATGAGCTCTATTTGCAACAGTCACCAGTTTTTACAAATACTGGTCAAATGTATTGATCCTGAGGGGGAAATTCATTACATCAGACACAATTCCCCTAATTTAGTCAAACTTCCTAGAATCAACATGGGGGAAGAAGATTCCTCAAACTTGCAACAAAACTAGGCAAGAGGACCAGCCCTTTGGAAAATGAGTTGGATTTCCTAAGGAGAAAAACAAAAACCCCACCCACCTGGGCAGAGTTGTGCCTCCTTTGTCTTCTGCACAGAATCTTTACACGTCCTAGACTGCACTCTATACACGCATATACTTCCATTTATATCACTAAATTGTTTTAGAAGGCTTAAAAAATAAATAAATCCAAGACTGACTTAACTTTTTGCCAATCTACACATGCCAGGAAAGACATTTAAGATTAATCCCAAAACAGACATTTACATTTAGATAAAAAGGTTTAATTGTGACTATTTACAGAGGTAAATTTCAAGGCACAAAGCATTTCTTTGCAGTAAAACCTGCTCAGAGGCTTAAAAATGATACAACACAAAGCTGCGTATATTATCTAGTTTTAAAGAGTAACATAAAAATAAACTGTACACAAAGAACTGAATGTTTTCTCTACTCAGAGTCCTCTTTCTTCTTCTTTTTCTTCTTCTTCTCAGACACAACAGGCTGTGGAGCCTCTTCTTCTGGCTCTACGTCAACAGCCTCAGACTTTCGTTTCTTTTTCTTCTTGGCTGGAGTTTCTGTGTCTTCTGCTCCGTTATCTGTTGTGGCGGGTTCTGCCTCTACCTCGGCTTCTGCCTTCCGCTTCTTTTTCTTCTTTGCCGGAGTTTCTTCACCCCCGTTCTCTGCAGCAGGTACCTCCTCCTCTTGGACCTCATCATCAGCTGCTTGTTTCTTCTTTTTCTTCTTCACTACACTGACATCTGCTTCTCCATTCTCCATCTTAAAAAAAAAAAAAAAAAAAAAAAAAAAAAAAAACACAAAAAAAAAAGTCACTTTCAACGGACTGGAATGTCATTATCCTTTTAACAGCCTCGTGAGGATTCCTATCCATATTATTCCAATGTCTGACTCGCTTCAGTGACGTGACCCACTGTTTAGGACCAGCCAATGGTTCGGAGTCAGACTGCTCTCGCATGTCGTACACTGAGACAGGACCACTGGTCTGGGTCAAATCTCAAATCTAAACATGCTTACACAGAACATAGAGTAAAGGCTCACCTCAGCTTCACCGTTCTCTTCACCATTTGCTTGTTCTTGCAATTTCTTTTCACGCTTCTTGCGTTTCTTTTCTTTCTTCTCAAGTTTCCTCTTTAATTCAGCTGTAGCGTCACCAGCCTGGGATGTAAAAAGTAAAAAGTGAGATTTCCTTCCAACTTAAGAGAAACCAGAGGTAGCTTTAGAGACAAAATGCTGTGTCAGGCTCATTAAATCAGTTTTTACCCCCACAGTAATGTCAGGAGAGACTTGTTCATCACTCACAGCATTGACTCTGAATGTAAGGCTACAGCATTTGAGGAAAACAAAAAAGACACTTCCCAGTCCTTGCATAAGACAATATCCAGGTTTTGATCTGGAGCTCACCTCTTTCACAGCCTCTTTCATGACATCCACATTCTTCCGTGGGACCTCGCCAGTTTCATAGAAAGACAAACGCTCTTCCACCTGCTCTCGCAGCTTGTCACCAAAGACACTTGTGGGGAGTTCTGTGAAAAAAAAAAAAAAAAAAAAAGTCAACACATCCAGTCACATAGGGAACAGGAGAAAAACTAATATTCTTGTCAAAAGTAATGTGGCGTTGCTCAGGAATCAACTTCTCAACATCAACCCAGAGGGATGAATACTGTTGACGAAAAATATGAGCATCACTGCAAGCCGTGCCGCAGAAACAGCAGAATTACTGTAAATGTGAGACGCTCATTTAAAGCAGCAGAATTATTTCACTTACCTGAAAAACAGTCAATACGTGAGGCGATTGTGCACTTGTTTGCCAGATATCTGGAGATCCGACCTTTGTTCTTGGCAGCAGCACGTCCAATGAAGGTCGAGTGGAAGATCAGACCGTACTTGGGAGTGTTGCCACGAGTCTTGAGGGCTCTGTAGACATAAATCTGTTTTCATCTTTCAATCAACAGTTACTATTTTGACAATGAAACCATTTCTCCCCGACAAAAAAAACAAAACAAAAAAACTGCAAATAAAATACCAAGCCAGTTTTATGACATACTTTCAGTGACATTTGTAATCAAATTACTACATTGCATGACAACAGATTGTCTCCATGTCAAACCCAACCTAAATTCTGTGTGTGTATCAGTTTTGATAACTACTGGTTTAAGTTAAAATAAAGATTACAAGAAAACAAATTATAGTTTACAGATGACATTCTACAACTTCGGTGCTTATGTCTGTACAAACTATATTTAGCCCTCAAACAGCCATATGTACCATCCTTTCTAATTCTCTACCTCAGTGCTGTGGGTGTCTGCTCAGACTGTGGGGGTGCATTAGGGCGAGAGGGATCACTCTGAAGGAAACTTTAAAACTGGGTCTCCTCCAGTCACCCTGCTCTGCTCCAGCCCAGCCCTGCCATCACTGCAGCCACTTTTTTCCCCAGCAGGGAGGGGGTGCCCCAGTACCTGAACAGGGCCTTCTCTGCTCCCAAGATCTGTACAGTGGAGGCTGGGTACTTGGCCAGGTTGGTCAGACTGCCAGCATGGGAGATCAGACGAGCTCCCACCTAAAAGTAAAAAAGAAGCTTGAGTCTGTATCACAAGACGTTTCATTTCCAATACTGGTTCAATCACACTGAGGACCATCAGTACCGGAATAAGTTTTTCAACACTTTAGTTCAGGGGATTGACAGATTTTGGTATAACATCATTGGTCCCATGTGCACAATAAACCAAGCATTAAACTGTACTCACCACTTCTCCAATTAAAGCAGCCAGGTTTGGGGCCACTTGACTCATCCTGGACCGTAGGTATTCCTGGAGCTCCAGTCGATAGTTAGCCAGGGATACTACACGGTTTGAAAACCTCTCAATGTTGATAAGATCAATAGGAGAGATGTCCATACCTGCAGGGGAATAATTATAAAAGGATATGAGGAAGGGGACAACAGTAGCTGCTACTTTAACTGTTCAAAGTTCATACATTTATACGTTCCAATCTCTTGTGCACCGGGTGATTGTTTCTCCCGACAGGATCCGCAGCGAGGATTTGAGCCTTCACTACAGGTTTATGAGAGAGCTATTCTGCCCCCCTGTGTTAGGCACCAAGAACATTATCAGTCCAAGGTGGGCAAAAAAGGGGCGTGATAGGATTTTTCAATTTGAAATCTGAGGATGCAAAAACCCATCACATTCAGATATAAATGGAACTGTGAGAACCAATGCCTGATAACCAACTTAACTGAAAACACAAGGTCGGTCATGTGTCGTCCTAACTGAACTATGGTCTTATGTGCTTACCCATGGAGGAACGTGATGCATCCAAGATGGCTTGAGCCTTGGCAGCGTCCATCACCACCTCCTCCAAGCTCTCAAGGTTCTCTTCTGACAACTCCTTCCTGTTTCCAATGAGTTGGGCCAGGCGACAGTACATTGAGTTGTCTGACACAATCTTGATCAACTCTGGAAAGTGATAGCCATACCACTCGCTGGAGAACCAAAGAAGATGACCATGAGAAATGAATACTTGTCAATGCACCACCAAATCATTTCACAAGCTGTTAAGACAACCATGCTTGGTGAGG
Source organism: Ostorhinchus rueppellii (assembly GCA_030068375.1). Taxonomy (NCBI): domain Eukaryota; kingdom Metazoa; phylum Chordata; class Actinopteri; order Kurtiformes; family Apogonidae; genus Ostorhinchus; species Ostorhinchus rueppellii. The sequence continues at coordinate 31,290,432 of JAQQZY010000023.1, forward strand.
AAGTGCATGCATGAGTCATTCAAAGTGGATGTCTCATCCAACAGCACCTTCACACCAGATCACAGCTGGCAGATCAGTTGTGTCAGAGGAGATCGATGTCCCTCCCGTTTCTATACAGCTAGCACTCTAAAGGTATGCCATCTGTGGTAAGCATGAGGAGGAGACTAGCATCTGGTCTCAAACTTGTACTTGACTAAACAAGTACTTAAACGCACACCAACCATTACACTTCAGACAAAATTAAACTAGAAGATGAAAGTTTCATACCGGACACGCATGGAAAAAGTATTGATGTCCTTGTCCAGTTGATCCAGCAGAGCAATGGACTGAATAATCATGTTGTCAGCCCTGTTAACATTGAACTTGACCTTAGCTCTGGAGTAGCTGTGGCCGAGACCCAGCTGAGCTTTAGAAGCAGCCTGAGCGGTCAGTCCCTTCACCAAAGAGTGAAAGTGTAGACGCACACCTGATGGGACAGACACACACTTAACGGTTTGCTGAAATACACAAAAGTAGCACAACAGCGTGTGACTTGTGGCCGTTCAGATTTTCAGTATGAACCATCATGAGTTTCAGGATGAAAAAAAAATTCACATCATAACAGGCCACAAGACATTTATTTTACTGATTCTAGGCCTATTAATTGCAACTGCTTGTGACCTTTACACAACGCTGTAAACCACTAGTCATTTTCCTACCTCTGATGATCTCAGCCACAACACCACTGGTCTGGATGGAAATGCTAAATTCTTCTTGTAAAGCTGCTCCAATCTTGGCATCTGAAACCCCCAAGACTGCCTTCTTCTTTCCAGAACGGGGTAAATTTGTCTCAAGGAACAACTTAAGATCAGCATGAACCACACCTGCAAACAAATAAGACAAGTCAGTTGTTTGTCAACCCTTTATCAACAACAGTCAAATTCCTGCAGTAAAGCCATTGTGGAAGTTACCATGACTGAGTGTTCTGACCTTTTAGATGTCCAAAACAAATACAATCTCATATGTTGAGATCAGTATTTGTTTATGGAACACATACACACAAGAAAAAAATCAAAGTTTCTCTTATCCTATTCTATATACATTCATTTGTTAGCTTATTACTGTGATTAGAGTTGGGTAAAAAATATGATTTTTCAGGGGGGCCAAAATTGGTAGCAGTCCCCCAGAGTGATAGTAATGTGCTTTAAGGCTAGAAGCACCAACCATAAGACAGAATAAAGAAGGTGAAGAAGTCCATTCTGAGCCACTGTAGGAAAATAGCCATGTTTCTGTCCTGTTCATTATTTAAGAGCAGATTCATCCATTTACTGCTGAAATGTCATTTATTTCCTTTCCAATATCAATATTGATACCAGTATTTACGTATTGCATGGCTGCTGTAGTCAAATAATCAGGTTACAGCTCAAAACTGTATTTTGTCACTGAATGAATCTAAATCAATACTTTTTCATTTTCTATATCTGCTTTATCCTCACTAGGGTCACGGGGGTCGCATGGAGCCTATCCCAGCTACTTAAGGGCGAAGGCGG
>JAQQZY010000023.1:31338170-31354889 GCA_030068375.1 Ostorhinchus rueppellii
GATAGATAGATAGATAGATAGATAGATAGATAGATAGATAGATAGATAGATAGATACTTTATTGATCCCACAACAGGAAAATTCAGGATGAATGTTGGATAAATAATTTTATTTAGCGAACTGTTACTGCAGCCAAGAGACTTAAATGTGCATGCATATAAAAAAATGAGAAATTTAGTGATGATGACTAATATCTATATTAACTGTTTATATCCTTGTCAGCCACAATAGTTACATAGTGAAAGAATGGCTTATGTTTCATACATTATTATAGTTATATCATGTAATATAACCTTGGAAGACAGAAGTGACACAATAGTAACAATCAATACACGACCTCTTATGAGTTTCAAAAATCTGCAAAATAAAATACAAAAAACAGCATGTATCCATTGCAGTTAAAAAAGCAGTTTTCTTTGTAAAAATAAAATAATGAATCGGCCATAATTAACAGCTTGAAGGTGCAACACCACAACCTAAGTTAGTTAGATGCTGCAGTCCAGCACGCAGCAGCCTAGAGGGAAAAGGCATGTGTGTACATACACTGATGAACTTCTCTGGGGATTCAAAATACTACAGGCAAAAACCGTGCCTTATAAGAAGTTAAAATATGATCTTAAAACCTTTAATGTAACTGTTTCAAATGGGTAGATGTTATACAGTACGTGTAATTCAGTGAGAAGTCTGAACAGAATCACATCAATGAGATTATACAGTGTCACAGTAACCAGTGTTAAAGCTTAGCGTGGCGATTCACTGCAGTCATTACTGATTTAATATTTTCTGTTTCAAATGTACATTCATTTGATACTCCGAAATCTGTAAGGTGGGTTATCAAAGCTCAACTGCAAATATCAGTGTGTACAATTTGCAATTAGTCTGATAAATGACAAAATTGGTTTCAGTTTCTGTGAACTAATATCATTTTGCTTTGAGATACTTTTGCTGTACTGCTGAAACATGAGCAGTATTCAGGTATACAGTTATTCCTCCTGGTTTTCTTTACCGTCTTCAGTTACATAACAGATGCACTATTTGACCGTTTTCAAACCTCTTTTACATTTTTATAATATATTAGTATGAATGTATTAGAGCAGCAGATACAACCTCAGCAGTAATGTAATGATAAAGTATATGAGTCTGTGATCATTACAGCACTGATAAAATTTGCTGCCCAGTGTCATTGTTAGTGTATCAAGTAGCACATTATGGTGTTATAAAGCCGTCTGTTTCATTTTATTTACCATTAGGTGTCACTAATGAACATTTTACTTATCTAGTGTTGGTGAGTCTGACCACTTTGGATAGGTCACCATCATATATACCTAAAAGTAAACGAAAATATATAACAAACAGCTAATCAAGGCAACAATTGAATTTTGCAGCAGTGTAGCCTTATCATTTGTGTCCAGTTTGTGGGAAAAATAATGTTGCCTTGCATTTCATTCTTAGATAATCATAGTTGGTGACAACCTGTTACATGCCATTGTGACTCCACCAACTAGGTCGTCTCAGGCCGACCTGGATGTGTTCATTTTGTCATGCACATTTCATACATACTTGTGATACCATGGAGCATAGCACTGTCGACCCACACTTACTAAAGGATTCGATGGCTGCTCAATAATTCATTCTGGTCATTTAGACCATAAAGGTGAATGAAATGTTCTTGAATGGGAACCCCTTCACCGCTTGACCCCGCTGTGTCTTCCTGTGTTGCCTTGACCCTTAGCGGTGCTGTTTAAGCTGCTCTGTGCTGACTGCTTCTTCTTGGGGGCAGGTACCTTTGCTTTACCTCTGAAGGCTTTGGTGGGATCCAGTTTATTGAGATGACCATCTCCAGCAGCATCAGCTGGGCTGAGTTCACTGCTGAATGTCAGAGGCTGGTACAGAGATGCCCACTGCTGCAGAGGGGGCAAGTGGGACATAATCATGTGCAGAGCAGACACATTTTAATGTTTGGCATGTATATTTATCCCGTGCATGAGAAAATGCATGCTCATCCAAGCCAACATTTCTGTTCAGATCCAGAAAAACATCTAATTTTACGATGCAGTCTTTCCTTCAACTTCTACAAAACCAGCATTATCAATGAGTCAAACAGTTTGAAACTGTGAAAAATGTGCTATGGTATACAAGCAAATCTGCAGAAAACAACAGGCACATTCAAGGTGCTTGATAATTTTGTTTTTTTTTTTAAAAATACTGTAGATATTTCTGTGAAAGTCCTTAAATGTCCTTTACCCCCCAAAAAATGTAACAATATATTTTTTAATTTACAGAATTATTAAATCTATTACTCAAATGTTTTTATGGTAGTACAATGTAAAAGAAGCTGACATTATTGTAAAGGGCAAATAATTAATAAAATGTTTTTGTATACCTGCTATGATGTATGAAAGTATTATTCATAATAATGATGAAAACATGCCTTTCAAACCGCAAATTATTTTAATGGAAGGAGTAATTCGAGTTTTGAGCCCCGTTGTACCTTGGCTTGAGGGCTGGGGCCATATGGGGTGAAGCAGTATTGCCACTCAGGCAGACCAAGATGAGTAATCATCAGGCGGTAGTAGGATGTGAAGGTTGATGTCAGAAAATGCCAGCAGAGAGAACGGTCCAGGAACCAGATTTCACTCTGCTGGGCCACCACACCTGAAAATGCAAAATGTGACTAAATTGATTTAAAAATACAACACATTTAAAATCCACGTGAAATAAGCTACAAAGTAATACCGGGGGTGCAGTTTTTGTAGACTAGACACACTTTGCCATTCCTGCCACAGGAGTCCAATTCAAAGATGCGGCTCCGGGAATCAAAATGTGGAGCAGCAGGAGCATGTCCTGAATCTGGCAGATGGCAGTAAAGAACTGTGAACCATCATTTACCATCTAATCAACAGTTTGTCCATTAACTTGCTTAACTGAGCAGACATAAACATATTTGATCTAAAACTGACACCAGAATGACCGAACAGGTGAGTTTTACCATGCTCTGTGCTGTTATCTTCCCAGTCCAGGTCAGTCAGTGAGGGGGCATTGGGCAGAGAGAATAACGGTACTGGTTGCAGCAGTGGGCACAGCCGAGCCACGCTGTTTATCATCATACATCCTAAGGGAACACACTCATCTGAAAGATATAACACACAAAATTTAAGCACCTTCCCATGGGTAGAGCCACTCAATATGCTTTGTTTCACATTAATAATATCCTCTTATTTACTGTATAAATGAAAACTTCTGTGAAAAATGTATAATTACAAATCATGATTCTAATGAGGTCACATACTATCCAGTTTAACACTCCAGGTTAGTGTAAATCCATCAGTGGTAAGATAGAAATCTCGCAGATCCTCTGGCAAAATACAAGTATTTTTCTGAAAAAGAAACACAGCTAGTTTATTGAACATTCACTACAGGTGCACAACCAAAATCTGACACCAGTACTGTAGTGGGGTGATATTTTTCACCTGTTCCCATGATAGCAGACTTCGTTTCTCAGCAGGCTCTCTTTCTGCAAAACGCACATCATCCACACCAGGCATGTTTTCTGACAAAGACAAAAATCAATGAATTAATCGTAGTTACACGTTGTTAAATGTGTAGCCTTAAGATGATGCTAGTATCAAGTGGATGCTAGTTTCAGAGAAAGATACTCACCAAGTATTCGGGTAATACCAAGAGTCAGTCTCTCAGCAACACCTTTAAATGCTAAACTTTCTTTTGTCTCTTCCATTTCGACAATTTAATCATTTATTCAATAGCCCGCTTGCATCCTTTACACCGCCATGCCCTCTATCATCATCATCATCATCATCATCATTCACCTCTCCACTGATAGCTCAGCTGACGCGTAACGTACAAACACCGGAAGCTACACAAGTGTAAATTTGACGCAGACCGACGTAGATAATGACCAATGGGAAGCTGCAATGTTTACCCACTAACCAATCACCTCACCAAATTTAGTGAAAAGGCGGGATTATAATTCCTTAGCAACGCTTGGCTCTCTGGGAGTGGTGGCGGTTCATTCAATATGGCGGCAGCGACTACAAGATACGGAAAATCAGGGATTTGTTGGATGAACGACGGTATACATGAACTAAACCACATAAACTTCTTCGTCTAAAGCTCAATCGTATCATCTTATCGGTGCAGTGTAAAATGAGCCAAGACACTATTAGAATGTCAGTATTAAAAGTTGTTAGCTTGCTAAAGAGTCTGGACAGCTAACGAACAGTATGTCAATAACTTAAAGCTAGCTTCTTTTGACTAGAACAGAAACCAGACGTAATCTGTCTTTTCAGAGATAGGACTAGTGTTTTAGTAATCTCACAGTAGGTATTATAAATGAGTTGCTTCCTTTGAAACGGGCTGAAATTGTCTTTTGTCTTGTCTTGTTTGTGTGTCTTATGCAGCATCCGATGGAGAACAACCTTTGGTGTTCGTTCCTGGTAAATCTCATTAGCTTTACATTCACTTTTCAAACAACTATTTAAACTAGATGAGTGTTACCTCTCCAAATATAGCGATATGTTTCCTATTCAGCCCTCTCTTATTAGGTTTTCAAATAAGCCTTTGTAGGTTTATGCCACCATCCCACATATACCATTTGTCCCATTGTGGTACATCTCATCTTTTTTATGTCTTCCTCAAAGGAGTGGACAGAGGAGTCAAGGGTCAGACTCCTTTCAGTGTGAGGCCACGCAGCACCCTTACCACTGATAAAAGAGGGACCAAGGTGCGAGTCAAGCAAAACTCAGACTGTGAAAATAAGGCAACACTGAAAAGAGGAGGCAGGAAACAGAACCACTCACAAAATGATTGCTCTGGGGCTTATATCAAAGAGAAAGTGTTTGTTCATCCCAGTGCTACTGATGCTACAGAAGAGACCCTGTTTGCAGCACCTGGTGGTTCTCCACTCTTCTTGTCACAGGTACATGTTTATGAGTGTTTACTGTTGAATATTTCTTTCTAATGTAGTAATGTTGATTTGAGAGGGTGGCAATTATTGTCACTCAAAGAGAGGTTTTTGCTGTTACTGACATTAATTTGCCAATTATATTGCTCTTACTTTACCTGTTGTCTCTGTTAACAGGTTTACTATTCTTGTTAACCCTTATTTTGGCCAGGTAATCCTTGACACCAACAGAGATGGGAGTGAAGTATGCCTAAAGGACCTGTGTCCTGAAGATAAGCGCAGAATTGCAAATCTTATTGAAGAACTTGCCAGGTAGGCAGTAGTATATTACACAAAACTATGAGACTGCATTAATGATAATGTGCATGAGCGTGCAGATTCAACTGTAGCTTTTTATTGCTAATGTTATGGTCCTATATCTTTCTTAATACTTTCATCTTTTTTGTTCTTCAGAGTGAGCGAAGAAAAAGAGGAGTCAGTGCAGCGTTTGAAGAATGAACAGGAAAGTTTTGAACACAAAATCCAACAGCTGGAACAACAAAATCAAGTCATTGTTCAGGAGAGGGAGAGTATCCTTTACTAAAGACACTAAAACACAACATTTATTGACTCTAGGGTCACTGGCTAATTTGTTGCATTGAATTTGAAAAAAAAAAAATGGCTGATGTATTTCATATGTGAGTGTGTGCACATATCCATAGGATGGAAACTGTAGATCTCTTAATTTTGGGTCTAATAGTTATTATTCACATTTTAGATTTTTCTTTGAAAGAAGAGAACATTTTGTTGGAAAATCCACATTGGGAACATTTTATTTACTCAAACCAGATTATTTCTTGGTGTTGTATATTGCATCATTTTATTTCTGCTACAAGATAGTATGAGGTGCCCAAGAATGAAAAATGTATCGCTCATATGTGTTTCTTTACATGGTCGACTTTACAATCAAGCATGATTATTCCCAAGCTAAAATGGGGTGATTATTCAGTAAAAATATTCCACTGTCATCTTTGTTCTTCTGGTCGTAGTAATTCATGGTTTGCCATCCATGTCTGACACTATTAATGTATGGTAATATTTTTATTGATTTGTTTTTATAGATGTATTGCTTGCTCTGGTTCCTTTGCTTTTTTGTGGTATTCTCAGGAAATGTCTGCAGGGGGCAGTGTTGTCTTAGGTAAGACCATTTACCTCATGGCAAGTTGCTTCAGTTTGACAAAAGGCAGATACAGAGGAGAGTCTTTTAAATTCTGTTGATTCCTGCAGAAGTTGTTCTTTGCAAGTGGTCATAGCATATTTGCTGTTGTAGACAGAATCAATTTCATTGTTGGAGCCGGGGCCTGAACCATCTAAATCATCTTATCATCCGAAGATGAAATTTGATGTTTACTGTGAAGACAATAGAGTTTGTTTTTGCCATGCATTTTTGTCATCCTCCATAAATGTTGAGTAGAAAATATCTCTTCATTTCTCCTTAAATGATATGAGATTGGGTGGGTCAGCAGCAGCTTTTGCTTTGTTTAACATGAGTTTAGTGCTATAGGTAAAGTAGTGTTAGAGTGGTGCTATGTTGTTTGTTGCACCCAACAGTCCTCTAATGTCTTCTTAATAATTCAACTCAGGTCAAACCACGGCATGGCCAGCAGTCAATTTGGGTTAAAAACACTGAAAAATATGAAGAGTAATTGACCCGGCTGGTAAATTGCACGATTGGCAACAGCGGCGGGGAAAATTAGGAAAGCACAACTCAATTAAAGGCACTTTGGCTCGGAGACTTGGCATTTACACCAAACTTCTAAACTCCATTAAAAAGGTATTTGAGAGGAAAAGTGTTGAGATTCAAGCACCTCAGGGGGGATAACATAGTCGTTTAAAGTGCGTACAGGAGTCATGAAGGCTCTTCTCAGGCAGGAGGTTCCAGCACTCCTCTGAAAGGTTAAGGAGACACCAAAGGCAAACACAGAATGAGAGTCTTGTCAAGTCTAATTCCATTATGCCTCAGCTTATCTTATCTAACCAAGATACAAGGTTGTCAGAGGTATAAAGTATTTGGGCTATACCTTAGCCCCGAGTCACCCAGGATGAGAGGGAAGAGTACCCTTGATATTTGGCTTGTTCTGCTGACATTTGGATCTTACTGGCACACAGAATTGAATTTGTGTTTTGAAAAGGAAGGATGGCTTCTTGTACTTCAAGGCATTTTGGCATGGACAGAAGTCAAGGTGGCGTTGCTAACATGATGCAGCGTTGCACTTGCTGTATCCAGAACAAGGCACAGCAGGTACGGCAGCTAATGCCATCTATTGAGTTGAAACAATTGGAGGGATTCCTGGGGCCATGGTGAGAGGGGAATAACAGCCCTGTTAGGACATGTCATTGAAAAATGCTTCATGTTGTGCTAAAAGATTGCCTGAGCTAAATCCTTTTTTACCCTCCTAAGTTTTGGCTGTGTGACATTTACATTGTGGAAATCTGGCTTTAACAAATGTGCTTTTTGTGATAAGCAAGCACCCCAAGCTTTCTTTTGGAGCATTATAAGATTGTTATATTTTTTTTAAAGATTAGATCCCTAGTAGTGTGCTCTGTCAACTTTGTGGGCATTGGCATGATCTGTCTTGGGTTTTGTATCTCTTATTGCAGGGAATCAGTGATGTAGTTTAAACTCTGTGCAGTGTAAGGTGCAATCTGTTACAGTTGTTAAAAAAGATGTAATGAAATGCTAATAGAATTCTCTTATAATAGCACCACATGCTGATTACGCTTGACACAGACCAAGAAATGTGGTGAAAGTTGTGGTTTTTCACTAGTTAAGTTGAGAACATTTGTTGAGCCCCCTGTTCTACAATGCTAATCAGGAGACAGGTTGGTACTCATGAGCAAGCAACAAGCTGTTGGAAATATGGGAACACACTGGGCTATTGAAACTCAAGAGCAAAATCTTTTAAAAATTGTGTTTTTCAAATTTTCAATTTTTTTATTTTTTTTGGCTACTGTGTTCATTTAAGGTTGGTTTTATTATTAACAGAATCAATCTAAGTGAATTGATCAAATTTGAGCATATTGTGAAATGAATGAAGAACGAAAACTTCTTGTGGAATGCACCTTTACTATGAATGATGGAGAGTATGTAGTGCATTGTTGTCCTTGTTCAGGTATCTTCACAAACACAGGATGACTTGTACAGATGTCAAGTCTAATATTCAGCAAAAAGTAACTTCATCAGTGCCGGACTAATACATTTTAATTATGATCATAGCATTGAAGATGGCTTAGAGAGTGAGAAGTGAGAATGATTTTCTTTTTATTTGATGCAAAATTTTTGAGGGCTTCTGGAAACTAATTGTTAGATGCTTTGAAATTATCAGTTATTGTTTCTTACACACACGCACACACGCGTCTCTTCTCTAGATTCAGTAGTATTGAAACAGTTATGTAAACTGTCTTCTTCTATTAATTCCCCGTCACTGCTTTCTTACACACACATCAGTCTCTTCTCCTGTTTCTCTCACATTCTTGCTCAGGCTCAATCTGTCTGGCACAGTGTGCTAAAGTAGGCTTTAAAATATTCCCCCCTCCTGTGCAAATTTGTTCCACCTTGAAGTGGATTTCATTATTTCATTTGAGCCTCGGCCTGACAGGGAAGTGAATCATTTTGACAGGCCTCGTCTGAAGCCTCTTCAACCCAAGCCCTTGATTCTGAGTATTTTTGGAGCTGGGGGGAGGAGTAAGTCATTGTTGGCACTTTGCAGCTCTGATGTAAACTAGGGGTTTGCCTGGTGCTTGGCCCCCATTGGCTGCTGTCCAAGGCTGTGGAGGAAGCATGTTTAGTGTAGCGACGGGCAGAGAGGTGGAATCTTATCAGTGTCGCTCCAGTCGGTTCAGATTACCTAGCACTTGCTGTCCAGGGACTGCATCAGCCTGTCAACACATTAATGTGCGTTACTTTCATTTATGGCATTGGTTCGCAATGATGCTGTAGTCCTATTAGTTCCAAAGCATGGAAAGATGTGTGGTTTTTCTGTTTGTGTGATCCCCATTATACCTGAGTTAGGGGCGTTCTGCGTTGTACTCTGCATATTTTGTATATTTGTATCTACTTGGAAATATTTGTGTTGGGCAGAATAAATCATGTAAAAAGTGCCTTAAATATGAAAATACTAAAATATGAGAAGCATGCATTTTTTGCAACTCAACTTCCGATCTTGCATTGCAGTAAGGTGTAGCTGTATAAGCATATTCAGTATCTCCCCTTCAAGACCCTATTCATGCAGCATAAACAGACCTCCCAGCACAGGTTTACATGATGTGATGTCCTTGTGATGTCCTTAAGCTTCCATATAGAACTACTTCAATGGACATTATCAGTGCAGCAAGAGAGGAGCCTCAAATAGATGGAGAGTTCAATCAAAGTGTTTCCTCACATTTTCCCAATGTTTATGGAAGCTGCTGCATTGCATTTGTCTGGTGTCTGCTCCTCAATTCAAAGTCGCCACGCTCTCTTCTCTTTTCCTCTGTTTCATTTCCACAGCCTGATTGAAGTCTTCTAACAACCAAAGTGTTTTCTTATGGAGTGTTCCGCCAACTATTCCTTCAATAAGACTCTACTTTGAACTTTGATTTTCTCTTAAAATGGAGGCTTTTTTCAGACTGATGCTGAGAAACTCATCAGCTGGAGGAGCAGGGCCACCATCATAAAAAGATATGACCTAAGGGAGCACACTTTATGGTCAGCTTGGTTTGGCATGTGTGTACTATTTGCTATATTGTACGGCTTGTGTGTGGGCTGTTTACAGTGCAGGTGGGGAATTTGTGCTCTCTTGTCTCACTTTTTGTGTGTGCTGGAAAGTGAGAGCTAGACAGAGGTTGATTATTGAACGTGTGTAAGTGTGACTGTGTGTAGTCTCTCTGTTCTCATGCTCATTATCTTTGTATGGGCTGGTGTGGCATGGTGTGGTGCTGCCACTGTCATTAGTGGGCTCCTGAGGCGCAGCAGTAGTTCCGCTCCAGATTAGTTTTCTTGTGGCTGCCAGCTCTCTGTCTGGCAGATAGCCTGGCACGGCACTGCCCAGCTCAGCTCAACACAGCTTGGCCCGACCCAGATGGTGAAAGCTCTGTGCCACAACAACAACTTTGATTTTGTTGGCCTCTTTTTCCCTCTTTCTTTACAACTTTTCTGTTGTCTCTACTGTGCTAACCCTAACCCTTAGACTTCATCCAAGTGTCACCCTAAATATACCACCTACTGCTTTTTTAAAAAATTTTTTAAAACTAAATTATCTAGAGGATAAGTGTGTAAAATGCTGGGGAATGTAATTGCAGAAATGAAATGTATTCATAATCATGTTTTCATCAGTGTAAAGTCATTTGAAAATAAGAATCACTGTGGTTTTAATACTTGAAAATGAGCCATTTGTATCTACATAGTCATGTTCAGCCATGTTTCTGCATCTCACAATATTCAGTTCAATTCAGTTTTCTTTGTAGAGCCCTAAATCCCAACAAGGTTGCCTCACAGGGCTTTACAGTATTAGTTGAATATGAAAATAAACAATAATTAAACAGTAGATGAAGGAAATGAATTCATGTCTTGGGGATCCCCCGTCCTTAGACCCTCCTTCTAGGAAAGGAAAAACTCTAAAAACCCAGTGGGAAAAGAGAAACCTTGGGGAGAACCACAGTGAAGGAGAGATCCACTCCCATGGATGGACAGGCTGTAGATGAAACCAGGACTGATGGATGTCCATTTGTGGATGTAGTTCCAGTCTGTAAAGATGCAGTAGGGTGGGGGCACATGAAGGGGGTCCATCTAGTCAGATGAGGGTGAGGAGGTCCATCCCGACAGGTGAGGACTTCTTCTCTTCTCCCTTTTAAGGGGGTTGGCATCCAGGTTTAAGGACATCTCTTACCATGGTTGAGTGGGTTAAAATCCCCTAATAATCTAAAACCCCACAACAGGGAGGAGGGGAACAATCACAGGCCCTAATGACTGCCTTTCACATTTTAAGTGCAAACTGCCTCTTCACTGGTAGATAGCATAAAAAATCACACAGTGCATCTTTAACTTGCTTAAGTGAGGTTGCCTTCACTATAAATTCAGTTATTTCACTTTGAGAATCATGTAGGCATAATTGTATTTAACTGTACTTTAACTGTTTCCTTTGAATTTCAGTAATGTATTTAAGCCTACTATTTCCAAAGGGGTTTTATTATTGAAAACAAAATGTTTTGTTCTTTTATTTGACTTTGTTAGTACTTAACTCAGGGGACTACAGGCTTGCAGCAGCAGTACAGAGAGTGCCAGGAGCTGCTTGGGCTCTACCAACAGTACCTTTCTCAGCAGCAAGTAAAACTCAACCAGTCCATTGCCCAGCTTAGTCAGCAAGCAGCGAACAGCAAGGTAAGGTATGATTAAGACTGGGTGCGTGATAAGTTGTATATATGATTACTGAACCAGCTTTAATATTATAATAAGGGACAATGATGGTCATGTTCTTATGGCAACCACCATCAAAAAACAGCCGTCCTTTCCATCTGTTAGGCACTCAGGCACAACATCATCCAGTGGAAGTGCATGCAGAAGCACATTGCCCCATGGCCAAGCGCCATAATAATGCATAACAAATCACCTCAGAAGTCCACTTCAGTCAGTGGTTCGATATGACTACAACATTGTGAAAACTATCTCAAGGTGACACTTCAGAAGCGAAGACGCCTCTCTGGCTTCAGCCTCTGTAAGAATAGATGACTTGTTGTCAACCTCATTGTCCTGCAGTGGCTCTGAATAATGTGTGTTTGCCTGCTCTCTGACCCTTTGCAAATTAGTCACAGTCTCTTCCCCAGTCAACTATAAAATGGGCTTTCCTCCTTATGTTTATCTCATAATGTTCCTGACCTTGGCTTACCTGCCAGTTATACTCAGCTGGAATTTGTACTCTAAATCTTGTGGCGAGTGCCCAGTTTACAGTTTTGAAGAATGATTTGCATTTGTCCCGCTAGTTTATAGCCCAGCACTACCGTGTTTATACAGGCCGTGTAGGGAGAGCGGTTGTCTGACAGAGCAGAAGCAGTTTGACGCCTGTGTCTGTGTTTACCCACGATACATTCAGACTCATTACTGCAGTATACATCACCTATGTTTTGCCAGCAGTCACTGCACAATACAGAATCCCTGAAGTTGTACAAATAAAATGAAAGCAAACAGACTTCAAGTCTTTAAAAAAAGATGGTTTGGGATTATTATGTGCATGTGAAAAACAAGCTTTTATAGAACGGCTGTAGCATGCACTTGGGGAAAGCTTTTATTACTGGAGCAAATTAGGTTGGTGACTTCTAATACAGCACTGGTCATCTCAGTTTGCAACACAGCTTTGAATTAGGATTTTTGCATCCTCGTGTTTTTGGCTGAAATACATGATAAAAATTTCAAAGGCTTCTAAAATTGCCAAAATGCATTCATTGTCCTCTTTGTTCTCAATCCAGGTTCTGAGTGGTGGAGAAGCCCCCAGCAGAACATCTTTGAGCAGAGCTAATGGCTCATTCTTTGATGGCTCGTACCTTAGCCTTGCTGCTGCTCGAGCACAACAGCCTCATGTCGGCAGGAACAATGGTGTGGGAAAAGAAGCATTACAACCTATTAGCAATCATACTTGTCTTTCCTGTGATTCTGAGTTCAGTCCAGCTGGTGCAGCAATCAGTCAGTACAAGAGTCAGAAAAGAGAGTGCACAAACTCACACTCTGACACTTATTACAAATGTGACTACTGCCAAGACAGTGTTCAAGACAGTGGCTATGGAACACAGCAACAGACAAAAAATAATGTCCCACATCCAGAGAACATCACCCATGAAATGTCCACCCAGCATAAATGTGAAAGGTACAGCAATACTATTGGGGATGGTTATCCTATGATTACATCAATGTGTGTGTCCTTTTAAATATCCAATGAACAATTAAGGTTTTAAGCTGATGAAACGTATATTTCCACACAGGCTTCACCACCAGAGTCAAATGGATTCTATGGGTAAGGAAGATGTCACTAGGCCACTACTAGGTCACAAAGACTGGGAAGAAAAGAGGCACCAGCTGTTGATGCAGAAGATGCAGTTGGAGATGGAGAGAGAGAAGCTACAGGCGCGACTGGCCGAGCAGGAGGACAGGCTCAGCAGACAGAATCAGCAGCAACACCAGTCGCATCCTGACTACAACAGGTAGAAAACAGACAGTGAAAGCGCCTGTATCTGGTGAAATATCTCTCAAACATTTTGCTGAAGTTTAGTTCCTCCATGTCCATGATCTTTGTAGTGGAGTGCCTCTTCATTGTTTGTCATTGAGGAATTTTAGATTCAGTCTTTTCTCTTTTTCTTTCTTTGTGTTTTTGTAAGGTTTCAACCAACTGCTCACACTGAACTCAGCAGCTCACACACTAAGAATGGAGAACCACAGCCAGAGGGCCCTTCCCACCAAGATTTACCCTCCAGGTAAACTCAGACAGTCAGTCAGGCAAACACTCAGATGAGTTCACTCAGATGCATCCAAACTTTTACACACACACACACACACACACACACACACACACACACACACACACAATGTACAATTTTACACACACATGAACAAACTCAGTGCAGCATTTTTTTTTACTGTGTCTGTGGTCTGCAGTGTACAAGGAGATGTAATGATACAACCTGTCGAACAGACATTGGAGGAAAACTGCCCTCAGCCGTTAACTGCTCCTTTGGACAGTGGCAGTCATAACTGTGGTGAGTTGTAAACCTTGTATATTCACGAATGACGGTTTCCACTCAAAATATGTTTTTAGACGTTAAAAAAAAAAAAAAAAGAGCAAAGTTTGATTGGATATGTCACGTACAAAATGATTTCTGTTGTATGGATCTTATCCGTACCACTGTCGTTTCCCAGCAGAGGGCTTGGAGCGCTCCAGACGGGACATGGTTACATCTCCTGCAAAGTCCTCTGCAGGTTTAAGAAACCCGATCTCAGAGGTCCGTACATCGCCTGAGGCCAGGTAGTGTATCTCATTGGGAAGCTGAACGCATAAGGTTTGCTCTTTTATTTTTTAGTAGCTTCATTAAGCTGTTTCCTTTAGATTGGATTGTAGATCTAGCTAATTTATAAAATCATGTCTTGGAACAGCCTGTGTCCTTAAAATGAACACAATAATAGTACCTTTCAAAATAACTAGGTGTCCCTTTGAACAACAATGAAAAGTAGCACAGGAAAGCTCTTAAATGCCTCACTGTTTAAAAAAAGGGATAAGAATTTGTTCTGTGCTTGTTTAAAAGTCAGAGTAGTGCTTACGTGAGGATTAACTGGGGCTTCTCTGCTATAGAAGAATTTCCCAGTGAGTGTTTTTATTTTTTTTTGTTTTTGGAGTGACAAAAGTGACACCATTTTATTTAATCTGTTACTGAGATCCCAGAATATTAACAATTTTGTGTTATTCTATTTAAGTGTAATCTTTGAGTCTTTGTGAAAGTTTTTTCTTTGTAGGTTTCCTGTTGCTAAAGTCTTAGAAGCTAAATGATGACTTTTCTTAGTCTAGCTAACTTTTGGAGCTGTGAGAAGCTAAATGAAGCTTTTTACTGGGCTAGCTAGCGCTGCGGCCAGCCTGTCAGGAGACATGCTGCGTTCCATTAGTCGGCCTAGCAGGGACCCTGCAGCAGGTGTAATTGAACAGACTTCTGGATGCACACACCGCCGTCCCTTCTCTCTCTGCCACAGTAATGAGACAGAAAGCAAGAGTGAGGGAGAGATGTTAAAAGTGTGTTTGAGGGTGAGTGAGGGGTGAGAGCATTGGATAAAGTGAGAAATGGGAAGCGAGGAAACTTAGAGCAGGTGGAGATGGATAGAAATGGTGAAGAAGACGAAAGAAGGGAAAGAGGGATTTGGGTACAGGAATGAATCACTCACTGCAGGCATCAGACTTTCCTTTTAAGGAAAAGAAATGTGTTACCTATTTTTTTCTACCCTTGACAAGGAATGATAATTAACCTGATCATTTGTCGTCTTGTTATGGGGTGTGAATTCGCCTTCCTCTGTGTGAGAATTGGGCAAAGTTTCAGCGCCATTGTAAATCCAAAAACCTCAGATTCTAGGAAGTTATGTGTAATGGTAATGCTGCCGATGTTCATTTGCTGGAATTATTAGGACTAAATACAGAGCCACGTTTTTAAGCACCTCTACATTTTGTGACAGTGTTAATTGAAAGGAGGAGCAGTAACTGTAAAATAGTGTTTTCCCTCACTTGCCTATGGGGTAATTTTCCAAAAACAGCTGAAAGTTTACGTCTTCCTGTGAGTAACTCTTAAACAAAGCAGTGCGTGGTCCAAGTTGAAATGTGAGCTCCAGCAGATGCCCATTAATTCCAGCAGGGGACCCAGTGTATCAGATCTTATTACCATCAATTTACACCTCCAAAACCTATTAAAATTGTTGGACTCTTAGCTACACTATTTTTTTTTTTATTTATTTATTTTTTTAACAACAGTAATGAAATGGTTTTCCTCTCCGATAGCTTGTCTGGGCTTTACTGCAGGTAATTTCTTTCCCTGTATTTTTTTGCTTTTGTAAAACATGTTGCTTTTGCTTATTACTAATTTAAAATATTTTGTTGTAATGTCCACCAAAGCAGTAATACTATTCGTTTATAAAGAAGGAGGTCTGCATTTTCATCTGAGTGTAGCTTTTACTTCGTAATAAAAACGGCTGAAATAATATTGTAGTACCTTGGTAAACTAACATTAATGATGCCAGTTATTTCAGCAAAGAAACTCATATCGTGCAGTATGATTTGGCATGTTGCCTACATCCTTTTCTTTTACATGGCAACAGCATGCACCTCATGTCTGTCTAATTTGAACCAATTCAATCTTGATGTGCAAACTGCAAAATGATGCTGGGGTTAACATTAAGTGACCTTCTTAATCCTTTCATGAATCCTGAGCTTGTTAGTAATGAGACAGTTCCAGCGCACCCCGCCCATCTCATCTCCATCCTTCCTGCTATTGCCTGCCTGCTATTGATTGGTTGGGAAATTGACATGCGGGATATACGCAGAGGCCATTATAGGTTTTTTATCTTACTGTTTGGACTGCAAATGAAAAGGGGCGCCGGGGCGAGACCGCTATCTTTAATGAAAGAGAGGAGCCACATAAGCAGTGAAAGTTACAAGTGAAAAGAAGGTGGTGGGGAGCATCTGTGGAGGAGTTTGGGGATATTTTATCTAGCCTCCCAGATAGATAAAATAACCACACTTTACTGGGGCATTGGGAGCTCAGCGGTTCAGCAGCACGTTCCAGTTTTCTTTGTGTTGAAAGAAGCTAAAGTATGGCAGAATGCTGAACTGGTTGTTTTTTGACTACGTCCAACAGGACCTATATGCACTGTTACATCTGATAGATACCCGTCTTTATTCAAGAGTCCGTCAACTTTTTCACGTTACTCTCCTGAAACCTTTTTTTTCTGTTGTAGCCACAGCCACAGAATGTTCAAATATTTAATGCTGCTGATGCATAAAGTTTCTGGGTGCTCTCAGAATGACCCTACATTTCCAACCAGTGTTCCTGCTGCTGTTTTTTGTTCATTTTTTAATGTAACTGTTACATACGGTATATTTGTACACCCTAGGGGGATCTTAATATTGTGAAGCCATCCACAACTTTAACTAACACCAACAGGAGCCAAGAAGATGAAGTTCTTTGTTATACTCTATACCCCGTCTGAAAATCTATTACCATTCTCTCTAGCCCTTGTACAATCTCTGTGGGGGGGGGGGGGG
>JAQQZY010000023.1:31363316-31378500 GCA_030068375.1 Ostorhinchus rueppellii
TCCTTTTAAATCAAACCCATTCTCTCATTCATTGTCAGAATTTCACATTTTGGCCTAAAACTGTATCTGAGAAACTATAACCAACTAGGACTTTGGACTGAATTTTTCTTTATTTATGACTCAAATTTGGTAGAGTTTAACTACTTTTATTCTGGAAGCATTTTACTAGTAGACCAGTGGTATCAGCCAACACAGTGAACACTTATGCACCATCCTATTCTCTGTAATTCATACCATTACTGTACCTTTATGTGCTTGATAAACCTGATCTGTAATAGTATGTTTCAGTGTAAATCAGTTGTTAGTAGATTGCAATTAACAGTTTTCTTAATCAAACGGGGTTTCTTTTTGCATATTATCTCCATGAATTGAGTCATAACTAGCATTAGAGTTTGAAAAAATGTGAAAAAAAACATCAGATCAGCTGCTTTTATGTTTTTATTTCATAGTTTTTGATGATGGGTTTTAAATTCATGTTTCTTCGCTTCAAAAATTAAATATGGACATTTTTGTAACTCCATGAAAAAATAGGTTCATAAAAAAAAAATTCAATCGCATTGTTGTTTTCATGTCTGCAGAGGAATAAAAAACACTCAGGACAAAAATCCCAACTAAGGTTCTTATAATTCATGCATGAAAGGGTTAAAGCAACACTTTTACAGTTATATAATCTTAAACTTCATATATACAGATGCGGAAAAATGATTAGAGCATCAAAAGTCATCAAAAACAGTGGTTATGCAATGAAGTCCTGACTCCTGTGTGTATCATGTGACTAAAACAGACAGAAAAGAAAACATGGAATGACTAAAAGCACTGTTTTTATCAGTACAATGACACAGATATTAATGTAAGAACTGGAGTGATTTTGGTTTTTATGGAAAATAGACAGATATCCGCTCTCTGCTATCTGTTGTTATCATTATATTTGTCCAAACAAATGTACCTTTAATTGTACCAGGCATTAAAATGAACAAGAAATTGAAGAAAACGAGGCTGGTCTAATAATTTTTTCCATGACTGTATACATTAACAGGCAATAAATAAACTGTACTTACATCAAATGATTAAATACTAAAAATCCAATAACTTATCTTTGTCAAATTTAACTGACTTTTTAGCGAATGCGTTTCATGTATGTAACAGGTAAAGCATTTGGTAGTTGTAAATGCATTTATTACCTCAAGGTTATGTTTTTGCCGGCGTTGATCTGTTTGTTTGTTTGTTTGTGTTCAAAATAACTTGAAAAGTTCTAAAAAAGATTCGGATAAAATTTTCAGGAATTGTTGGAAATGGGATATGGAAGAAATTATTTAATTTTGGGGGTGATCCGGATCATCGTCTGGATGCAGGGATTTTTTTAAAGGATTCTATAACATTGCAAGATCGGACCATTTTGGGCCTTTGTGCATTTAACGGCACAAAGAATGTTCAGAGCACTTGGAAAGAAATACAGGACATGTTTCCTAAAGGTTCTACAAGACATGAAAGACTGATCCGGATAATTGAATAATTATGGAATCAGTAGAGTTTGTTTGTTTGTAACATAACTTAAAAAAAAAATGATGGATGGATTTTGATTAAATTTTCAGGAAGTGTTCGAAATGGGACGAGGAAGAACTGAGTAAATTTTGGTGGTGATCCGGATCACCGTCTGGATCCAGGAATTTATTTTAAAGGTTTCTTTATCATTGGGAGATAGGGCATGAGGGCACTGAGCGGCCTTGGCGGAGGTCTGGGTGCTTTTCTAGTTTGATCCCACCGTATATTCATAGTGAGTTGGAAAATCCATGGTGGTAGTCTAAAGCAGGTTATGTCGTTTATGTTCTTATATGTATATAAGAGGAGTGAAGATGAAAACTAGCCGTTCCCAACAAACAGAATTCCCGCAGGGTCTTAAAAGTTATGAATTTGCAAATCTGCTTTTAAAATCTTCAAGAGTCTTTAAAAGGTATTAAATTATACATACATGGTAGGTCTTCCGTTATGTTGCCATAAACGTGTTCAGTGTATTGTGTTAAATGTTCAAGCTGTAAAGGAAGTAACATTAGCCGACTCAGTGTCACTCGTTCCAACCTGACAATTTATACTGAAATTGGGAACTAATTATCGGTACCTTTGCAGACTCCAGCGAGAAATGACTCGGAATGGTGGGAATCAAGGTGTTGGAGTAAATAAACATATTTTCCTAAATTCTAGGAGTCACAAATTTGAGCCAGTATAGCCATGATCTGGGCATTACATTCCGTTCTAAGTAGTCTTAAATTGAACCTGTAGGAACCCTGAAAAAACTCAACTGTAAATTAACAAGCGCTGCTGTTTGCTGCTGAACACCGGTGCATCCCGTTTTATTGTCCATCTACTATATATAAGAAAGAGCCGGCAGCATATGACTTATCTGTTCACATGAGGACGACATGAACGGAAACTGGAAAAGTCTGCTTCCGAAAATATTCGGAGAATCTTGTTTTGGTATAACAAAAGGAAAATGTGCCAGATATTTTGCGACATATTCATATTAGATTGCACTATTCTTCCTGCAGTGATTTGCCTCGGGACACTGTATGGTATGGTTCAGTTAGTTTGTGAGTGGGTGATAAGTTGCCCTTGAATGAAGTCATCAGTGGTGAATGAACGACACAGCCTAAACTCTCCATCACACAGATGAAGGGAGGAGACAAAGAGGAACGGCACAATTACCCGCCTGAGGGGTAATAAATGCCTCTCCCTTGGAAGCAATTCCTTCCCTGTGCAACACTCTGAACCATTTACCAATTATCTTTTACCTACAGGGTAACATACAGGGTCACTTACTGTAAAGCTGCTTTAAAAAATAGGGGAAGCTGCTTGTGAGTAAATGCTGCTGCACATGCTTGTTTGCAGGACAATAAAGCAGCAGTATTATAGAACACAGCCTTAATAAAAGTAATATAAATATTAACATTTGCTCCACTATATGAAGGGCGATAAACTCAAGCATGTGTACAAGATCTGTTCGTGAGATGCTGGGAAACAGGCAGAAAACAGCCGTAAATATTATATGATAATGAGTCTTATCGATGTGGTTGGAATTAACATTTACAAATGTGCGCTTGAACTCTCAACAAAGGGAGAAAACTTCATCACTATTCTTTACAAGCAATTTGCAGATGATCAGCTAGTTATTAGGCATGTGCAAATGTTTTATGACATTTATAAAAGGTTACTGAAACCTCATCAGGCGGTCCCATAAATGGGCTTGCCATTTGAGCGTTTGTCAATATAATATGTGTCGGCTGTGCATTGCATTGGTTCAGTTAATCACTTATCACACTAAAAAGACTGAAAGTGTTTGCGGGAGCTCAGAGTCTGACCTGTCCTTCCCTGTGTGCGACGGCTGCCCCAGCCGCCACGGTGGCAGCTAGCTGGGGCAGGGGCTAGTAGGGGCGGTTGGCGTCCTTTGGCCTCTTCAGCTGCACCTTGAGTCTTTTCATGCCGATCTGGAAGCCGTTCATTGACTGGATGGCAGCTTGGGCACTACCCGGATTATCGAAGCTCACAAACCCTGGGGGAATGGCCAAATAAGAGAAAGACGGATGTGGTTAGTTGAAAATGCCAGTTTCACAGGCAGTTGGGTGTTTAGAAATAATGGAAATGAGGATGAGGCTCATTAGGATGAAGCAGGGGATTATGGTACAATTATAAAGAGATCATTCATTATAAAGAAATCAAAGCAAAAGTTATTCACATCAAATAGTTACATGACGAATAGAATAGAATAGAATGCTATATAAAAAGCATGTACATATTTAGCTTTCATACACATACAGTATTATCAAGTCTGTGTAACAGCAATATGACAACAACAATAGAATCACAATAAATACAGAAAAAGCAGCATGCAACCAAAACCACAGTATGAACTTGGTGATGAGATTTAAAACCAAAACATCAGCATTTCAGAGTTTTGGTTTTTAACTTCCACTCGAATGTGAAAAAGCATCAAATCACAAATTAAAACCTGCATTGCAAATTTTCAGCGTGAATAATACAACGCTAATGTTGTGTTGTATTAATGAGCAAATGCTACTTTGCAAATGGGTTGCACCTGACAGACTCTCCATTAAACATTCTTCACAATCCATTTATAATTTGCCACATAATTATATGTTCAACTAAATTGTGCTGTCAGTGGCACAAAGTGAGACAGCAGTTCTTTATCTTTGCGTGCGAAAGTTTGTTTTATATTCTTAGCACGCATATTGCTTTTGCTTACGGTAGAAACAGAGAGTCACCCACTAACTTCGCAAACAAATACTAACGTTTTGTTTCTCATTACATGTCACAAAGAGCACAGCAATTTAACTGTGTTACTGTGGCATTAAAACAAAGCTCATTTCAATCACAATTCCTTTTCGGCACAATCAGTTTGAGCTGTGCGTCTAACTGTGTCACCGATGTAATTACTCAGCTCTTCAGAAAAAAAAAAAAAAACAGCTTTAATGATTTGAAGAAAAAGTCAAACACACATTCTCAAATCTCAGTTTTCTCAGAAGCAACCAGCTTTCACACATCTGCACAGATTTTCCACTGTTTGATTTTCTGTAGGGTTTTTTTTTCTTGTTTTTTTTTTTTTTGGTTAAAAGGAGGAGGAGGGGGGGTTGAAAGGTTAGACAGGGGGGTGTTGACTGCAGTAAAGAAGGTGATTAGTAAAAAGAATAATCAGAATAAATAATAATCTTTTGGTTTTATTCATTTTTACCCACCAAAGCATTTACTTTGGTTTGTCGCCCGATCCACAAACACTTTGGAGGAGATGACATTACCGAAAGGCAGGAACATCTGCATCAGTTCTCCATCCCCAAACTCCTGAGGGAGGTGGTAGATGAACAGGTTGCAGCCTTCTGGTCCTGCACACGGAAACAGAGAGAGAGAGAGAAAACAGAGGCGGAGGATAACGGTCAGAGAGAGACGAGGGGAGACGACGAACAGGAGTCCGAATGATGACATATTAACCCTTTCACGCATAAATTATACGATTTTTTTCCCATCTTCATACCTCTTTAGGCATGAAAAAAAGCACTTTACATTTTTCTTATGAACCTATTTTTCATGGATTTGCAAAAATGTCCACTTAGAAGGACACAACGTATTTCATTTTTGAAGCAAAGAAAAGTGTATTTACTGATATACTGTGAAAACTCTGAAATATATATTTTTTAATGCTGCTAATCTGATGTTTTCTCATATTTTTGACATACTCGAACACTAGTTATTACTCATTTCATGGAGATAATATGCAAGAATAAAAGAAAAATGGTTAATTACAGTCTAATAATCAACAACTGATTTACATTCAAACATGTTGCTGCAGATCAGGTTTATGAAGAACAGCAAAGTCACAGTACTATTATGGGATGATGCATACAGTAGGTGTCCACTGTGTTGGCTGATATGGAACTAAAACCATCAAATCCATGAATATAGAAGAGAACAGCTGCAGAATAGCTGTCCACTGCAGTGACCACGAATGCATGAAAGGGTTAAAGGTGTTATTCACTTATTTTCTGACGCAGATTTTGGTGGTTTGACCGAACTGCTGGTTTAGCCGTTAAAATCATCGCCTCCTGGGTACCTCAGGAATAGCAAATATAATCACTAATGGAACTCCTTGTGGTATTTCTTCTGTAGGCTTATTATTGCCTGGTCTGAACTACTTTTATTTACTTTTTTGTTTGCTTGGTTGGATTCTCTCCTCTTGCATCTCCTATGTTGTAGAAAATAATTTCCCCTCACACCCCATGTTCATGTTATAGAGTTCTTATATGTAAGGAAATAAGGGAAGATAACTGGACAATGACAAGTTTACATGTGCACATATAGAGGTGTATGTATACTGTGTGTGTATATATATATATTGTTAACTTTTTATTTTTTTCTCTCCTTTTTTTTTAAGGCAAGGCAAATTTATTTGTTATAGCACATTTCGTGTACAAGACAATTCAAGGTGATTTACATAAAAACATAGAAATCACAGGAGAGGCATAGAAAGTTAAAATGAAAAACATGAATTATATGAAATAGAAAGTTAAATAGGTTTTAAATAGGTTGTCTCTTTTTGATACTACATTTTCTGTACATTATTGACATTGAAACCTAAAATGTTAACTACTCATTGTCCATAAATAAAGAATTGAAAAAAAAAATTAAAAAATCACCGTCTCTAGAGGCCACAAAATACTTCAACAATAGTCTTTAAGGTGCATCAACTGGTAAATGATTTGTGTTGTTTTTTTAATTCTCCACAAGAGGGCAGTAAGGCCCAAAGCATGGATGTCCCACGTCTGGAGGTCAGTGAGTTCATAAACAGTTTTACACCTCTGTTTGAAATGCTGAGTGGTGGTAGTTAAGTAGAAGCAAAATACAGTTATCCTACAGTTGAAAGGGTCTGTGAATGCATCATGACTCAACTGTCTAAATATCCTTTTTCTTTGGTTCATTATTCAAACCTTAAACTCTCCTCTTCCTTATATTCAAAAAACGATGAGTTACAGCTGTTTTTTTTAAAAATACTTTTTAATATTATTATACGCTACTTTGAGTCGTGTGTACTCTGTTTGCTTGTGTACATGTGAAATGACCAAAATCCTATATCCCATATTCGGATAATGATGCATAACACAACGTATCACATTTTCTGTTAATTTAGTTCACCATTAATGACTATAAAGTGACCACCTATTTTGAATTAAATTATCATTAAAATAAGTCAAGAAACAAAAAAAAAAAACAACTTACTGACTTGATTATTTTTCTTCTTTTATTCAGAGATTTTATTTAAAGCAGCATATAAACAGAAGCTGATATCATGCAGAAAATATGGAAAAGTAAAAATGATTAAATACAGTTGCAAACAAAGTAAATATAGACCTAGCATGTAAGACTCTTAGTTTAATATTTTATTGTAGCAGAAAAGAAACCAAGATTAAAACAGGCCTGATAAATAACCAAAAGGAAATATGAAGAGCTTTAAACGATAGGAAGAAAATAAGGGTTTGAATAACAAATAAACAGAACAGAACTGTATAAGTGTCCCGTAAAAACGGTGATTTTTAAAGAAGCAAAATAAACGATAGAGCTTGTTGTGAAACGTAAGATGACACTTTTCCGATATATCCTGCACGGCTCTGCTCAAGCACATTCTTAAGTTAAATGTGGGTGTTTGCTCCAAGTCTAAACTGACAAATAATGACTAACTGTTTCCTCCATGTATGAACTAGTGTCTTCCATAGCAAGTTCCCGAGATGTAAAGTATATGTGGCAGTTTGTGGTGTGTGTGTGTGTGTGTGTGTGTGTGTGTGTGTGTGTGAGTGTGTTACCTTCTCGTTGCTGCTGTGGAATGATGGGTGGAGGGTGGGGGAAGGCTTGGCTAATCTGGCCATATGCAGCGGGGTAGGCTGCTGAGACACACACAAAGACACACATACTGCGGATCAGATAACAGCCACAACTATAGCACACACACACACACACACACACGGATACATCCAAACAATGTGATATATGCAGGGGCAGAGCAGGCAATCGATCAGATAACAGACAATAGAGTCTACATGTTGCACACACACTACGCACGGTGGAGAAAATAAATTGCTGTAGTGCAACTGAAGCACTTAATGTTACATGATCAAAATTCTAATTTAAACAAAGGCGCATATTTATCTTCCTGGCACACAAACACACACAGATCAGTGATGCTGTGAGAGTGACAGACAGACCTGCATACTGCTGGACTCCTGTGTAAGCCTGCTGGAGAGGATCAGCTGCAGTGGGACTTTGAGCTGCTCCAACAGAGGCACAGAGAGAAGGAGGCGAAGGAGGTGGAGGGGAGCACGGATGGATGGAGTGTGAGAGTGTGTGTGCAGAGGATAGAGTCAGAGAAATGAGACAAAGAGAGCAGGAGAGAGACGGAGGGAGAATGTAGATGGAGGAGAGGGCACAGAGAAAGGCGAGAGTAATATATAACAAGGGGGAGAGGGGGGAGGAGGGATGGAAGGAGAGGCGATGGAGAGAAGAACAGACAGGAGAAGAAAAGCAGAAAGGTTAGAGAGCCGCAACTCGCTGTGTCAACTCGCTGCTTTCAGTGTGTGAGGAAATGCATTCTGAATCCCTCGCTTTCTGGGCTTTTTACTTAATGGTCCTTCCAAAGCATTTCAAAGGTAGCTTGTTTTTTCTGAAGCAGAAAAGTAAAACTTTGAAGAACCACAGATAAACAGCACAAAAACAACACATGGCCCCACTATCACCACAGGAAAGGAAAAAAGATCTAATGGACTTCTAGTCATTAAAACACATCCTATGACAGATTAATAAATAAAAGAAGAAACATTTATTTCTCTAAGTGAAGTTAGACATAGAAAACAGGACAACACACACTCACAACACAGGATGCACCTGTTGCTGCCACAACTACAAATGTAAGAGATTTAATTACTACTTAAATGAGTCTCCCTGAATTTCTGCACAATAACGCTCCCACAGATGCTGTGTTCACCCATCGACACACATAGTACATGCAGAGTACACCACTGAGAAAACACACACACGCACACTGATAACCCCACTGTCACTGAAAAACTAAAGAAATACTTTACACGTCACACTGTGGGATAACAGCAACACTGAGGCAGGATCAAAAAACCGGAGGAAATGAAGAGAAGTTGGTTGGAATAAAAGGGGGGAAGGGGAGGGAGGGGAGTGCTACCTTCAGAGAGAGAGGAGAGGAAGCAGCCACCCTGAACCCCAAAACAACTCCGCGGAGCCACGCCCAAGCCGTTTTTCTCCGAGTCCTCCCTAAAAACCACCTCCTGCAACACTGGGGAGACAAGAGTGGGAAAAGAAAAAAAAAAAAAAAAAAGAAAACGATATTTTTCTTCCACCTCTGCACAGATAGAACCAATGAGGTACTAGCCACGGCTCATGACACAAGCGCATACTTAGGCTCCAGCAGCCCGTAAGCACCTTGCCAAACACTTATTTCCTCGACATGCTCGCTGTCTTTGGGCTACGTTCATCTGGCCTCAGCCTCCTAAACATGCTTCAAGGCTATTCACGCCTGTAAGCCTGCAGCATGCACGACTTTCCAATGAATGCATTTACAGTGTATTTTCAATACAAACTGCATTAGTTTGATATTATCCATGTCTTTGAGTAAGTGTTTGCATTCATGTCACTGGATTTATCAGACTTACCAGGGTAATGGTGTATCCCGTTGGTAAAGACAGCCTCTGCAGGCGGCTGCCCATTTGCCTGTGGGGGTGGCATGCCTGTAAAACCATTTACACTAATGGGGGAGGGGATGCTGGTCACTGTGGGGGCACTGATGCCTGGAGGGGTACTGCCACCTGCAGCCACAGGGTAGATGCAGAAAGATGAGACAGAGAGAAACAGTAAGCACTCAACTGTATTTTTCCCCAAGACATTATGGAGAACTTTTCCTTTGACTGGCCACATAGTAAGTCCTACAAATGTCAAAGGGGCCGGTCCAGTGGGCTGTTGAAGACACTAAATGTCAGGGCTGATTCCTCGTCCCAATATGGCCCTTACTGTGACACCATGGCCATTAGACTCAAATGTTAGACATATTGTATAAGAATGAGAAAGTATTGTGTTGATGATATCAAATGGGTACCAATAATGTGTTTGTCTCAGATGATTGTGAGTTAGATCACAATGTATTATGTTCATTTGTCCAGTTTTAGTGTCTCTATGAAGATACATCTAGTATAGTTTCTGGATGAACATACATAGCACGCTCATTTAAGTCCTTATTTTTCTACAGTGTTATTCCTCTGCAGTGCAGAAGGAAAGTCATAAAGAAACATTTTTAATTAATATTTTGACCATTACATTCACTGCATGCATATATTACACTTCAGAAAAACATTCCAAATAAACGCTAAGGTTATAAACCACATTTTCTTGCCCTAGTTTTAGTTCCCAGATGTTTAGCCGTAGCTTCTTCAGGGACTGTTTTCTGATTCTTCTATAGTTGCATGAGTTTAAAAGATGAACTGCACTTTAAATCAGACATACCACATAAACACCATTTTGTAGATTCCAGATTATATAGATGATTTATTTTGATGTGGTCCATGATTTCACATGTTCATATTATTTATAAAAGACATGTGCACTATAATAACACACAAATGACATGTGTTACCTGACGTGGGGGTCAGTGGTGCTCCTGGGAGGCTATTGATGGTGGCCATGTGCTGCATCTGGGCAGCAGCAAAGGCTGCCATTGGACTGAGGTAGCCTCCCTGGCCTACAGACGCCATCAATGCTGCCTGCTGCTGCACCTGCACAGTGGAGGAGAAATACTTATTACAGCAAGAGGAAAGAGGCGTACGGGCCATTAAGTAGAAACCTGCTATTTAATCTTACAAAATGTGTGCCTCATATGTCTTATATTATGTTTTTCATTTCACAGCATATGAGGGAATAAGGATTCCTAATAACTGGACATATTTGCTATCACAAATATATGTGTAAGCTAGGTGTGTGCATTCCATTTAATATCTGCGGTTCATTGAGTAAATAACTGTGGATGAAAAAGGCATTTTGCAGGGCGTCTTGCCTGAGCGTAGGCTCCGTAGGCTCCAAACTGCAGGGCCATAGGGTTGAAGATGCCCATCTGACCAGCCATCTGCTGCATGCGGCGGATGGTGCGCTCCTTATCCGTGTCGGCGAACTTTACCACCAGACTGGATGAGGCACCCTGTGCACCCACCCATCCACCCACACAAAGAGACGCACACATATTAACCAGTACACGTTAGTGAGCGCTGATGGACACATGACATAAGCTTACATAAACATGCACATGTTGCATATTTTGCTTTTCTACTAAGATGATGATAAAATATTATGCAAAAGTGTTTTTTCATGAGGTTAAGCCCAAATAGGGCCTTTCTGTGTGGAAGGCTGTGTGTTTGCATGTTCTTCATGTGGGTTTCCAACTTGTGTTCTTATTTTCGCCCAGTTTTCTGATGTTTCCTGCCAAGGCAACAGTCTCAGAGCTCTTGTTGGTGCTCTCTGCCCTAGAATAGTTAGCATGGGTCACACGCAATGGAGAAAATTCCTCGCTGGGATTAATAAAGTACAAGTCATCTTAACTTTAAGAAGGTAATTAAGTGCTCTGTGACTCGTCTCTCTATGCGACTCACTCTAACATAAATCTACATACTCACACATGCAATTATGTTATACTCACGGGCATTGTCTGGCTGCCGTGTAGTGCACTGATGGCTGCCTGAGCTTCAGCATGAGAGGAGTATTTTACAAACGCACAACCTAAAACAGGAGACAAGGGAAAATGAGTAAATCAAACCAACATTAAAAAGAAAAAGTTTTCTTGAAAGGATATTATAACAAATCACTGCTGGAAACAAAACCGTGAGTAAAGTGAGACAGGTTTTTTCTGTTTTTTGTTATTTTCACCTGGGATACGTTTTCTACAGAATTACAGCCACAAACATTAGATCAACAAAGCCCTCTTTGCTGAGTGAGGATGCAATTGTGTTGATCGGCGCTCAATAACTGGGCTAAACATGCCACTCTGACACCATTAACAACTTTGGGATCCTCTGATGGGGCTTAAAATGCCACAGCGTTCTGGTGTCGCTTACTATTGACAAGGCCCGCTGATGAATTTGAATGATCAAGTTCCCAGTAATTATTGAGCTAAAGCCCACTTAGCCGAGTAAGCTGGCTGATGAGGCCTTGTTAATGGAGCTTCACGGAGGAATCAGAATGATCAAGCTCACTGTAATCATCAGGCTTAGTTATCATCGGGCCACATTGATTGGCTGCTAAGCCCACTGATGAACTTCATGCAGTGAACTTATGAACACTCTGACAACATTTTGAAAGGACATTTTTTTCTGGCATGGCATAAAGCCCAACACTTAATAAAAAGGTTGACCTAGTGTTTTTTCCTCTTTATCAAAGCGATGTAGGTTGACTCATAAAGGTTAATGGGGTTCATCTGTAAAGAGTTGGTGGTTTCTATCTCTCATCCCTGCAGACAAAGCTTTTCCATGCCACTTACTGTTGAAAATATAACAAATCTACAGTATTCTTATGTAACTATCCTTCAGCTGATTGTGGAAACGGCCTTTTTTGACATCACTCAACATGGAGTAGTTAAAGAGAACTTTGCAAAGTCACCAACTTTGAAAGGCCAAATCATTTCTGTGCAGTAGCCTGTGAAAAAGTCTGCTGGCTCAAAGTCATAAACAGCTATAAACTCACCTTTGCTGTTTCCATCGGGACCTCTGAGGATGGTGCATTCCTCGATGCTGCCGAAGGACTCGAAAAGGCGCCGCACATCATCTTCTGACTGTTGCTTGTTGAGCATGCCCACAAAGAGCTTTCTGTCTTCTAAAAGGAAAAGTAGTAGGTCATGATCAGCGGACTGTAGACGCCTTTTGATATCACACAAAAGACACGCTATCTTCACTGAAACTGAAGTGCTTTGCTTATCGTTAGTGTTACGACAAATCCAACAGGAAGCGGGTTCGAACATCACAGAATGAAACAAAGATGTATGTTTTCTGGTCGTTTATCTGCTTCAGAAACCCTTTTTACATTTTATTTTAAAGCAGCACTGCAGCACTTTTTTTTTTTTTTTTTTGGATCACTTTGATACAGAAAACGACAAGCAGGACATACTTGTAAGATATTGTGCATTCTGCCCTTTTAAAGTTATTCTGTGTGAGTAAATGGCTGCTTCCTTACACAGAGTCAGGCACAGAGTATCATTAGGATTCATCCTGAGTTGTGTTTCTGCCTACCTGATAAATGCCACTGTCCACTCTCTTATTGGCTCTGATGTGGTCTCAAAACCAGAGGCGCAGTTTGCTATTATAAGCACTTCTGCAATACTCATAGTCATTTGATCCATTATTTTTAGATAAAAATATTGATTAGTGTCAGATTAATATTTGCATTATGCTGGGGACACCGAAAAAGAGACAATGTGTTCACTTCTGTGGCAAATGTCAGTGCCACTAATGATACAGTTCTTGTTCATTTCATAGTCAGTGGTGCTTACAGTAAAATATGTCTTTTAAATAGAGTTAAATATGCTTGAATATCTGTTCTATTCACTGCTGCCTGGGTTCAGTTCCAACCAGGAAGCCTTCTGTGTGGAGTTTGCATGTTCTCCCTGTGTCTGCGTGGGTTCTCTCCAGGTATTCCACCCACCATCCAAACACATGCACTGATAGGTTAACTCACAGGTGTCAAACATGCGGCCTGGGGGCCAAATCTGGCCCGTTAAAGGGTCCAATTTGGCCCTGAGGATGAATTTGTGGAATGTAAAAATTACATTAAGATATGAACAATTCTTTTAGTTCAGGTTCCACATTCAGACCAATTCAATCTCAAGTAGGACTAGTAAAATATGATCATAATTACACATAAATAATAACAACTCCAAATTTTTCTCTTTGTAAATGTAAACATTTTCATGTATTTACATTAAAACAAAGTATAATTTTGCAAAAAAAAAAGAATAACCTGAACAAATATGAACAAACTGAAACATCTGAAGAGAAGTGAGAACAGTTTTCTCAATATCCTGCCTTTTATTAAATGTTTTATGTATTTATAGATCCACTATGATCTGTAAGTTATAATATACATGTGGAAATGATAAACTCAGACATAATACTGTTAAAATTACACTTATTTTTTCAGTTTGTTCATGCTATTCGCATTGTTTGAAAAGATAGTTTGTAAAAGTAAACCTTTTCATCATCTAATTTTACTTTTTTCACTCTGAAACATAGAGAAAAGTTTAGAGTTGACTTTATTTTTATGTTATTATGTTATTGTTTTACTGGTTCGGCCCACTTCAGATTTCGCTGAATGTGGCCCCTGAAATAAAATGAATTTGACACCCCTGGGTTAACTGGTCAACTTAAAATTACCCATTGGAGTGATTGTGATTGGCTGTTTGTCTCTATATGTACCCCGCCCTCGCCCATAGGTAGCTGGGATAGGTTCCAGAACACCCCCCCAACCCCTGTGAGGATAAAGCAGGTTCAGAAGATGAATGCATGAATATTCCAGTTGATCTGAGCTGTGCGGAGCTGGATTTGCAGATATGGATAGCAGTTGATAACACTAATTATCCACCTGCGTTTCAATTACAGGTTTGCAGCTGTGGATTAGTTTGCGACCACGGCAAGAAAGTCTTTGTGCTGTCCCTGTCCTGTGGGATCAGGGCTGGCATCGCGCCCTCGGCATGGGTCACAGATGCTTGTGGAACAGCATGATGAAGTTCCCTGATTCCGACATGGTGCTCTCTCACATCATCCTCAGTGTTGCTTGCTCAGCCTGTGTCTGTAGTAGATGCATGTTTATAGCTCAGTGGCCAATCCTTAGAGATGAGAATATTTTGGTATGGCTTGTTACATCTTATTAGTGTACCATAGAATAAAGTAGCACCGCTAGTTTTACTCCTATGACTTGTCTTACAATAGGATCAACATTCTTGGTGGACACCGTCAGTGTCACTTGTTTCCTGTTGTGGTTATTACGTCTGCCAAGGAGGTTATGTTTTTGCCAGGGTTTGTTTGTTTGTTTGTTAGCAACATAACTCAAAAAAAATTATGGATGGATTTTGATGAAATTTTCAGGATATGTCCGCTCTGGGTGAAGGAGGAGATGACTACATTTAGGAGGTGATCCGGATCACTGTCTGGATCCAGGAATTTATTTAAAGGATTCTTCATCATGGCAAGATAGGGCATGTCGGCACAGAGTTGCATATGAGGCCATTCAGCGCCATCTAGTGAAGGAAAGTACAAACACGACCTTTAAAAAAAAAAAAAAAAAGTACAAACACTACCTGAAAAAAAAAAAAAGTACAAACACTACCTGAAAAAAAAAGAAGTACAAACACTACCTGAGAAAAAGAAGTACAAACACTACCTGAAAAAAAAAAGTACAAACACTACCTGAAAAAAAAAGAAGTACAAACACTACCTGAAAAAAAAAAGTACAAACACTACCTTGGTGGAGGTCTGTGCTCTCCGAATGCTTTTCTCGTCATGTAACACTGCTCTACAATTTCTTAGAAAATCTCTGCTTCAGACATTAAATGTGCTAAATCTTACATAGTTTAATAAGA
>JAQQZY010000023.1:31416002-31426160 GCA_030068375.1 Ostorhinchus rueppellii
ACACACACACACACACACACACACACACACACACACACACACACACACACACACACACACACACACATACACACACAAAAGAAACACAAGTAAAAATGTAAATATTAAACATGGTTTGGAGAAACACACAGTAGCAAGAATTTTACCTGGCAAGTGGGTTGATTGTCAATTATTTCAAAGCTCTACAAAATAGTCCATGTTTTCCTCCAAACTTCGTACTCATGCTCCTGTGCTTACCTCCTCTTGTCCTCTTTCACTCCCCCGTTGGCTCCCCCCCTGCCCTCCCCCTCCTCACATACCTCTTCCGTCTGCTAATGAGCCGGGTAATTACGGTTGGCCAAGGCCAAAGCGAGGGAGGGGTGAAGTGATGGTGGTGGTGAGGGGGGGGGGGGGGGGGGCGGCGGGGGGGGGGTATAGAAGGAGAAGACAAAAAAGGAGGAGAGGAGGAGGAGAGTAGGAGGAGACCCTGCCTCGTCTAGCCTGGTGCTCCAGATAGCATTAGTTCTCTCCCCTTCTCTCCAACTCCCTTTCTCTCTCTGACACATAGCCCTACGCTTAATTAAACATACCTAAGAGGGAAAAGACAGAGAGAGAGAGAGGGAGAGAGAGTAAGTGAGTTCATGTTTGCAAAGAGTTAGAGAAAGGGAGAGCGAAAAGTGAGGGTGATGCAAATGCAGGGAGAGCGAGAGAGAGAGAGACGGAGAGGGAGGGAGAGGCAGATAAGAAGCTGGTGATGGAGTGCGAGAGAGGGGGAGGTGGGGAGGCTGAGGGGAAAGGTGGGGAGATATGGTGAGGAGGGTGGAAGGGTGGGTGGTTAGTGAGCCAAAGAGAGAGAGACAGAAGAGATGGAGATAGAGGGAGCAGCTGGAGGGGGTTCAAAGAGGTAAGAGAAGTAAAGATGAGGACATCCTAAGTAGAAAAAAGAGCAAAGTTGATGGAGACAAAAAGGAATTAAAGACTCTGGAAGAGCGAGGGGAATGGGATTACTATAATATATGAAAATAATAGCAAAGACGCTCCCATGAGAGTGCGGAGTACCAGCTCCAGAGAAACTAAAGTAGTGAAAATGGCGCCTAGAAATAATATATCTGCAGCCTCATTTCACGACAGCGCGAGTACAATCTAAAGCCTGCAACGTTCATTATAATGTGCAGTAAAAAGAGTTAGAAAACAAGTAAAGAATGCGCTGATGAGTTTGCTTGCACCCTGACATTAAGTGTGGTGAAAATTATGGCTGTAGCACCTGACATGTGTCATGTAAACAGAAGTAGGAAGCATACAGTAGACAGAAAATACCAAATCCAAGGACTGTACGTATTAATGTTTCTGCTTTTCGGGAGAGTTTACTCACATTGATGGCAGAGACAGTGGCACATCCTGACATGTTGACATGCATCAACCCACTGCCAGTGGAGGCCTACATGGAAAATAAGGCTCATGGGTGGGTGTTTTGATCCATGTAATGCATCAACGGTGTGATTGCTGACAATGATATACATTAGTGCCTGTCGTGGATTGTGTACGATATAATATAGTGTAAATCTGACAATATTTGTTTTAATGATGAAGCTGAAGAACCATGTTTTGACATTTACCCCTGCAGTTTTGTTACCTTTCTTTGGAAATGAGAATAGTAAAGTGCAGATCAGACAATTCTAACTCCAGGGACCTGATAAGGGCAGATGAGCACTATTCAAACTAGAAAAGCACTCACAGAGCACAGACCTCTGCCAAGGTAGTGTTTATACTTTTTTTTCCCTCCATCAAGGAGGTTATGTTTTTGCCAGGGTTTGTGGGTTTGTTTGTTTGTTACCAACATAACTCAAAAAGTTAGGACGGATTTTGATGACATTTTCAGGATATGTCCGGTCTGGTTTCAAGGTAGTGTTTGTACTTTCCTCCACTAGATGGTGCTCAATGACCTCATATGCAGCTCTGTGCCGCCATGCCTTATCTCACAATGATAAAGAATCATTAAAAAAATTTCTGGATCCAGACAGTGATCCGGATCGCCTCCAAAATTTAATCATTTTTTCCTTGACCCAGAGCGGACATATCCTGATTTTTTTTTTTTTTTTTTTTATCAAAATCCGTCCATAACTTTTTGAATTATATTGTTAAAAGACAAACAAACCAACCCACAAACCCTGGCAAAACCATAACCTCCTTGGCAGTGGTAATAATAGTTGTTGTCTGTGTTGTACAATGTTGATGCTTTTTCTTTTCTTTTCTTTTTTTTGTAATATTCAGTCAGTGAAGACGAATTTCCCCATGGGGACCAAATAAATTAAATCTGAATCTGAAAAAATAGTGAAAATGTGATGGAAATCTGATTTTTTTTTTATCCATCTGTTTTTATATAGGTTAAAAAAAAATAACAATTATCATGATTATGCCAAATGATCAGTTAGCTAATCGTGATATGACTGTATAGAATACTAAAGGCAAGAGCATATCATCATCAATATTTAGCATTTTATCATTAAAAAATGTTGATCCAATAAATTCTACTTTGGCTTGAGTAATATTCCACTCAAAGCATTTAATTGGTTACACATCATGAGTAAGTGTACCGTACTGTACACCAACATCAAAATGAGAAAACCACATTTATTTATTTAGATGTACATATTATTTAAAGTCCCTCTGAAATATTACTGAATTATGCTTTATTTATTTGGTTTGACAGATTATATATAATGCAGTTGCAGTCAGAGCAGCCAAAAATATCACAATTTATTAACTGGAACAACACAAAAACTCTCATCAAAATTTCTGTAATTTCGGTCACTATCGTTACCTTTTTAAGGTCTCAAGTTATGGATGAATGAGCGAATCATTCAACTGAGAGACAAACTGACTAAACAACTGCGCGCAAGTAGGTCACCATGACTGGCTTATGATATCATGATCCAAACCCATCTCTTCCACTCCTGTAATATTTAGGGGAGACATCTTTTTAAGCATTCAGCACTCAGAGTAAGAAGCTTAAGCACAGCTATCTGTTTGCCACTAAAAAAGGAACATACAGACCTAAAAAATATATTTATTAAAGAAAATAAGCGGCGACATTCTGCAGTCCGACGCCAATTAGGGACTCTTGCTGTTGTGAATAATAAAGTAGCGGTACCAACACAATTATGATTGTGTAATCACATTAAGGGGACATGGAGACTAGTTTCAGGTAATGATGACACGCAATTAGAGAGCAACTGTTATCTCCAGGATCATATCAATAATTCATCACCACACGGATTTTGTGTAGCCCAAAGATGACATCCAGTGATTAATAACTAGATACACGTGTGTCTATCTGTTCCCCAAAAGCTGACAGCTGATGCCACATAATTGGACAAAACCATTTCCTCAGCTTTAAGAAGGACCAAGAATGTTGAAAGAGAAATAAAAAACACACCAGCCAAAATTTTCTCCGGATTTAATTAGTCACTGTCAATTGCCAGGCAGTTAACGCTCACTGAGACGCACCTTTCCCTGTGACAGAGATGGAGTCAAAGAAAGGCGGGAAAACCTTTGTGTCTCCCGAAGAAAAATTTAAAGGCATCCATAAAAGTCACATCAGAATGAAAGATTTCCTCCTTACCACTAAAAACAGGCATAATCATACAGTTTTCTCAAGGAATCTGACAAATAGCTAAGTCTGAAGAAAGCAGAAACACAGACGACTGAGAACAGAGAAGTGCCGGGCTCCATTCAAAGAGACGTATTTGCCATCATTTTACTCCTAAGGCCATATTATGTAAGTAAAAAAAAATCCCACCAGTGTGTCAAGTTCTATCATTTGAGGGGCTAAAATTATGCTTTTTTTCTGGAACCCAAAGAGAAAAAACAGGATAATCAAAGAAGCAAAACTCCCCCATTGTCAAAGCCGTCAGTTGTGCCTTTGCAGAGGGACTTGAAAACAACTCTTCTCAAGTTTAATTAAAGAACAGGAGCTTTGTCATCAGGAGTCAACTGCCAGTCTCAACATCTGGGCTGTGACGGGTGTGAGCAGAGGCTCTAAGGGCCTGATTTACTAAAATCACAAATAACAGGTGCAAATTTGCTTGCTCGCGTTAAAAAAAATGCACATACTATTGATTATATGTCATGGGTGATCAAGTAAGATTACCTGCACAAATGACAACAAGTGCAAACTCTTGGAGATCGCCCGATTTAAATGAGGATTTTGTTGTGTGCAGTACTGGTTGTCGTCATGGAGACTGTATGCCAGAAAAACCGCACTAATGGCGACAGTATGCTAGGACGATCCAGATGCAAAGAAATGTAACAATGGAGGAGTTTAGTCACAGAAGCTAGTGTATGAGTCTTCCTTGTGATTGGCCCCAAATCATCTACTAGTTCATCTAGAAGTTCTAAAATACCGTTGCTGGGTGCACCATAATTATTTTTTGTTCTACCAAAAATGTAGACGTGAGCAGAAATGATTGGTTCTCTGTGTGGCCTTTGCTTGGGCCTCTGCCGCCTCCTCGCCAAAACAACTGCAGCTATTTTTGAGTGAAGCTGTAACAGTTAAAACCTGCCTTTCAGATGTGCTAAATATGGAGGATAATCAACCAACGTAATCAGTAGTCACTTTTCCATTAGGCTTATGCGCAAAACTTTACCGATGTTTACTAAATGTCGAAAAAACAGAAGGGCGTAAGGACGGTTTTTCCAATAAATCACAAATACGATGATTTTTAAAAATGTATTATCGTGAGATATGACATGAGAAGTCATTCCATAAACATGGCGACGAAAATAAATATGGTGTTGATTTACAGATATATACATTATTATTATATTACCCCTCTATTCCTTACTAAATTAAAATAGTATTCAGTTTCCTGGTGTGTCCTCACATACCACATCATGTTTTTTTGTTCTTCACTCTTGTTCTTTGCTTGTTGTAACGTCCGTCCACATCTGAGTGTTTTTATTCACGACTCTATTTGCAAAAAAAGGTCTTTCTATCGCAGTTTTGCGTAATATACCAATTTTGCAGCGCCCCAAAAAAAAACAAAACACCTCTTGAATCGATTTTCCATTCGGTACATTTTTATGCACAAGTTATATTTGTGATATCTGAGGGTCAATCGAAAAACTACTTTCAGGTTTGATCAATCACATTCTGCTTGCTAAATAAACGTTTGCTTCTACTCCTCCCAATAATTTTGCACATTCTGGCAGAAACACCCCTATAGCATATTCATCAAGGCTAACATGCTAAATGGGTCCCATGAGCTGTTTTGCCCATTTGAGAGTCAACCCTTGGTGCATCCTGTTAGTAGATAAGCTTCAACATGTTTTTGCACGTGCAGTCAAAATTGCACACATTTTTACACATGCAAACCAGGCCCGAAGTGGTCTACCTCAAAGCTAAGAGACCAGACCAGATGAATGAATGAAAGTACGTACGCAGGTGGTCAGCACTGAACTGAAAAACACAACAACTGGAAAGGAAACGCTCAGCCTGAGACTGAGTAACAGGATCTGCTTTATTTACTGCGAGCGACTTTGGAGTGCATTGTACTTTTAAACTTAAATAAATAGAGCCCTTAAGTCATGATGTAATGAGATCAAGAGAAGAATAACAGAGAATAACAGAGAACTCCCATAGAGAGCTACAGAGAGACAGCGAGCGGGGAGAACAAGAAAGAAAAGAAATGCTGTGTCATTATTGTTGACTCAGCATTCATTGAGTAAACACACCAGAATCATACTGTCCAGTATATGCACATATCCAGCTATAACTCACTGTTAAATTACTATTGATTTACCAGTATTTCTGCCTGCACACAGCTCACAACAAAAGGATCTGTATATCAAAGTTTTGTCGGAAACTGCAGCGACAACTTGGATGGAAAAACAAAAACTGGAAAAGTACCAACCAGTATAATGCTCAAACTTCCACCGACCAGATGTGCCAACCTGTGACTGATTATAGGGAATAAGATGAGGATATTGCAGCTAAGAAAACATTTGGTCCGCTATCATCAGTTCTGTTTTCCCATTTGCTTACTAGGCACATTTAAGCCAGAACAGCCATGAAGAATACTGTACATC
This sequence comes from Ostorhinchus rueppellii, assembly GCA_030068375.1. NCBI lineage: Eukaryota > Metazoa > Chordata > Actinopteri > Kurtiformes > Apogonidae > Ostorhinchus > Ostorhinchus rueppellii. Next base: position 31,422,069 of record JAQQZY010000023.1, read on the forward strand.
TGTGAATGATCTATGTTATCTATCCTCCCTCATTGAAACTAAAATGCAAGATTATCCATTCATATGGTAATATGCTGCTGAAAAGCACAGTAGTTATACTTTTAAACTTTACATCTAACTCACGGACAACATTTACAGCATTTGACAGTGGCTGGTCCTGAATGGCTGGCTGTTCTGCTCAGAATCCTACAGTGTTCTGTAAGTTATGGTGCAAATAAAAGCACAACTATATGGTTAGTATAAGCTGAGGCAATCATCTTGTTGGAGACAAACAAAACAGAGTACCATCTGCAGAAGCCCTTGCCTGAATATAGAGTATGTAGGAGCAGTTTTTGTTATTCTTGTCTGTCTTTGACTTAAAGGAAGAGTCAAAATCAGCACTGCCTTTCCAAGATGAAAAAAATATAGATGGTGATGTAGTGATGCAGATGTGGCTATTTTCTTCTTGGACAGACTTGACTGTCATTAATTAGCTGCGGTCCACATTGACGTATATTATAATTTTGGATGAGTGCCTAGATTGAGATGCAGTTATTTAGATGTATTGCTGAGGACTAATGTACAGTAGGCACAGTGGCAGACGCACTAAGCAGCCTTTAAATGATGTGGTGTTCCGCTTGGTTTACTACTTAAGGCATGTGTCACATGTCTGCAGCTTTACCATCATGAAAGCGACTGAGAGGCCTTAATTAAACGGAGGTGGAACATATATGTTTCTTTGCTCTGAGTTTTGCTCTTAGACATCTGGAAATGTGTCAGCAGTTCAATTCACTTTCACTAGTTTGGGATTGAGGGAGCTGCTGTCAGTTCAATCAGAGTAATGGGGTCACAATTTCTAAAGGATCCCTGGATAATGCAGTTTAGGAACACAAAGGGAATGACTTTTTTTTCTACAAACAGATAAAAAAAAAGATAAATAGCGGATCTTAGTGATTCAAATTTAAAAATGTTCTAAGGTGAAGAAGCAGACATTTTAATTATAAGTGTGCACAGAGTGCTATTCACAGCAGCCATTAAAAGGAGAAAATATACACTAGGTAGCTTACCACTAAGTGCTCCTGCAAGAGCAATGTTGAACTTTTAAGTCCTTTACTGCCCAGGAAGATGTGTTACTGTTCCGTAAATGAATTATTGGTTAGACTGGATCCTTGCCAAAGACAACCTTGCTGTGAAACATGATTGTTAATTAGGTCTAGATGTGCTTAAGGGCTAACAAAACTGCACAAGCACCACATCTCCAACATCCAGCTGAGAATACAGCACTACTCCAGCCTTATCTTTGCCTCCTTGAGTAACTTTACAGACCCAAACCCCTGACTAACTACCTTAAAATGCTCTGCCCTTTAGCATTAAAAGGAGTTAATGTACGCCTCAGTTTAGTCATCTTTCATAAAATGCTAATATTCTGTTTTTCAGCCAGTGGGGAATTCATTTGTCTGTTTAATTTCACAGGTGCCCTTAACGCGCCGATCAACAACAGGCGTCGGTCGTGAACAGGCGGCACCATCTGTGTGCAAGAGGTGCCAATGGCCCTGCAGTCTTCGCTCTTTGCCACCAAGCACTAAGACTCCATTAAGGAGCCTGGGTCTATGCATCTTTAGCCATCATTTATTTGGCAAAGGCAATTAAAAAGCTTCTCCACCCAAAGACAGCATGTGTGGTAGCCACGTCTCCTCTCTTAATCACTTGTAGTAATTAGTTCCTGCAAGCGGTATCATTAGGTATCAGTGCTGGTGCAGTTGTCACAGCCAGTGCACATCTTGGATGACAAAAGGAGATGGAAGAAAAAAGAGAATCATCGCTGTAACAGAGAATCTGGGCGAGTTAGAATCCTGTCCAAAAACGTTACAAGGTTGTCCCATGAGGGGCATAATCCATCAAAGTGATTTTTCTTCTCTCTCTTTCTCCCACCCCCTCCTGTTCCGCCCCCCTGTCTTCTTTGCAACGTAATCATTTTCCCTCTCACGGGGTGTGACATTCATAAAGGATGCCGGTGCAGGTGCCGGGTCTTGCCAAAGTTTGGGATGAGTTTTAGAGGTGTACTTACATCGTAGTATTGCCAGAGGTGAGTCACAAAGCTCCTCGGCAAACTTACCCTTCTAAATGTCTAATTTCTAGCTGAGGTTTTTTGCCCTCCTCATCTTCTTTCTGTTCTTTTGTCCTGTTGCCCACTGATCAGTTATCTGACAGTACCTCGAAGCACTTGGATGTATTAACTTTGGAAGAGCACACAACTATAGTCCTATTCGGCCAAAATAACCACATTATCTGAAAAAACAGGGACCATATTTAACCTTTCATGATTCTGGTGGATAATAACCCATTTAAAGGTCATTATACATAACTTTTCGTAGTGTTAGGCTCACATATCACGTGATTGACCCGATGTAGTGTTGGTTCCGCTTAAGAACACACTAAACACAACCCTCCTTTTCCTACACGACACTTAGTTGTTAAAAGGCTGAGTATTTGATCTTGGTAGGTCCAAAATATTAGATCTAGGACCAAAATTATTTTGATTGACAAGGCTGCTCAGTCAGTTGAAGGATCACTGACACAATCCAGTTAACGTCCATTAAATCCACCGGAATCAACTTCCACGAGCTCACTGGTTACTCAAGCCACCCTATTGCTGAGTTAAATCGGTCTGTATGCCAGTCTGTAGTCAGTAGTAGTCATTTCTGCTGAAAAAAATATCCTCGGTAAATTGGAGCAAGATTAGTGTTTGTTTGTTTCTCTGTGGACTTCTGTTACAGTTTTTGGTGGCAAGAACACAGCTGTTCAGTCCCTAAAACTCCTTTGGTTTTCAGCAAAATATCCTTTATTCAAAGTTTCAGGGGAGCCTCAGTGGAAAGGTTGTTTACTTATAGTCTTCACAAATATGCTAACAAGCTGTCTGAACATACAAACCTTATTATCACACGAACCTTGTGACTCAGTGTGGCCGCCGCTCTTTTCCCCTTCTGCAGATTCCTATTTCAATAATGACGCTGCAAATTTTCATTCTGTTGACGTGCGAGTGCAGCGAATGTCACAGCACTTTGTCAAATATGTAGACAGAGTTAAAACACACACACACGCTGAAAAAGAGGTACACGGAGGGAGCGGAAAACAAACATCATCTGACAAGTTTGTGGCACATTTGGTTCAGACAGTGTGATTCCCTTTGGATCTAAGAGAGTGGTAGTGTGGAAAGAAAGAGTGGGAGAGAGAGAGAGAGAGAGAGAGAGAGAGAGAGAGAGAGAGAGAGAGAGAGAGAGTGAACTCTGTCAGAGCAATTGTTCTTCCATGTGGAAAGGTGGCAAAAAAAAGAGTAAGAAAGGGCTCACCAGAGGGAGTGGGTTATGAAAGAGAAGTATCGAGTAAAAGGGATAGAGAGGAAAAAGGATGCTACACAGTGAGAGAATGAAGAGGATGTGAGTGTTGTATGTGGTTTTAACCTGCTCAAACAAACTGTTTTACAAATTAAGGTGTTACACTTACAGTAAAAGGATGGGATGTTTCTTTTTCACATCAGTCTCAGCACATTAAGATGGCCTTGTTTTTACATTTCTGCATTTGTCACAATCCATCACGGCCAATAGAAACTTGATTACGTTGTAGGTAATGGGGACGTTATCGGTAGCTTACTCTGGGTTTATAAAAGCATTCTTCCATTTGAGCTGAAGGTACATAGGGTTTAAATGATCTTTTAGTTTATTTGAATTCTTCTGTATCAGTCTGATACAGAAGAATTCAAATAAACTAAAAGAACATAGACACTATGAACCTTGTTGGATTAAATGATCTTTATTTTGGTGGCTGCATGTTGTCTGGTGTTTTACCATAAACACTACAATCTTTAACCGATGTATTTAAATGAACCTGTTAATCACACTGTGTTGCTGTTTCAGACTGAATGCAAAGCAAATGCTGAACATAGAGGTCATATTTATTCCTTGATGTGCCAATTATGCCCCTATACACTGCTAAATAAATGTATTCTTCCAGCTCCACCCAGTATAAGGTGTTTTCTACTGCTGCCATAATTGAACAGTATTTCTGTTTAACAAAATATCTTTTTATGTTTCTATAATGGTTAATCCACCAGTA
>JAQQZY010000023.1:31478009-31489630 GCA_030068375.1 Ostorhinchus rueppellii
ACAATGGGATTGTGAAGAGGTTTTCAAGCAATATGGTAAAAAATGTTCCAAAAAAAGATCTCCCACTATACCTTTAATGTTACAAAAGAAGTTTATAAAAACAAAGCAGTGACATTTGACACGGTGTACCTTACTTCCTTATTCTTACATAATGTATACTAAACTGTAGACTTTAAACATCCATAGAGAGATAATGGTTTCTGATTTACTCACAGTTTGCATTAACCCTTTACAGGGCACTCACAGAAATACTCAGAAATAAAAAAAAAAAATATGTCAAAAACTATGACATTTTTCATTTTTTTTTTTATTGTCATGCAGAAAATTTATGTCAGTGAAGTTACCATATTTGGTTCTTTGCCCGTACGTGGCAAAAATAAACAAACAAATCCAAGAAGTATATATAAAAATATTTTAAAAAGCACATGTAATGTGAAAGGAACATGTATTGTTGAACATTAGAACATCACTTTTCTAACATTAGACCTACATGCGTGCTGATCCAGACCCCTGTCCACATCCACATGACCCCTTTGAACATCATTCCTTACATTAGTACCACTACTTGGTACCTAACAAAGCAGGTCCACTCACTGTTCATGCACAGGTGGACCTTACAGACCCTGGAGACCACATTGGACCTGAGATTGTTGCCTCACTGTCCTCAGTGGAACTGTTTTTGCCACTGTCTTGTAATGTGTGTGGAAATGACCAAAAATAGTCACTTGTCCAATAAAGGGTTAAACCCTTGCTAAAAGAGGTTGAAAAAAATGGAGATAGAAATCCTGCTCCTATTAACTTCTTAATGTTGAACCACTGTTGAACCTCTATTGATGAGCAACATAAACGGGTGATGTACTCCAGTTACGCTTCAGTGTTTTCAGTTAAACTACGCAGCCTGAAGGCCTTATAGTTTAGCAGCGACATCCAAGGTTCATAATGCTGCCCTATTTGTTTTCATTTTTGGCTATGAGGCATACCCCCCTCCGCCTACACATTAGCCAACCATTAAATAACAAAAGCGACACACTCGGCTCTCTCTCACTTCTTTCTGCTCCTCTGCCAGCTAAATGGCTCGGTAATGTCATCCCGTTCTCACGGCGTGACCGGGCCCCAGCGGGGCGAAGTGGGGTGGGGCGGGGGGGCCTGGCTTTCTTTGGCATGACACCGTTCTCCGCTCTCCAAGCTTTTCCTTTGGGACTGCACTCCATTCACCACAGCAGCCTTGCCCATGCTCACGCCTGACTTACCTCCAGCAATATTTTTTAATACAAGGATGAAATGGGAGGGCACAAATCATTGTAATTATGTTCACTGGGTACTGCCGTGATGATTATGTAAGGTATGGCGCCACGACTGCTCCCTTACGGTCTGGTCTCGTCACACAACCTACCTGTGAGCCACTATGTAATGTTTTCAGTGTCGCCCGGAGTGAAATGGGTTCGGTGACTGAGCCCATCGGACTGATAATAATAACACGCAATTAACGAGCAAGACGTGTTACAGTGTGTCTTTTCACTCCCCAAATGGTACTTATTTCAGTCCGTTTGGGTGTACTCAAATATGACTGTGTAGCTCTTGCAAATCATTTGTGCCAACTGCATGTGCTTGCTGAAAGCAATACTCAAAGCACCAGAACTGTCAAATGATTTTCATATTTATTCTCTGTTTCACTAAACTCTGTTTTCCCCAAAACAGAAGAAATAATGCAATCAAATGATTTCATTTCAACAAATAGAAATAACTTCAATTCATCCAGAGGTACTTAGTGAAGCAAGGCAAGGCTAGGCTGTATACTCTGTAGTTTATATATACTGAGGATTGCAATACCAGACCAGAGCCAGTGTAATCTGCTGGGATAGATGTGGACCTGTCCATGGTGCTGAAACTAGGAATAGAGCGTTGCCACAAACGTTTGCCTCTGTCCACGGTGCTGAATTTAATAAAGGACTGTACTGACAAGCGTTGCTCTTTTATATTGCAACATGCCCTTGCAAAATGTCTGAAACACTTGAGATGTGTAGACGCTGCATAGACAAGGTGTTGCTGATCATATGTGGACACACAGAGTTCATCTTAAAATATTTCTGAGTTCATAAAATGAGGTCACTTCATTCCCCGCCCCCAAAATGAACCTTTCCAATCATACACCAGAAGAAGCCTATTTTGCCCTTGGAATATTGCTCCTCTCTTCACCATGGCTTCAATTTTCAGTTTCGGCACTGTAAATGGTTGCAGCAAGGCAAATAAATGAAAAGGGAAATGAAATTCCTGGTTGCCAAGTTACACAAATAGATTGATAATCTGCATGGGGCACCATAAAGGGCTCTGGCGTTTTCAATATTACCTATTCTGCATAGTAATGTCTTTTCTCACCTCTCCTTCATATGGGACAAAGTTCTAAATCTCCTGTAGCCTTGGGACACCCAGGCTGTATATCACCTCCCAGTAATTTAGGGGGAAGAGCGCAAAGGAATGAGGAAATGGCAGGTGCATGACTAAATGCTCAGAAAGTTTAGAGGGACGAGGAGGGCAGGAAGGTCCCCTTTAACTTGATTAGCACCAATTTGTTACAGATTGGAAGGGATGTACCTGAAAAAAAAATACTGCAGTAATTTCAAACGAGTGCATGCTGCACAGATACAGTACAAAGCATACTGTATCTGTGGAATTGTGATTGAACTTACAGTATGTGTCAGATGTAGAATTATCATATTTATTACATGCACAGATCCCCCTCTGGTATTGTGAATGTATTTGTTTATGAAAACATTATTAAGGTAGGACACACTAATATGCAGACAACCATACAAACATAGCTGGTAATTGGGATACTGCATATTTTCTAATTTCCTGAGGAAAGAATTTGTTTTACTGGGTCATGTGTGGAATGAATATCCTTACAAAGTTTGTTGACACTGGGATGAGCAACTGTGTGTTATCTGCCTTTGGGGAAAAACAGAGCCACAAACGCATTTAATAACATGCATTAGAAACATTAAAAAAAAATTGTAAAATATCCTTCCAGCACATCTCTGGACTAAATCTTTATACACAGAGTTACAATAATGTAAGAAATTGTATGCTTTGTTAAATGCTGCCATGCACATTTTAAATATATTTCAAGGATGCAAAGGATTACACAAATAAAAGAAATCCTCAAATTTATTTATGTTACGCTTCCCATTTAACTAAATGTAAGTATGTTAAATGTTGCTTGCATACAGGCATACAGTTCTTAATTTCTAAAACGGGCATACAGCTAAGCACGTTATAAAAATGCCACGATGCTTTGGATTTCATTCAAATAAAGCCAGTAGATTTGTGGACCAGGATGTTGTGGGAATCTCATTCTATGGAGCAATGAGGTGTGTCTGTCTCTTGCCCCTGCAGTTATACCTGGGCAGCATTGGAAAGAGATTAGTGCTGTGACATTTGACATGGGTGGGCGTCTCTGCTTGCACCGAGGGCTGCCTGCACAGATCTGCCATGCTGACAGCTTCTCTCCTTGACTGGCTCATTGCCCTGAAAACACAAGCTTCATGACAAACAGCAGCTTCTTGAGAGCATCACACATATGCTCATGCGCTGTGCACATATAAATACATGCAAGGACACACATCAACATCAAAAAAATGTGACAGAAAATTAACTGAATTCTGCTGTTGCCCCTTGTGACTACAATAGCCCATTGTGTCCCTTGTTATGAGTCATCTCGTCAATCATTCAAGACGGAAAATGTCTTCATTTTCAGGCTGGTGTCTGAATTGTGTAGCACCAAACTCCTATTTCCACTACAACAGATCAATTCCAGCCAGAGGTCACAAGGTGGGATGAACTCTGACCCCTGGCTTTGTTGACGCACACTGATGATACTCCAAGGGCTTGACCTGGTTGTCAGAGTGATGTGACACCTCTGTTCCAGAGAGGCAGCCATTTTAAGGCCATGGTTTCTGACTCCAGAGTGTCATTAATTGCTCTGGGGAGGAAAGTGCGACTCGCAGGGGAGTGCGATAACACCTGGTTCTCTGGTATACCCTTGGGCAAAAAAATGTCTAGAGTAAGAAAGAGGTGTAGTGTTCATGTCATTGCATGTGTGTGCAAATGTGTGAATGTGTGTATATTTTAAAACACTGTGTGCGCACGTGTTCATTCATGTGTGTGTCTTTACTTTTAGATCACAAGACTTCACTTGTGATGGTTGCTGGACAAGAGAACAAATCCACATGTAAAAGGAAATATGAACATGTCTTTGTTTATGTGACCCAGAAATCTCACACAAGTCCTGTCAAACTGAGATTATATTTACCAACAGGGATGTTGTTTCTCTTGCACACAGTGATGAAACAATGACAGATTTATGGAAAAGTTATACACTACAGTAAAAAACCCTCTCTGCTGTTCCCGATGTTAAAAAAATATCGAGTCAGCACATGAATAAAGTCGCCATCATTGATTTTTCAGCATCGTGGATCCATTCATGGATGTCTAATATGAGTAATATATTTCCTAAGAAAACTGCTTTATAAACCTCTTCAAGGCATCTCACCCCATAGAGCTCCTTAAGCATGCATTTTGTTATAAAACCACCTGAGAATGATGTACTGAATATAAATGAACCACAGAGTCTGCCAAGACTACAACCCTATGCATTACTTTATGACGGCAAAACACGGTCTTTTAATTGTTTTTCTCAAAGCTCTCTCCTTACAGAAGGCTGAGAGACTGGTTTGGCTGAAGTTCTTCACAATACCATCCCAGTAAGCAGTCTAATTATAGCTGCTAAGGGGAAGTGATAGCGAATATTGACGGTGCAGTTAAATCCCTGGCACAGAGAAGAGCCTATGATTACAATATAATAATTTGGCATTTGGCTAGACAAAGGAGGCTGCATAAAAAATCTGTCTCAGTCTTAGACAGAAAAATGACAACAAAAGAAATAATAGTGTAATTCAGGTGAGTTCTTGCAGAGTTTGGTGCACGTGTGTGTCTTTCGAGGGTCCCTGTGGTTTGCTCCTGAGTGATGTGTGGAGTCTTATCGGCTAGGGAGAGGAAGTATGTGTTACATTTTTTGTCTGATAATGACAGATGAATAGAGGCAGACAGACAAAAGGATGACAGAATGATGGAAAGGATTGCTAGATAAACAGACAGGTAGAGCGATAGATAGATAGATCAGTTTTACTGTACTGCCTGCCAGTGAAATTTGAATGTGCTTAGGAGTATGTCTTTCACAGTGTAGGAACGATTGTCAATGTGTAGGTACTGTGAATAGAATATCGAGCCTGGATGAGCACATTTGAGGTGATTGTTCGAGCTCACAAACAGACGCACACACGCACGTCCACAGACACACACTCGCGCTGCACTGTACGCATGGATGCTCTTTAAGTTCAATTAGCATGAGAATGATTTTTGATGAGATAGAAAACGGTAAATGAAAGACGGCAGAGAGAAAAGCAGGGCTCCTTGTACCGCCTGTCTCCTCCTTTGCTTGTCTTCCTCCCTGCCAACTAGAAACAGACAATGTAAATACCAAAAACACCAATCCTCCCTTGCCTGACCCCTAATTTGTGTCTAGCATGCTTTTCTGAGCTTTAACATCCTGCCCACTATGTTCATACTATTCTTTACTCAGCATGTGGACTCAGTGGGACAAATTAAACAGTATTTGTGCGAAAGACGCATACCAAGTGTAGAAATCCATCAGCCAACAAGTCTGAACAAGGCCGTAGCGTCTGCCCCCAGCTTCTGGCAGACGCAAACATGAAGGGGCTTCCTGGCAACAGCTTTGCACAGGTAGAGAAAGGTCATTAATAATGAATACTAAATCAGCATCTGAAAAAGGTTACCATTTTCAAACGCCGCACTCTCTTCCTTGTACCTCTCCCGTAGCATTTATTATAGCCTTTTCACTTTCCTTTCACTGTCACCTCTTTTGTCAGTGAAAATATGAGCTATGGCTTTGCTCCGGTTCTGTAGGGGGCAGGAAGGGAGATGAGAGGAAAATGGTAGCATAGTGTGATTCATTCATACACGGATCAAGTGTGATGGCTTTGGGAGGGGTGCTGGGTTATTTGGTTTTCTAGGGCCCGATGTCATTGTGTGAGGTTTTTCATAAAATGTAATGCAGTCCTAAAACCGTGGAAAGGTGTATATATATGAAGCTGCCATGGAAAAAAATCATAATGGAGTTGAGAAAAGAAGTGAGAGAAAAAGAGAAGGCTGTGCCTAAATATCTTAGTCAGGATGTGGATGTACACTATACAGTTTGTGTCTGCTTTTGATAGAGAAAATATGACTCATTCTTCAGCTGGCAGTGTTACACACATGTAGTCTACATAAAGCATTTTTACACACACACACATGCACATATTCATTACAATGCACACAGACGTGGATACAGCACCCATATTGTGTTGTCGGATAAAGGGAGTGGGAAAGAAGTAAGCAGTGTTACAAATTGACTTTCAGAAAGGCTTTTGAGCAGAAGGAGGAAGATGTTTGAAGAGTGTGAGGCTTCAAAAAGGCAGACGCCCGCACGAGTTTGTCCCCCCACTTTTCCCTCTTCAACTTGTCTTCATACTTGTGCTCATGTTGCCGCAAGAACATAACATAAACTATGACATATTTTACCAGTGTTCATAAATTTATTGCTTAATCTTCAAATATATCACCCAGTGTTTGCTGAAAGTGCTATACTCCCACTCACAGCTTCCCATGATCCTCTTGGAGGACTCCTGGAGGACACCATGGTGTCATGCTGTGAGGCTGTGGCCACATATGTGTGCACCACATGGTTCCCCTGAGGGAACCGTCTGATTGGATATGGGTGCTGGAGCCTGTCGCCTATCTGTGAACTCTCCCTTAATCTGGATATAGTAAGCCCACAGGGAAAGACACATCACAAGGGCTAGGTTCAGTGTTGCTTTCACCATCTTTCTTCTCAACTCACTCATGCAGCTGACAAGAAAAATGTAACCGTCCTGTGTTATAAACTGTAGCACTTATGTACTGACTACACTGACTCCAGACCCTGAAATCACATTTTAGAGTGTTGTGCATGAACAGACAAAGTTTGATCAGCTTAGTGGGAGCTGCTTATGGAGTCAAAATGCTTTTGGAGGCATTCTGTATTAGGGGAGGAGCAGAATAAAACAAAACAAACACAAAATAAAGTGTTTGGGAAAGAATACCTTTTTTCTGAATACCAAGTATGTAAAACTGTTTTGTATTTGAGATGGAAAAACACCTATGTCAAATAGCTAGTGTTCTTCATAACTTTCTTATTTGTATGCCCCCTACTTGTTTTGACATGACAGGAAGATGATACAGAGCACAGCCTGAGTAAAATAAATAAAACTACTTTGTTTTGATTATTGCTCATTTCCTCTACTGGTTTGCTTATAACATTGCTTTTTGTTTTGTTTTTCTGTTTACACCTGCAATATATGAAGCGGATGTTTCATAGATTAGTCTATGTTAGTTCTGGCTGTGCAGTTATAAGTGAGGTCACCTGCACACCAGAGTCCAGATTAAGAACGGAATGATCCCTAATTGATTTTATTTTTTAATTGTGTTTATAGTTATACATGTTTTATGAAAACAACAAACCGATATTACATTCCAGTGCTCACGATGATTACTGAGCAACTCTGCATTATAATAATCTCAAGTTAGAAATGTAATAACAAGAAAAGAAAAAAAACACTTAAGCCTCTTTAGACTTTTGTTCAAATGCAAATACAAATAATTTTGCTGCCAATCTTGTACAAGTACAATAACATGTATAGATGTGAGAAATGTCACAATTCTATTCTTGTCGTGTCCTTCTACTTAAAGTGAGAAAAATGTGATGTGGTGTTGTTGTTAATTACCCACCTAGACCTCATTACTGAGGTGTGGAATCATTAGGAGCTAGGCAAGTTAACAGGGGTGATGCTGCTCGGAGATGTTTCCCTGGCAATGTCATCCTACACATATGCACATACACACCCACAATCGAATCATACTAAGAGCATTATCCACATTAATATTATTAGCAAATATAAAGGAATGAAAAGTTTTGTGAGCTAGGAGCCACAGCGAGCTTTTGACAGAAAAAATGCTGACAAAATGAGCTTTTAGTTACATGTACACAGACATGGTGTTGGTAATCATGTATGTATTGCTTGTATGTTTGTGCTAGTGTATATTTGCACACACTTGTCTAATGGACACAGGTGCATCAGCCTGACTCTAGCTGGGTGACCTCTCCCTTTATGTTAGAACCTCATGTCATGCAGAGGCAGAGACAGCACTTCCCAGGGTGGATCGATCTCCTCTACACCGCAGTACTCTGCTCCCCTGTCTCAAACACAAAGGGAATGCACCTGCCTGGAAGTGCGGCTCTGACACAAAGCCTGCAGGGAACCAGATGTCTCTGAGGCGTGTTGTGGAATTGATGCTCCAGCTCCCATTCATTTTAATCCAATAATAAATTGAAAAAAAAAGAAACCATATTCAAATAAATATACAGTAGCTCACAAGTGTCTGTTTTGTCCAATTAATTTTATTCAAAGTGACTTTCAACCACTTTTTATGTCCGATTTTTTTTTTTTCTTTTTGCTCAGGGTCATTTTGAACTGTCCCAGCATGCACTGAAAAAGAAGTAGAGTACATTCACACACAAGGATAAAACAAAGGCCCCTGACCTTAAACAAATGTGTGTTTTTCTTCTTTTGTAAGGTGTGAACACATTCAAAAGGATTTATCGAGGATGCTTTGAGATCCGGTCACTCAAACCTAATAAAAGGTTTTTCATTCCTCACTCACTCTTCTGATGAGGTCTTTATTATTAGACATTACAGCACAGGTGTCAAACATGCGGCTCGAGGGCCAAATCCAAAGGGTCCAGTCTGGCCCCTGAGATGAATTTGTGAAATGCAAAAATAGATGTTAATTATTTTAGTTCAGGTTCCACATTCAGACCCATTTAATCTCAAGTGGGTCAGATCAGTCAAATACTATCATAATAATCTATAAATACTCACAACTCCACATTTTTCTCTTTGTACATGTAAATATTTTCACGTATTGACAGTAAAACAAAGTATATTTTCAAAAAAAACAAATATAAAGAACCTGAAATGTGCAATTTTAACAATATTCCTCCTGTTACTAAATGTTTAGTGCATTTGTAAGTTATAATGAACATGTGGAAATGATAAACTGAACAGAATATTGTTAAAATTACTCTTATTTTTCAGTTTGTTCATGTTATTTCACATTGTTTTGAAGGATAGTTTGTAGATGTAAAAATTTTCATAGTTCAATTTTACTTTTTTTTTTGCTCTAAAACATTGAGAAAAGTTTGGAGTTGACATTATTTATATATTATTATGTTATTATTTTACTGGTCTGGCCCACTTTGAGTTGAATGTGGCCCCTGAACTAAAATGAGTTTGACAGGCCTGATTTACACCATAACACAAGGGGGTCAAACTCATGTTAGTGTAGTTTTTGGATTTCACAAATTCATCCAAAGGGCCGAACTGGACCCATTGGTGGGCCGGATTTGGCCCCTGAGCCACATGTTTGACACCAGTGCCATAACAGAAAAGAAAAACAACAACAACAAAAATATATCTACCATCTTATTTCAATATTCCTGAATAATTTCAGAATTAAGGCTTTTTTTCTTCTTTCGTCCTTTTTCTTGTTTTTGTCTTTTTTCTTCCTTTTCCTCTTATTTTTCCTCCTTTTCTTTTTCTCCTCTTTTTAACTTTGCCAAAGGAGTGAACAACTTAAATGTATCATCAGGTCTCGTATATTTTATGAAGTTTCCTTTGGCAAAGCACATTTGTTTAGCACCAAAAGGCAGCCAGACAACCGTTGTGCTGTCAGGATGCAGGACAAGATAGGAAAAGAAACAAAAAGTATCATCAGGTCAAGTACATAAATTCACATCCACAACCCCAGTCCATCCAGACTTCACCTTTAAATGAATTTTGGCAAAGATCGAGTGGATTTCTACAACCTTTTTTAATTCCTTCTTAATTTGCTGCGTCTATAATTAGCTACATCACACCATTTGCACATATAAGGTCAAGACTTCTGATGAACATTTCTCTGAGTACGACAATCGTTTTTCAGCAGCAGCGGTTGTAGTAAAAACTGAAAATAGGTCCAAACTCTGAGCCGATTCCCTAAAATGTGCAGTTGTTGGTTGTATTAACAAACTCAAGAGGCTGAAGGAAACACAAAGCACAGCCAACAACCTGAAGTGGCTCATGTGCGTTTAAAGGGCCAGCGCTCAAAATGACCTCTCTGGTGTCATTACTCAGAAATAGTGTTGAAGATGGACCCGTGGAGTTGAATTTACCCTTGATGCCAAATGTCGCGAATTCGCACCAAACCGCTTCCACTCCAAATGAAAGAATTGAACTAACCATGCTGGCTTTTACCCCTTGACACCTGAATTTATTTTCATAATCGGAAATAAATTCAGGTGTCAAAGGGTTGATGAATAATTCAGACCCAAGCAAAGCATTTACAGTTTATGTAGAGCACAGGGAAGTGTTGGAAAATGCAGAATTCCATTTAAAAACAAACAAAATGCCACTTCTTTAAAGTAAACTCCTCTTTTCTAACAGTGAGGTTAACACCTTGTAGACGAATTGGTGACCTATGACCCCTGATATTCAAGGCCCAGTTTCACAGCTCTGTTTCAGTAAGGGTGATTTTTGGATCATTTTTATTTTGTTTGGATCTGATCAATAGCAACATCAATACAATAATCTACATACATGAGACTGGAAAATGTGTCTAATTACCATTATGACTAAATTCGGTCACTAATGTAAAGCATACCTGTTTAATAACCATTTCATTTAGCGTCTGCATGACAGACACGACACAAATATTTTTGGGGTGTTGTTTTTGGTTCAGTTTGTTTGTTTCTTTGTTTGATTGTTAACACCCTAGCAGCAATATTGGTTGTATTCATGCTAAATTGTTTTTATAGATTGCCAGTGACCCAGGATAGATCTGATTACATTTTGAGAAATGTAACAGAAAGTCCAAATTTTTCAAAAAATGTATTTATTTATATTTTTAACTTATAACGGCTGAAATTTCAAATGTCTGGAGCAGCAAAACTATTAGTTGAATTCATTCTAAATTGTGTTTATAGATGGCCAGATAGACATTTTGGGAACAGTAGGTTGATGTTTAAATTTTTTATGAATTTAAAAAATTTTAATGGTCTAAATTTTTATGTTCATCTATAAAAACATCAATTTTGGTTCCATTTACTTTAAACTTGGCACATATACCATATAGAGGCAACTGCTATGGTGGCATCAGCTGGATCATTACTAAAATAAGCTACAATACGTGAAAGGGGCGGGGTTTGTAGTGCCTGGCCCTACTTGTTTAATTCAATAAATTTGGGTAGTAATGACTTAAAGGTGGGGTGGGAGATCTTGTTTGGCACATACTTTACCATTTGGCTTAAAAATCTCCCCACAGTTATGTTGCGAGCAATAAAATAGAAGGTTTGGGAAAAAAACGAAAAATGTTGGTTCACTCTACAGTGTAAAATCAACGAAAAACACCAACCAATCGCGACGAACTGGTTT
>JAQQZY010000023.1:31561033-31571491 GCA_030068375.1 Ostorhinchus rueppellii
TCTGTTCTATTCTATTCTATTCTATTCTATTCTATTCTATTCTATTCTATTCTATTCTATTCTATTCTATTCAGTTCAGTTCAGTTCTAAACCCCCAGAGCATAGTTTAATATTTTCTGAAAGAAGTTTTGCTTTCATAATATATTAAGGTCCATTATTAAAATAGACATACCTCCATAGTTTTCCCACTTTGTTATTTTATTTTATTTTTTTTTTTAGGTATTATCGATTTTCAAAAACGAGATAGTGATAAATATCTTGTCAGTCTTTTGACCTCTGCCTGTAAAAAAGCTATCAGTAGGGGGTGGTTTTCTCCTGCCCCCCCCCCCCCCCCTATACAGGAATGGTTGACACCTATTGAGGCAAATTTGCGCGCTGTGGATTAACTTGGTTAAATATGTGAGGTCCATTCAGACAGACTTCGTGGAGGTGACGATCTAGGGCAGGGGTGTCAAACTCATTTTAGTTCAGGGGCCACATTCAGCTGAATTTGATCTGAAGTGGGCCGAACCAGTAAAATAATAACATAATGATATATAAATAATGTCAACTCTAAACTTTTCTCTGTGTTTTAGAGTGAAAAAATGTAATTTGTTTTATGAAAACGTTTACATCTACAAACTATCCTTTCAAACAATGTAAATAACATGAATAAACAAAAAGTACGTGTAGTTTTAACAGTATTACGTCAGTTTATCATGTACACATGTACATTATAATTTACAGATGACAGCGGATCTACACATACACAAAACATTTAATAACAGGTGGAATTTTGTTAAAATTGTGCTTATTTCTTTTAAAATATTTCAGGTTCTTCATATTTATTCAGGTTAGTTACATTTTTGTCAAATTATATTTTGTTTTTGTGTAAATAGATGAAAATGTTTACATTTACAAAGAAAAAGTTGGAGTTGTCATTATTTATATGTTACTCTGATAGTATTTTACAGGTCCGGTCCACTTGAGATTGAATTGGTGTGAATGTGGAACCTGAACTAAAAAGGTTCTTCATATCTTAGTTTAATTTTCACATTTCACAAAGTCATCCAAAGGGCCAAACTGGACTCTTTGGGGGGCCGGATTTGGCCTCTGGACCGCATGTTTGACACCTATGATCTAAGGAATTTGTGGTTTAACTTAATCTGAGCTAACTGCAGTATGATTGTGGTTTTGTTTGATGTTTCTGCCTCTCGAGACTATTTTGTGCTGTATTCTTGGTTGCTTTTTGGTTGTTCATGCACACTTTGTATCTCCCATGTTACAATTAGTTCTCTAACAGATTAAAAAAAAAAAAAGGAACAGAAAAGACTGAATCGCAGAGGAAACTATCGCTTTTCTATGTATATCATGTGATCGGATGTCTGCCTTTCAAAACTGAAAAATAAAGAATTGTTCAAAAAAAAAAGAAAGAAGTTTGGCTTGAAATAAAGCAGTGACATTCACATTCACAGGAGGACGAATCTTACAGCAATGACTTTGGAAATACTCCTGAGACGTCTTTCATCGTGAGTTTTGTATTTGCATATTTTATTGTTTGATTCTACGTCTGTCCTGGATTGCATCTGTCATCCTTTAACTTTTTGTTTACAATCATCGGGTGAGGATTTGAGCTTTAACTTTGACTTCATGACCGGAAAAAAAAAAAAAAAAAATCATCACTCGCACTACCACTGGACATACATGTTGGACTGTTAGCATGTTAGCAAAACAAACCTATGCTTCCTAGATAGGGAGAAAAAAGTCCGTTGTTGCAAATTCTGTGATGGAAAAAAAAGACAAACAACTTTTTTTTAAAGAAATCTGTGCATTCATCACACTTTACAATAAATAAATAAATAAATAACAAGACCTGTAAAGCTGATGTTAAATTGGATGCCAGTATAGAAGTGAATGAATAGGCTAATGCTGCTGTGATCGTCCTATGTCTGTTTGGTTTTTGTTTCTTTGTTTTGATGATGTCTATGTCATCATTATGTGTATTTTTTTTACATTTTTAATTCATAGTAAATGAGCGCTATATGAATGTTGGCTGCTTTATCTCTTGTTCTGTCACCTGCTTAGGGACTGCAGATGAAGAGTTGTTATTTGACTAATTCTGTCATATTTCCACGGGTTTATTTTTTAACATAACAATATTCTTAAATACACATAGTCCCTATAGAATAAAACAAAGCTCTTCCATATTAACCCTTTTATGCATAATGGTCACTCCAGTGGACATCTATTCTACAGCTGTAAATTATATATTCATAGGTTCTATTGTTTTAGTTCCACAGCCATTTCACAATTTCTAAGACATATTGGTATTTTAACCCTTTCATGCACAGTGGTCACTCCAGTGGACAGATGTTCAGAGGTGTTCTCTTGTATATTTATGGATTTTATTGTTTTAGTTCCATATCAGCCAACACAGTGGACACTTATGCACCATCCCAAACACTGTGGTTGATACTGTTGTTCTTGATAAACCTGATCTGCAGTCACATGTTTGAGCGCAGAGCGATTGCTTGTTATTTTTATTGGACTGTAATTAACAATAAAAAGTAAGTTTTTTTTCTTTTTTTTTTTTGCATATTATCTCTATGATGTGAGTAATGATTAGTATTAGAGTATATTTAAATGGGAGAAAACATCAGATTAGCAGCATTAAAAATGTTTCTTATTTTATAGTTTTCACACAGTACACTGTAAAAAGTAAAACACTGAATCTACTTAAGATTTTTTCTTCAACAGGTCACACCCCCCCAAAAAAAAAACAAAACAAAAAAACAAATTGTTGAGTGAACCAAATTAAATTACGATAATTGTAATTAACTACAATTTAATTTGGCTCACTTAACTAATTTTCTGGTTGAAACTTGATTCAGTGTTTTACTTTTTACAGTGTATATTTGTAAATACATGTTTCTTTGCTTCAAAAAAAAAAAAAAAAAATTATGTCCAGCAAATCCATGAAAAATAGGTTGATCAAAATTTATTCACATTGTTATTTTTGTTTTTTTTTAATTCCCAAAGAGGAATAAAAACACTCAGGAAAAAAAAAATCCTGATTCTTATTAAGATTCTCGTAATTCAGGCATGAGCGAGTTAAATATCTTCATGCATTTTAATTGTTTCTTTGTATATGGATGGAACTCACATTTAAAATAACAGAAAACTGCGCACAAATCATCGCATACACGTTATTAAATCATATTTTTCAAATGTAGATAATATATTCCGCATATGTGATCGTTCTCACACTGTTTTCTCTCCCACACTTAGCTTTGTAGTCTAAAATTTGAGCTCCTTTCCTCGTACTTTTACCTTCGGCCTCAGTGGTAGTGGCGGATTTTCATGTTTTTGAATATTTGCTGAGTCTAAATGCAAACTTTTGAAGATTAAAGACATAGAGTAATTATGCTTGTAATGCATTTTCTGCACGTAATCAGCAACAATACGGCTTCATTATCGCCGCGTTGTTATTAGAAGTAAATCTTAATCACCTTGTTTGGTTAAATGACCGTAGGTATTACCCTGAGGTTGAATTTAGACTGAGTTTGTGTTTAAAGCTCTCGTGCTATTTCTTTGGAAACAGACTGAGGCTTGAGTGTGTTGCAAAGTGGAGGAGTAAATAAGGCTGGATAACAGCTTCTGTCTGTGTGTCTCTTTCACTTTGTAAACAATGTGACTGAGGCTTGGGCGGGACCCTGGATCCCAAGGTTGAGGGGGTGTCTGTTGATTGGTGTAGACATTTCCTATACAAGGGCCGCCACCTGCTCCATTTACACACACTCACACACATGCACATAGATATATTTACCAACACACACAAATATGTATGTGCATGCACAGACACATGCTGGCGTTGTCTACACACAATCCCAATCACACAATCCTCTGGGGACAGGTGGCATAGACCGTACGTAGACGATGCAGTGACCACACAAGTGATTCTTTACTGCCACCATCCTATCTGATTCTGCCGGATAACCTTTGTAGAGCAAGGACACAAAGACAGAAACACAGTCTGACAACATCAACTTCTTCTCGATGGCTGAGGTGAGCAGGCCAGTGTTTTAGTGCACCTGAGCTCAGCGCGGTAACCTCAGAAGGACTTTTTATTCTGTTTCAAGTCCCCGGTTTACATCTAACGCCACTTTCTATTTTCCATTTTATTTCTTGCCTCTGAGGAGCACAATAATAAATTATAAGTCGTGTTTGTGTGTAAACATTTATAACGCATCGAGGCACGGACCATGCCTGTGCATACGGCTCATACTGATGCTACTTTTCACTCAAATTGACAGCAACTTTTACCAAGACTGTCTTGAGACTGTCTACGGTAAAGGGTAAGACCAAGGCCGTTTTCAACATTTCAGACATTTAAATGGCCAAGGCTGGAAATTGAGTTTGTCGAAAGTGCATAATGGGAATCTGTTAGGGTAGAATGAGAATGGGGAGAAAGGAATGCCATTCTGGAGGAAAATATCACCTGTGATATGGCATTTGAATAAGAATTGAATGCATTATACAACTTCAGAATTATCTCAAACTTTGAATAAAGGGAAAGTGCCATGTCCTAAACCTTTCTACACATTACATACCTTCAAATGATCAATACTCACATTGTATTTCACTGAAGCCTGAAATTATTGCTCATGCTGTAAAAGGCCAAGATATAAAGCTGGCTTTTGGAAAAACAAACATTTGAAAATGAACAAATGTCAGTGAAATTTACATAATATAAAATGAACCACAGGAATTTGTCTGGCATTTTCTTCTATAACTTGTGTATATCTATTTCCACAGAATAAATATTCACTTGAAATGAAACTATAAATTGCGGTATATTGATGAATTCAATCTTAAAAGAAAAAAAAAAACAGAAGAAAAAGGATAATGACAGAATTAAAATACGACAGAAGCCTTTATGATGATTGCAGAAGTAGTGAGTGTGTGCTGCAATGTGACAATAATACATAATAGAACTGCCAGTAGCATTTATTTCATGCTGTGTTTAATTCTGCAGGAATAATGATAAAAGGAAACAATCAAAATGTGTGTGAACACAATAAAGCGAGCGATGGAATGGGCTATTGCTCTCCCACAGGGAATGATTGAGCCCTAACTGGGGGTTGGCTGAATAAATCACACTCCTATCTACAGTAGCTTATGACCTGTAGTCCACCCACCAGCTTCTCCTCTGAACAACCTCTGAGTTACTTTTGGTGCACGTAAGGGGCTCGATGCACATATTGTATTTGTGTACAATATACAACAGCATGAATCCTGGTTTTTAGGTATTTTCATTATGCTTTAGTGTTTAAAGTAGGAATTTAACATTGTTCATTTATATTCAAATCTATTTAAATATTAATATTTATATAAGCTGTACTTAACATTCTCTCTGTTTTTCTTCTCTCTTCTGTCCTTTTACCCTGTGGTACCAGGAAATATACTGGCTGAACCTTTTGTTCAGGTCCTTGTTATCTGTAAACTATTGGGATACTGCTTATATTTTGCATGTTTTTTTTTTTTTTGTATATTTGTTTGTGAAACTATGTACAGGCTGAAAACAATGAACCTTATCTGTATACTGCAGGTGAACCAGTTAAAGTTTCCAGGCTGCAATGTAAGCATGCTCATGAATATATCTGCTAATAGCGGCTGTCAACATAGTGTATTTTCAGTGTCACATGTGCTTTTTAATATAGGGTGTCTTTTTGTATGTATCTGTGTGTATGTGTATGAGCGCATGTTTTTGTAGTTGGGTGAAATTTGTCTTCACTGGTATGTTAAGGTGTGCCTCTGCATTTGATTGTGTTTTCATGTGCACATCAACCTGTGTTTGTGCGTCGCTGTTCATTTAAGTACGCATGTGTGTGCGTGTTTGTGCATATGCATTTGTCTGTGTATTCTCATGTGTCTGGGAGTGTGTCACCTCCTCCATTTCTATGGAAATCAAACGCGGCAGCAGCCACAAGTTTACACATTCCCCCTGTTTTGACTCCATTCAATCAACTGTGTGCATAATTACCCTGGTGCCGTATGGTAATCTATTGGGACCCAAATATTGCAGTTTGACAAATCCTTCATTTGTATTCAGTCACTACACAAAGCATCAATCGTGCTTTAGCACACAGGCTGCCTACCCCAACCCCACAACCCCCACCCTCCCCACTTTCGCACTCACACACATCCCCACCCCGCAAACCACGCCTATCCCCACTCCCCAGAAACACAGAGCAGTGTGGAACTGAAAACTGGCTGATTAGAACACCAAGACATGCTGTGAACTGGGTTTGTCATTAATATTTTCTTCTTCCAGATGGCGCCTCCTACAATGCAAAAAATATACCACCACTGGGCCAAGAGACAGGGAGGGGCCATGTTTTGGAGGGAAGGACGAAACGCAGAGGAGCTTGCAGAGTTATAATAAATATGTTTTTTCTTCTGAAGATGGAAGGCCAGATGACAGCTGTTGGATAGTGCGTTTTATTTGCCTGTTGGACACACGCTTGTAATAAGTCACCGTATACATTGTAAAACACATCCATCAAAAACACAATTAAATGATTCAAGCAGTATCTATCTGTTTATGTTCTACTCTACAGTATCAATAAGAGCGTGTCCTTACTAAACAACATCTAACAAACTCCAGGATGGCTCTTTTTTCTTAATCTTCAAAAATTATGTGCACATCTCATCAACGCACACACGTGCCACTACACAAATCCCCACAATCCCACACTGCCTGAGGGTGACTGTTTGAACCAGTGACATTTTGAGCCTTATTACATGCTCACAACACAACACAGCACAACAATCAAGAAGACCAATTTCAGTTTCCTCTCTCTCCCTCTTCTGCCCCTCACTGTCATTTTCTTTCCTCTTTCATTCTGTTTGGGATTGAGGATGAGGGCTGGGGAGGGCTGCAGTAAACAAGGGCGGAGAGAAAAAGAGAGATTAGCACCAGCTAATAATCCCCTCTTTCAACACGTGCAGCTTCATATTTCCAAATTAAAGTGGAGTGCAAGAAAAGGGGCTTATAAAACATTAAACGTCCTCTGGCTCCGTCGTGGTGTGCACATCCCACCCCTCCCAGCTCTGCCCCGGGGGCCTGCAGAGTACTGTGGGATTTGCAGTGCTGGAGTAAACTAAAGCCATACATCACCCAACTGATCAGGCCCAGGGAGAGGGGCCTGGGCCAATCATTTTGAGGTTAAACAATGTAATTTGGATCTTGTAAGTGCAATTTATTTTGCCCGTCAGACAGAGGCATTGAAACATTTTCTCTTTTTTTCTCCTCCTGTTAGATAAATGGAGGATGCTATTTTAGAAAGAGGGAGTAGTTCCCACCGAGGTTAGACAGTGGTCATTTGGTTGCCATAGAAAAAACAGACTAGGAAGTAACGCCTCGAACTTAACATAACTGTTAGAGCTCAGCGTTTGTTAGCGATAATTATAAAACATCAGTCTGTTTACATGCATTTTACATCAAAGATAAAACCCAGTCCTAGGGAATTAAATAGAAAAATACATAATGTGACAAAGAAGTGAAAGCAATTACATGCACGTCTAACGCGACTTGAATTGACTAAGACAGGTATTTAAGCAAAACTACAATAATTAATACAATATTTAGCATTAATTCATTTTGCATAGTTAACTAATCCCCTGCTCTGGGGGGTTGCCTCCCCCTTCCACCCTCCAGAGCTTGGAGCCTTTCCCAGCTTGTATCAGGTGATGATGGGGTGTACTCTGGCCGGTTTATTACAGGGGCTGGTACTGTATATAGAGGTGAACAACCAGTCTAGCTCATATCCACACCTTTAGAGTGACCGATTAAGGGTGTGGTCTGAGATAGGGGTGGGGGATATATCGAATATACTCAATATATCGCGGGTTGTATCATGTGAGACGTATGAAATGACTATATCGCGAACATCGAGTACAAATTGTCACGTAAATTATGTAAGACGTCCCCATGTAATTCTCTTCGGAGTTTTGCTTCTTTTACTCTGCTGTGGCTCCTTACAGTGAGTAGCACACTCCCCCCGCCCATCCAGAAAACTCTCATGCGCACATGCGTGTTTTGTGTTGGGAGGGGAGGGCGTGAGCATGGAGAGCGCGAAAAAAACAAAAAACAGAGCGCACCGGTGGATTTACTAGCTACTGGTAAGAGACGCTAATACGGCTGTGGAGACCCCTGAAGGGAAAAGCCGAAAGGAGAAGAAGGAGGTACCGGCTCCAGTCCTTATTCCTTAGCTGCATTTCCTCTATGTGGGACCGGCGCGGTGCAAGTCCGTATTCTGATGCAACGCGTTTACTTCTAAGTCGTCTGCTCAGAAAATTGCCGAAAACTGACTCGTTGCGTGTTGTCTCGTTTGAATGCTTCCATCGTCCACCACAGACTGAATCTGTTGGACTGACCATGGTGTAGTTTAGTTCCGTCATCATGTGGATTCATGTGCCGCTATTTTTACCGTCTACTTCTGCATCTGTGTTTGTAAAACGATCTGACCAATCAGTGTCTGCAGTGTTTATACGTCACATTTTGGAACTACGGCAGAGGCGGCACTAAAAAACTAGTACTGGTACCAGATTCCAGGTGCTTTTTCATAAACACATGCATACCATTCTATTATTTCTGTTATTGTTGAAAGCTTGTGGTTTGAAATAAAAGGTTTACTAAACCAACTGAAGGGTCTGCTTGAATATTTTTCTGGTGTCATTTTATGCATCAAAGGGTTAAATTTAACATTTTTATCGTGCTTTAGAGGAGAAATCAGAATATTGAGATATATATCGTGTATCGCGATATAGCCTAAAAATATGGAGATATTGGTTTGAGGCCGTATCGTGCAGCCCTAGTCTGAGATGTTCGAAAAACAGCTCAAGTAGGCTACATTTAGAAAAGACACAATACAAAAGTCAGAACCCCTTTCTTCAGACTCCCCCCTTCAGCCACGCCTCCAGACTACCGGAACGCGAAATGCTTGTTCTGAAGGAGGGGGCAGGGACATATGGCAGTTGACTTTGACAGCATATCACCGTTCAATCATTTCGAGTGGGCGCTCAAAATGATTGGATGTTACTTTGTCAGTCCTGTCCACAGGTAAATAAAGCTTTTCATTTTTGTGTCAGAGCATTTAACTAACTGTTTGCAATCAGGGTATGAAGGGGATTTTTAGCAATATAGTAAAAAATGCTCCAGGAAAACCTCTCAGACCCCACCTTTAACCTGTTGCAGTGCATGTCTTTTGATGGTGGAATCACATGGGTCTACAGAGACAACCCACACAGACCCACACTGAAAGCTTCCAGCACGTCCGGGGTTGGTGCAGGACCTTCTTGTTGTGAGATGGCAGTATCAGTCACTGTACCATTATCTGGGACAATATTTACAATATGTAATGTGAATAAATGTAGCTTTCTTTATAAATTACCTTCCCTACCTGTTCATACCCACGACACTGTAACAGCCTGGCCCACTGAGTCCCGTGCAGAACATCTGGGTTGTTTGTTTTGTAAAAATCTGTGTGTTTGCTTCTGAGTTCATCACTTCATCACCTGCTATTTTACAGCAAGTGTCCAACACCAGTTTCCATCAGCTTCTAAATGGAATTACATCAACAAAGCACAACAAAAACTCCAACAAACTTAATGTAAACCTACAATAGTTGTGGAAATTGTATATATTTTAGTAATGGGCTGCAGCTTTCACTCTGTGTGAACGTTAAACTGCACATGGATCGCTGGTTTACAGCTACATAAAAAATTTAACCCCTTGATGCATGATTTATGAGAACCTTAGTTAAGATTTTTTTTCCTGAGTGTTTTTGTTCCTCTTAAGGCATGAAAAAACAACAACAAATTAAACTATTTTTCATGGAGTTATGAAAATGTCCACTCATTTGGACACCATGTGTTTAGAACATGATATACTGTGTGAAAACTATAAAAGAAAAGCATTTTTGATGCAGCTAATCTGATGTTTTCTCACCTTTTAGCACACTGATACTAGTTCATACTAGAGATAATATTAAAAAAACATTTTGTGTCAGAAAACTGTGAATTACAGTCTAATAACAATAAGCAACTGATTTACACTCATTCATGTCACTGTAGATCAGGTTTTATCAAGAACATAAAGTTACAGTAATGGTAATGGTACCCCGATTCCACCCTGGCTGGAGCCTCTTTAACGTTCTTCCATCTGGGAGGAGATACAGGGTCCTGAGGAGCCGAACAAACCGGATCAGGGACACTTGTTACCCTTGGGCAGTGAGGCTGCTGAATAATAACCTCCATGGACACATGTGCACATAGCAGGGGCTACTTTGAAATGTTCTTTTAATATTTTTTGGTATCTTCATATTCTTATATAGTTTTATTTATAATATTTATTGTGTTTTTATATTGTATACACGGGGGGGGGGGGGGGGGGGGGGGTTTTTAAAAAAAAAAAAA
>JAQQZY010000023.1:31615417-31640892 GCA_030068375.1 Ostorhinchus rueppellii
TATATACCATTAGGGGTTCCACCAGAATACCACTTGACAGCCATTTATCCACTTTGTAGAAGGTATGGTGGCTACCAGCATATATGTGCACCTTTTTATTAATTTATTTTTATATATTTTTGTACACATGTGTATTATGTCTGGCTGTACAGTCACAGAAAAAATTATTAGACCATCAAAAGTCATCAAAAATAATGATTATGCAATCCAGTACTAACTCCTGTGTGTATCATGTGACTGCCTGAATACACTGTTTTTGTCAGTACAGTGACATAGCTATTGATGTAAGAACTGAAGTGATTTTGGTTATTATCATGAAAATCATGGAAAATGGATAGATATCAGCTCTGAAATTAAATTGCTATGAACTATTTTTGTTGTTATCATTATATTTGTCCAAACAAATGTACCTTCAGGGTTAGGGTTACTTGTACTTGTACTGGTTAAAATTAACAAGAAAATGAAGAAAACCAGGGTGGTATAATAATTTTTTCTGCAACTGTTTCTGCAGTTGGATAGGAATTAGATACAGCACTTTGTTGTTCAAGTTGTATGTTTCTTGTTATACATTTGAAAATTGAAAATACAAACATTTTGATTTAAAAAAAAAAAAGAAAGAGAGAAAGAAAGAAATAGCTGGAATGTGTGTAGTCACTGACATACCATGAGGAGTTCACCAACACTCCAGCACACTAATGTTACTGAAAACAACTCTTCTAAACCCAGAATAATCAAATATTATATGTTGTGCATATATTTTTCATACAACCTTTATAAGCATTTGATGAATTGGTATCCTTACAGGCAGAAAGAAAACTTCACAAAGATACTTTTAAAACATGCAAAACCTCTGTTGCATTTAGACTATCCCATCATTAACATTTGATAAGTGAAGAAATAAAACCAAACAAAATCTATAGCTAAATAATGTGCCTGGAAGCATGGTTTCAACAGGAGGAGGAGTAAATTAAAGACTGGCTGTACTTTTTTTGTAACACTGTTAAAACATGTAACTGCTCTTTTGGTTTTCAGAACCTGTGAATGAAGAATATGGTGTTATTACATTACACAAGTCTGGGTTTTTTGGGTTTTTTTTTTTTCAGAAATGATGTGCTTCAGAGATTAAATGCACTAAATGTTATGTATTTTAATAAGATTAACTGGAAAACAAATGACCAAAGTGCTGGTTTACTGATGTTTTCTAGGTACATGATAAAGTGCTACTACACATAATATTGGTTTATGTCAGAATCAGAATCACCTTTATTTGCCAAGTATCTTCAAAAGAATACAAGGAATTTTACTCTGTTTTTTTTTTTCATTTTCTCTCTCTGTACAACAAAATAAACAAGCACTAAAAAACAACTAAAACAGTGTTTGAATAAGTAAAAAAAGAAAATAAATAAACTTTTATATGAAAAAGTGTGTAAACATTTATGCCAGGTATTGAAAAAAAAAGTCCAATGTTAAAAAATGTACAAGGAAAAAGAAAGAGCAGACAGCAGCAATGTCGGAACAGGTCAGCACCAGACTGGGGGCGGAGCATATGACCGGGCCCTTTAAACCCATGAAAGCTTGTTATTACATCGCTTCACAACATACACATGCACGCAACAGTGGGGCTTACGAGCGGTACTACATTTTTGACACACAGCTCATAGAATTTGATCGCAAGAGCTCAGCAGCACAGACAGCAACCATGTTCAGCACCACGGACAGCTACCATGTCATTTTGACATCAATCAAATGGACATGAAGTCCAACAAACTGAGGGAACAACAAAAACACTAGGCTACCTGGGTCCTAATAATAACACAGAATCGAAGCAGTTCAGTCCCACTGTTAGGGCCCACATCATTCTGACACCCACTGAAACGAACCGCATCAACTACTGACACCATACTAGGATACTGGCTATATAGCTACAACGTTTTGTAAAATTGGCACAGTGGCCCACAAGTTCATGTGCAGTCACAAATTCAATAAGAAGTATTAGACCAACTCACCACTATTTAAAGGACACACAGTGAGGCACAATGCGCCGTACATCCATCATCTTGGCTTGCTCATTTCCAATGGACAAAATTGCTAGTCCACGAAGTCTCTCTTGTCCCATCGTGCTCCTCAAGTGGTTTTTAATAAGCTTTAATTTTGAGAATGAGCACTCAGAGGTTGCAACAGCGACTGGGAGGGTCAAAAATAAAAGGCCCTCGCTAAATGTTGATGTTGCTGCTGGGTGGCTGACAAGAGGCAGTTTTGCCAAATTCACCACAGATTTTTGTTTTGGTCTCTGGTCCCTGGAGCAGGCTCTAAAAGAAAGCCCGGGGCTATGTCCTGGCTGTAGTAATCACTTATCTGCCAGGCAGCTTGACCACTGCCCCCCCAGCCACCCCTGAAGCCCCGCCCCTGAACAGCAGGTTGAGATTGTACATGAGGTGTATGAATTATTATTGTTATCTACATTTATAGAATAGATTTATGAATCTTCTACTAGAAAGAACCTGTAAAGCAGGGGTGTGAAACTAATTTTAGTTCAGGGGCCACATTCAGCTAAATTTGATCTGAAGTGGGCCGAACTAGTAACATAATAACATAAAGATATATAAATAATGTCAAATCCAACCTTTTCTCTATGTTTTAGAGTGAAAAAGTAAATTTGCATTATGAAAATGTTTACATCCGCAAACTATCCTTTCAAACAATGTGAATTATAAGAACAAACTGAAAAAATAAGTGTAATTTTAACAATATTATGTCTGAGTTTATCATTTACACATGTACATTATAACATATAGATCAGTGGGTCTACAAACACACAAAACATTTAATTACAGGCAGAATCTTGTTAAAAATTGTTCTTGCTTCTCTTAAGACACTTCAGGTTGTTCATGTTTGTTCAGGTTATTCACATTTTTTATGAAATTATTATACTTTGTTGTAGTGTAAATACATGAAAATGTTTACATTTACAAAGAGAAAAATTTGGAGTTGTCATTATTTTTATGTTATTATGATAGTATTTTATGTTCCTGCCCACTTGAGATTGAATTGGTCTTAATGTAGAACCTGAACTAAAAGGATTGTTAAAATCTTTTTGCATTTCACAAATTCAGCCCAAGGGCCAAACTAGACCCTTTGGCAGGCCAGATTTGGCCCCTGGGCCGCACGTTTGACACCTGTGCTGTAAAGTGAATGCATTATAATATGCAGACAGTGTTTTGAAGTAGATCTGGTAGCTCTGACACAAATATTCCTTTAGAGTTAAACCCATTCTCTCATTAATTCTTGAATTTTACATTTTGACCCAAGACTGTATGTATGAAACTTTAGCCAACCAGCATTTATGACTTAGTTTTTCTTTATCATTGACTCACATTTGGTAAAATTTCACTACTTTTATTCTGGAAGTATTTGACTTGTAGGCCAGTGTTATTTATATTATGTTTATCTTGCCTTTTTTTTTTAATAGTCAGTCACTCTCTGTTTCTGGATTTTTAATTGTGTTTCTAATTAATTCTGTAGTTACAAGTTTCATTGCATATCATTTTTCTTCAGTGTTACAAATTTCATTTAAGCGCACACACATGCAGATACAAGTCAGGTTTGTTTTTGAATCAGTTTAGTCATCGGTGTCAGTTAAAGCTTAGATCTGTGTTGTTTCGCACTATGCTTTAGACAAACATGTAAAGTAAATATGTTGCATTCAGCTGATGTTTTGATGGACTGGGGAGGAGGCTGAGGTTTGGTTTTAGGGTGGATGTTGCAGTTAGGGATCAAGGAGTATGCTCATCCAGCAAACTACACACATGGATACACTCAACATGCTTGAGTTGTGCCAGTCTTCTTCTGCACTGTGTCTGTGTGGGGGTGGTTGGTGCATGGCACATCGCTTAAAATAGACATTCCCTCTCTTTGCGAGGGGAGGATGACAAAGGAGTGAGGGAGAATGAAAGCACATGAGGGAGCAAGAGAGTGTGACAGACAGAAAAAGACAAAGGGAGGGAGAAAGTAAGGCAAAGAGGAAGACCAAGAATCTACCTCTGCACCAAACTAGTTCTCAAAGGAAACAAGCATATACATCTGTGAACATTTCAAATGGAGACGGGAAAGGAAATGAATATTTCAGTTATATGGAATGAATCAGACTTCCATAAAAGTAAATGGGGACAGGTGCAGGCAGCAGAGACGTAGAACACATGACAGACACGGAGCTGCCAACCTGGATACAGTAGGGGTTCGAAACATTAAAAAACAAAAGTAACACAAGTGAAATCTAAATATATTTACGTTGAATTTTGATCTTTGCAGCAGCACATCTCTGTATCTTTGAAATATTAGAATCTGTACAGTCTCCTTCTTGATTGTTTTGTGTTACAAAGCAGAATGAAACCATGAAAAAGCTTTCAAAGTAGTTTTTTAACAATAACAGATCGCAATAATCTTATATCTGTCATGGTATTTCCCCAACTCCTGCTTCCCCGATTTCAACCCCCTCTGTTTTCACTCTCTTGCTGAGCTTTATCCTCTGCATTTCCTCTGCAGCTCCTTTCTCCAGCTCTTTGTAACATCCTTCTACCTGCAGCGTCCTGTTAAAAACCACCACTTCCTCCTGTGTCGTACACCCTGTTCGGACCTGGAATTAACATGGACTTTTGAGATCCAGTCACAAGCGGCTCCAAGTACGCTGGTTCACACCTTCCCTATTCAATATGCACATAAAAAACTTTCATCTATTGTAATAGCCTTCAGCAGTGTTCATTTTGTCGCCCATTTTTCGATTCAGTCTTGTGTCAAAGCTCTTTATTATTCTTAGTCATATTTAATCATTCACGTGTTATTTTTTTTTGTTAGTCATGTTTTAGTCGACTAAAAATCCCAACATTTTAGTCTAGTTGTAGTCAAAACATTTTAGTTTCTTTTAATTTTTCCTTTCAGGGATGATTTTTGTTTATCATTCCGGTTGAATTGTTTCACAGCTAAAATATTGATTAAATGTCATAATTACCTGGAAAAAAACCCCCAAACATCTTGAATGAACTGAGTGAGTGAATGTTCAATCCAACTTTGCTAAAGGTTTCTGGTTTGTTGATTAAATATACATTTAGAAATGATGCACTGGTCCTGACAACATTTTATTTAGATACACCAACCAAATAAAAAAAAAAAACTCTCTGTCTCTCTCTCTCTCTCTCTCTCTCTCTCTCTCTAAACTGAAACCATCTTCGTCTGTTGTTTCCTCTATAGACAAAAACAAGGAAGGGGTATTTAGTTTTTATTTCATGCAAAACATTTTCATCTCGTTTTTATTCGTCAACGATAAGACACATGAACACAGTCTTCGTGTTTTTAGAACATCTGTGTAGTCTCGTCATCGTCTCGTCTTCGTCATGGGAAAAAGTCTCATCGACGAACATATTTCATCTCGTCTCATCTGACAAAATTAACACTAGACTTAACATAGCTAAACGTGCTTTAATTTTTCTGATGACGTTGTACACACAGTAGAAGTCCATGTTTATCAAGTCGCCTTTGTGATGAGTCTTTACAAAGGCAACTGGTAACTTTTATGAATATTTTCTCATCTTTACTTTTATTGTTCCCTTGCAAGAAAAACACTTTAGTGATTACTGGAACTTTTAATGTGTCAAACTGTAAGGGAATTTTGACTGGATTATGAAAACTGTGAATATTCACTTTCTTCGCTCGGAGGGGAAAAAATGGAAAATGCATTGTTCTGGTGCGCTGAGGCAGCTCATTTGTGATGCGTTTGTAATCTCTGTGAGCTTTTCAGATTTCAGAAGTCTTTAAAACACTTTAATATGATGCTGCCTGCGTGCTGATATTCAGTTCCATGTGAGATGTCAGTGGAGTAGGTGGTCTGTTGGTGTGGCCAAGGATGCATTTATATTCATGCTGCTGTGGCCATATGCAGCAAATACTGTCTGAGACCCTGAAGAGCTGAACGGCATATACTTCCATACACTACGCATATACTTCTCTGTGTGAACTTGAATGCATCCTTGAATGAATATTTAAGTACTTTAAAGACATCAGAACATTTCAGAAAGCCACAAAGATACATTTTGAGCATTTCATATATGCAGTGTTGCCTGAGCACAGTTGAACACAGTCTGTTTTCCTGGAGGAGACTCTCTGTTGTTTGTACGTTCCAGCAGAAATTCATGTAGATATTTTATGTACTTGAAAATTCAATCATTGCTAAAGTGGATGGCATGAGGAGAGGCGAGAAAAACACGCACAATGGTCAAAATTGCCATATCGACATTTAAAGTGTATTGATTGAGTCACAGCATCAACTAAAATAGTGAGAACGGGCAACAAAACATTTCACCGAAAAAAGCAGCAGGTACGTTTAGAGCCCCATTGTGATTTCAATTTTGCCAAGGAACGTTACAGGACTTGAAATTAAAGCATGTGCTACATTTCCAGATATAGATGTACTTGTTTATTTGAAATCAGATTTAATAAGAAGTCATTACGCATGCCAGGTCTGGAACGTACGAGTGTGACTAGATACACTTAGAGCCATCCACGTGTGATCAGATCAATCAGGGTCCATGTTGTCAGCGTATGAGCATTTCACACCAGACATCAGAGGTATCTATTTGTGATCAGATGTGGAAAAATGCACTTTAATGCCTAAAATGTGCCACAGTCTTGTCTGCTTTTTTTTTTTTTTTTTTTGTCTTTATACTCTCTACTTTTCTTCCCTCTTTATCAGATTGTAACGTAACCCTGATTCCCCCCCTTTTTTTCTTGTGTGTGCTTTTACTTTATTATTACCTGTCTATAACTTTATTTTTTTTCACTAATAAACTCACTGAATCCCTTCTGCCAGCCTCTGAGTTTGCATTTGGGTCCTCTCCCTGCTTTCTCGTCCTACGATTGAAACAATATCAGTATCAAATGCCTGATAGTTCTTTGCCAGATGAGACTTAACTTCAGATGACTTTGAATCTGGATGGAGGAAAAAAAAAAGTGAAAATGAATCTTGCTTTTTTTTTTTTTCTGGATGGATGTTAGTACATTCCGTCATTGTTAATCTCTAATCGCCAACGCCTAAAGTTGAGTAGTCAGCAGAATGAAGCTGGCTTCTGTGTCATCTCTCTCTCTCTCTCTCTCTCTCTCTCTCTCTACCCTCCCCCAGCAGCACACATTTTCCCAGTGCTTAAGATAAGTGACAAGACATCAGAGCCAAAGAAGTGCTTTAATGCCAAGAGAAAACTCTGTGCCTGTGCGTGGGTGGATGCTTCCTTGTGTGTGTGCGTGTATGTGTGAACATCTAAAGTACACACATGCATCTCACTCAGTGTGATTGTAAACTTATTTGCTTGTACTGTAAATATTTGTGTAGGAATACCAATGACAGTGTGTGCCTCTTTTTCTTTTCTTGGTAAGACTAACCATCACCCCAAGCATCAGACGACTTCACCACCGACCCCCATCCCACAACTCTAAGCCTTCCGCCCGCCCCACGCTCTTTACTCTGTTGAGCTGGCTGTATGCCACCACCCACCTTCCGCCTCCTCTTCTTCATCCACCTCCTCTTTTTCTCCTGTCCTGCATTTAACTCTGCTGCCGCTGTAAAAGTGCTGATTCATCATCACTGGCCAGAGACTGTACAAAGCTGACACGGGTCAGGTGTGGGGGGTGCATGTACACTGATTTCTCTGAATGTACATATGGGCTAGTGGATTTGTAATCAATACTGTGCCACCGTCCAGCCTCCATGCTCATGTAAGGCCATGGCTGCGTTAATGAACTGTGATCCACAGGGGGTACATTATGACAGCCACTAACTTTATTATTAAGCCCCGTGCTACAGCCCTGGGAGAGTATTGTGACTTAAAGTGAACCCTTAATAGACATGTAGGGTTTTTTTTTTTTTTCATTCTCCCAGTAATGTGGACTTATGTTCTGGACACTGGGTCTTAATTGCCAATCAATGTAGGGGGAGGTGTTCTGAACGATGCAAAGATTTTTTTTTTCTTGGACTGAGTTCAGGATGCGATCACTGGGCCTTAATGGAAAGATCCACGAGTCACTGCAAGACTAAAAACATTATTGCTTTTCTTCTATGTGAGCCATAAAACACTTAGAATAGAATGTGAGGCCAGGAGGGCAGTGATATGTCACTACAGAAAGGCTTTAAAACCATTCGGAAGCCCCAAACCCAGCTCACTGTGTCACATTTAGTCTGATAGGAAACACATTTCACAGACAATATTGCTTCAAGACTTGGGAGCATGAGGTGACCTTATGAGTGTTTCCTCACATATTCCTCATATTAGGTTATTTTCTACATATTCGGGTGGATTTTTAACTCCATGTAGTGTTTGTAAAAGTGATGAGCAAAATTCTACATCCATTATTTCTTTTTACTAATATTAACAAATACAAAACATCTTAATTTGAATTATATAATCTGTGACTAATGCTTCCCTTTCTTGTGGAATATTAAAAATGCATTTGCATTTTACCCTCCACAAATGATGTTTGGGATTTTTAAAATTCCAACAGAGTAGCTGGTTTTTCAGCTTTTGCAAAGACCTACTTATTATGGAGAAGATGTGATGATTTTCATGTACTGTATATTATGCTTATCTGATGCTGAAGGCACTCTCTCTCTTCTTAAATACCCAAACAAATAAATGAATGCATTTATCAAAGATGCAAGTGCTACTCTGTTTAGCCGTCACTTGAAATAAGTATGTTAAATGGTAGACACACAAAGCAGGAGGCACCTTTTTTTTCCACATTCATTTTAATTTTCCTCCAAACAGAATGTATTTTAAACACATTTGTTATAGCCAGGTTTCATCCACAATGAATATTTTGCTGTGTCATGTTTCTGATCCTGTTTGGCCACATGGATTTGATAGAGCTCTTTCTTCATTCTCATTTGACATTCAACAGTGTTGCTCATGTTGTTCAGGTTCAAATTTTTAATTTGATGAGTGGCAACAAGGTGCTAACACCTTTCTGAAATGAGCTGTCCAAACAAGTTTTAAAATATCAAGCAGTATACATGATTGCGTACTGAATCCCATGTGTCCCCAATCATAATAAGGTGGTTGCATTCCATATTATGTTTATAATTACAACCGTCACGGCACATTAACTCAGTCATTGTTGATGAAATTAATATCAGAAAATGAGTATGGCCGTTTTAATATGTAATATAGGCTTCACATGTGGTTGCGTATTTATGTACTTCCACAACTCCGTACATTGTGGGCTAATGATTTCAGCAAAGGCCAAATTCATCATCTGTAATGTCGCTAGAATCTAAAGCTATGAGTTAATGCAACTGCTAAATCACATTAGATAGTGCCTTCTGTGATTATGGATCTATATATCAGATTTAGCTGCATTAAAAAAAAAAAAAAAAAAATCAATCCTTTACCTTGCTAACGTATAGGATTCATCATCTGTCTTGTTCAACATACACACACAAGTAGACAACAGTACTGAGCCTGAAGTTGACTTGGTGATAGAGGTGTTTGTCTTTCCAGCCCATTACAGAAGAACCTGTTTGGAGAAATCTAGTAGAAGCAAAACAATTTGTGAAGAACCTCATTTCATAACTTAATGGGCCATATCATTACATTGATTCTTGATTTGCTCACACACTGAACTGCTCCCTCATGGTTCACTTGACATGATTGCACACAACAAAGAGAAAAATGTGGAATGTGTAAATGGTTTGCACTTGTCTTGTCTATTGAAATGTGTAGCCCACTGTTTTCTCCCCCAAAATTTGTACTTCCATGTGTAAACCTCATTCATCTGGTCAGCCATTTCCATTGAGAGAATTAAGGCGTGTGTTAGTCTAACATGTGTCCTAGCTTTGTGTGTGTAAAATATAGGTATGTACATATGTATATGCATCTGCAAAATGACCTTAGTCAGTGTAGTCCAGATGCCCCTGCAGCATGTTGCATGATTGGTGTGTGGAGCCACTCTGGTCAGGAGAGCAGCAGCTGCTTGGCGGTCTGGTCTGTTTCTTCAGAAGGCATATGTGTGTCTGACTGGCCAAGCTGTTCAGGGGTCACACCAGACTGAACTCTTCATAAGGTCATAAGCAACCGCAGCAGCACAGTGCAGACTGTAAACCATGTCTCAGGAGTAAGAACCTAATTAGAAATGTTTTGGGATGTTTTACTGAAATTGCTTGAAAGCACATTAAGAGCGCGCAATTTGTTTATTTATTTTTCCACTTCCATTTTGCTTGGCTTTCCATTTTTCCAATTACAATGGAAAAATGGAAAGTGATGAAAACACAAGTGGAATGTTAAAGTTTCAGTTTAATGTTTTATTAACACAGTCAAATGTCAGCTTAAATGCTCCTTCACTTTTTGGAAAAAAGTATTTACATACTGTATAAGATTTTTTAAGAGACAAAGTTATAACTATCTTTACCTGACTGTACAGGGATTAAAAAAAAGTGGGTACATGCCCATATGTAACAGTAAACACAGTGAAAGAGGTTTACATTATAACAACTACATGAAAAGAAAGAAAGAAAAGTAAGTCTGAGTAAGGAAGAGCTGGTTAAAAGGTGTCATTTTGATGTTTTAAGAATTAGGCTGTTCTAATAATACCAACTTTAAAAAGTTCGATGGCTGTGAATGATTTATTGATAGAACCCTGTGTGACAGCCTCGCTTATTCTAAAAAGTCAGTGCTCCTATTGTGGTGCAGTATTAAAATGCACTTCATAAAAGGAGGCACGTTAAAGGACTCTGAGAAAGAGGCAGAAAGCTCTGGACTCCCCACATTCTGGCAATAAAATCATCTCCTGCCTCAAGTCATTTCATAAAATGGCAGCGATAAAGAGATAGACTGCTCTTTATTGTTTTTAGATTGCGGGCACTTTGTGAACTCTCTGCGCCTGTGTCTAGAATAATGTAAATATTTCACAGCTATGTGCCTGCTAATACATAAAACAGATATATAAGTCCAATAAAGCTGCATAACTGTTTGTGCCTGGCTTCTCCTGAGGGGCCAAACACTTTAGCAGTGGGATATTCCCCACTCAGCTGTCAGAAGGGACACTGAGGCTTCTCTGATGAATGGCACACACCTGCTCGGCCTCAGAGACCAACTGGGACATACACCCCCAGTACCATGACCACGTTCTTGAAAAGTACCATAAAATGTTCCAAAACTCCAAAGTGCTGAGTAAGAACGATGTGTGAAGACGTGCAGAACAGTTTTGGTTTGAAGCTGTTTTTCTCCACCCACGTACAAATCTGCTCAAATTAATCTGTTCGACTCAATCAATCACACGTTAAATAATTGGTGGACAAGAACCGAAATGTACTCAGGTCTTTTGAGGAAGTCTCTTTTTTTTTTGCAGAGTGGGTTCAAACAGGTATAGCTTAAATATATGCAGGCTCATGCTTGTAAACAAAAAGAAAAGGAAATGAGTTTATTGAACTCTTTATCGGCAAATGCTTTGTGGCGTTTATCGCTCACACCAGCTCATAACCAATACGGCGCAGAACAGACAAGGAAATTGTTCCATACTGTGGCCAGCATTGCAACTATGCAATCGCCCAGGACAACAAAAAAGCTCCCCTAAACAAATAGCTGCAATCAGAATGGATGCCATCTCTTGGCATTACTTTAAATGCCAGCAGCAGACAACATACTCATTAAGAAGATGATGATGGAGGGGAGTATTCAGATGGACTTGTGGTGGAAACACAACAGCAGACAAAACAATGGCCCTAAATTGAGAGGGACGATTAGCATCATTATCAATGTCATTCACTTTGTTTTGTTTTGAAACATAACAAGGACGATGCATTATGAATTTTCTGAACTGTTGTGAAAATTGTTTGGCATAAATCAAACCACAGTTGAACCAGAGGAAAGAACAGTAAGTTCAATTTGCATTGCCATCACATTTTTTCGATTGGATGTGAGCTACATTTCAAATGTTCGATCATAAATTTGTGTAAACTCTGCAAATTATTTCAAACTTCAGATGTAGCCCTCCAAAACATTTCTCACAATAATTCTAACATAAAATTCAATCCACAGATGATAATAAAAGGAAAGTGAATTTCTTGTAAAATACATAACATTGAAGAGAAAAACATTCCAGGATTTGCAGAGAGAGAGAAAAAATCCTGATTGTACTTTCTGTTGTTGCCCCCCCCCAGTATATCAAACAGGTATGAGTGCAGTAGTAGTGGCAAGGGCTTTACAGCCTTTCCCTACATTCCATCAAAATGAGAAAAAAAGAAATTGAACAAAATAGACCCACTGGTCGCCTCATCTTTAAATCTAAGTCCTTGCTTGCTGTCTTAAACGATTACAGAGAAATGAAAACACACATGGGGATTTACAGGCATACGGCCTGACCTCTCATCCATTTTACCTACCACTGGGACCCATTGTGACCCTAAAATTGCCAATATTGAAGCTCAGTGGGGTGAGTAAGAAACAAGGAGGGGGAGACTTAAAGACAAGACAGCTACAGCTGTGCTCTGCTCCAGCCTCACAGAGACAGAAGAAGAGGGGAAAAAATCATAATCTCACGCTGTCTGATGCAAGCTTAAATGCTCTATTGCTTTGCCGATCACGTTGCGCTCCCATCATCTTTCCCTGGCGTCTCCAAGACAAATCTGGGTTGCTGCCATGCACACACACGCAAACCACTATGCACGGCAACAACAGCAGCTGAGGCGTGATGAATGACGCTCTCGTCCTGACGGGTCCCTGTCGATGCATGTTCAAGTGGATGGGATTGAATTTAACCATAGAAATGACAGGCCATTCTTTTTTGGGGCATGGGGCAGGCTACATGAATGGTTTGTGGCGATGAGGGGCCTGGTGATTGATGTCCCATGAGGAAGAGCCAGCAAATCTGTAGAGAAAGACAAGGGAAAACCACCCTTGTCATAAATGTGAGCGTCTGGAGAATCCACGGGTTGTGGTACTTTTCCTGAACCTAGCCACTCCTTATCCTCTTTACCACCTGATCCCTGTTTGAAGGAGCTTATACCTCTCCTCATCCAAGTAAAATGGTCCTATTTATCACACCCTGACATTTCTGTCATCAGTGGCCAACAATGTTGTTGGATGAGACAATTGAGCCATGCTTCAGAGAGCTGCAGTGGAAGATGCCTCCTCTTTTGTCTTCTGAAGGGATATGCAATATCCACTTCTAATTGCATTTTTGTTCAGAGTTTCAGAGACTTGGTAAAATAAATCCAAAAATCACATATTTCTAATGACAACAAAAAGAATTGTTTGTAGTTTAAAGGTTTGATATGTAACAATATGAAGAAATGAATATATATTAGTTACTTTTAAAATTGTGATCAGATTGTTCCTTCCAAAATGAGCTCCCATTTCCCCACAAAAATCCCTTTACTTGCTTCCAAGTGCCCCACTGGCACTTTTTAGCTCCTCTACAGTGAAAACACTGTACCACATTAGGACCTCCAAGGGGAGAGGACTTGGCTCTGAAGTGTAAAAGTACAGGGTCCAGCCAAAGTAAAGAACAAAGGTCTGTGAGTAAATAAACCTCCATCATTTTCACACATGGATTGGCTACCACAGACTGCAGACCTTGAGAATTTTTGGGACATACCGTAGAAAACTTTATGCAGCAGACTGACTCTCCCATCAAAGCGATTGCAAAAGCAATGCATGGCTGAATAATTTCAAACATGTCCCACAATCAGTGCCAAAGGTGGACTGAAAAAAAAATGTGTATGTTGTTTCTTTTTTTGGCCTTTCAGTGAATCTTCAAGTGTTCTGCCACTGACAGCTACTGGGTTCTGGCTCCAAAAAGCAAAGATTTATTTACAAAGTAGAACTTCATTGAAATCCTCTAAATATAGCCTATTAATTCTGTAATTTTGGATATTTGGACCCTCTGAGGGATCTGATGGTTTATCTGAAATATTTTTCCTCAGTGAGTTTCCATGCTCATTTGGACACTCAGTGCCCACCCACATAAGACCAGATTATCATGAGAAATTATGTGTGTGTGTGTTTTGGGGGGGGGGTGGCGGCAGGCATCCACAATTGTCAGACAGACGGACAGGGGGCTCAGTGACTGTCAAACTGTGAAAGTTAAACTGTAGTGATTGTGCTTGGTATATTACACAAACTATTGATTTTGATTGTATTAAGCAAATGCTTGTTGAAAGTTACTGTTTTGCCATGGCAGTAAGCTAGCATTAGCTCAACCACTTTTGACCAAATATGGTCATTTCTAAGCCAAAAAAGACAGTAAACACCGATGGCAGTGAATAACCAGTGGATTTTGCCATGGTTTCTCTGTCCACTTCTTAAATACAGTTTATGTTGATCTCACAACAAAATAATGGACTCCGACCACAGCACGGACTCTAATGAAACACAGACTTCAGTTAAATCCAAGTGCACGCGCAAATGTTACAAATAACAAATAATGTGAACATGTTTACAATGTGAATCACAACATGCTAATCTATCAAATGAATGTTTAGCCAATTGTGTATGTTCGTTTATGACTCGAAATGTAAACCGTAAAGCCCATCACTACTGAAACCTGTCTTAACATATAACCCTACTCATCACTGCAAACAATTACAAGTGGACCTGCCATCCCAGCGTAGGGATCCAGCGCTCAGAAGGAAATGCTGAAGCCTCCTGAACAATGGAGGGGTTAAGAGGGTGAGACCCCAGGAAGGATTAGGAGCATGTTTTCTACTATCTTCACTTCTGCAGGCATCTCTGCAGACCTCTCTGAAGCCCCACAGCCCAGTTGAGCTTGGCTCCGTCTTCTTATCCACTAAAGTCCTGGAAGCAGCAAAAAAAAAAAAAAAAAAAAAGATTCCGAGTTCCAGTCTCCAGATCAGCTGGGGTAACTGACAAAGATGCCTGATCTCCCCAAGTGTACTCCACCCACATCTCCCCCTCCCCCACACACTGTTACACACACAGCCATGCAAAGAGAGAGGGAGTCTGCTAATTCGCTAACATCATTGTAGTGAAGAAGAATGCAATTAAAATTGCTCTTGATAATTAACCCAGATCCATCTCCAACCCCATCTCTGCTGATTATATAAACGGCCATTACCAGTGAGCTATGAATATTCATCAGTCGCGAGTGGTCTTAAGATGGTAGTTTATTTTATCTTTTTGGGTAGTGGAAATGGGCATGGAGGGTATGGAGAGGGGTGGGGGGTATTTGGCTGTGACTGATTACCACACAGACATAGAGAATGTAATCCATGACTGTAACTTCAAAGTGACTCTGTTATTAATTAAGTATTTTGTTGTTTATTTGTCATTAAGTTGCACATTTCTGTATCTTGCTGTACGATAATTCTGTTTGAGGTCTTACTTGTTTGCAGTCCCAACAATTAAGTATTCTATTAATTACACTGCTTTCATGTAAATTAGAATCATGCATATTTGTGATTGCAAAACAATAAAACACAAATAATTTTATTCATACAGAAAATATAAAACAATCTCTAGGCAAACAGAGAGGAGTGTGCATGTTGTGTTTTCATATATTATTAACTTTTATCAAACTATAATTATCTTCCACACATTTTCAGACTCAGAAAATCTGTCAAGCTCAAAGTTTAGTTCAGGGAGTTGACAGAAATAGGTTTCAGTATATTATAAATGGAGAGAAGATAATCAGTCTTGTGAATTGTGACCACATTGTGTCACTGCTGTGATCTTGCTATAAGACTTCTGCAGCAGCAAACAGAGCAGAACAGAGAGGAGACAGAAAAGGAGTGGGAGTGAGGGAGCAGGAGAGGGAGAGTGAAAGAGGCGGAGAGAAACCTTTCATGATAAAAACTGCCCGCTCGCCGTGCGATAAATTGGGAGATGACACAAGTCACAGCACAACAAAAGGGGAGAACATTGGATGGGGACCCTTCAGTGAGAAATTGATGAGATCGTGCCTGAAAGAATTGTCTCTGTGAGCCAAGACTGGGGCTTAGCTCCCAAAACACTCCCGGATTAAGACAACATCCCACTGGAGGTGGAGTTGGCATGAGCCCATTAGTCCCTCATGAGTTCTCTGACACTTTTCTCACTTTTTTGTATCAGCTAATACCTTGTCTCCTGCTTGGCATAGCTCCTTTATTGTTCAAGAAAAATAAATACAATACCCCCGCACCCCCCCAAATTGCAGACGCTTCAAAAACAGCGATAAAATTAATGGACCAAGATGGATGTTGAATGTAGGATTTCCAAAGCAAATCAGTCTGATCATGGCTCACCTAGATTTGAACACGGAAATACCATACTGAACAAGGGTTCAGCACTCCACTTCTGATTAAATGTGATAAATGTGCAATATCTGACATTAATGGTCGCTTCTAAACGTTAAGTGCACACTTCGACAATTGACTTCATGTGTTGTGCATGTGATGTTTCCTATTTTCTAGAAAAGGTCATGTCTTATGATCAGGAATCAAAATCATCATGTTGCAAAAATTACATTTGAATGAATGAATAGTTTATTTTGGTTTGTACATTAATCATCACCGTGCACAGTACAACAACCATAACAAACACACACACACACACACACACACACACACACACACACACACACAAAGCATTTAAATAGTGTCAGTTATAAAGGTATTAACATTGTGGTGTTGTGTACAACCCCTCTAAAATAAAATCTTGGGTTTAACCCTTTCATGCATGAATTATGACAACCTTAATCAAGATTATTTTGCAGTATTTTTATTCCTCTTTAGGCATTAAAAAAACAATGTGATTGAGACTTTTTTATGAAGCTATTTTTTATGGAGTTGCAAAAATGTCCAATAAACTGGACACCAAAGAAGCAAAGAAACAAGTATTTACTGATATACTGTGTGAAAATGATGAAAAAAAAAAAAAGCATTTTACTACTGTTAATCTGATGTTTTTTCCACATTTTTACATACTCTAACATTAGTCATTACTCACTACTAGGAGATAACATGCAGAAAAAAAATCTTTGTTGTTAATTACAGTCTAATAAGAATAAAAAGCAATTGATTTACACTCAAACATGTTAGATCAGGTTTATGAAGAACAGCAAAAATACTGTAATGTTATCAGTTGCAGTGTATGGGATGATGTGTAAGTGTCACATGTGTTGGCTGATATGGAACTAAAACAAAATCCATGAATATACAAGAGAACAGATGTAGAATACCTGTCCACTGTAGTGACCACTATGCATGAAAGGGTTAATGACATGTAAGTTAAATCAAGTATTGTAAAACCAATAATGTCTTCTCTTGCACAAAACTTCATCCGTACATACTCTAGCATTTATGTATAGCAGGCAAACATCACTTGTACAGTTATTGACTCTCCGGTGCAATCTCGGTTCCTAATGAAAATTTACACTTAATCTCTCTGTATTTTTGCCAGAGGGGGAAACAAGTGGGGTGAAACACAACCAATGAAAATCAGATTTTTGCCTCATATCTTATTGCAAGTAAAAGTGGAAAAACTTCTTTTTGTAACCTTTCTCAAGCCTCCCACAAAATCTCCCTCCCTCAACTAAATCAACATTTGCAGTATTTAAAGTAAGTTAAACTAGTTGTACAAGCCTGTCAGACTGCCCATCAACTTTACACCCAAGATAAATAGGGTCTTGATCTGCATTGTTGACTTGATATCATTCCAACCACACATGTCAGTGACCCACCTAAGGAATGAATCACTCAGATTTGTACAGTGTCAATAGAGCTGCCCACACATACGAGTCTATGTGATACACAAGGAAATGCACTTATTTGGGCGTTATCTGTATTGTGGTGGGAAAAAACCCATGTGATTCTTAGAGTTGTATGAGTTTAACAGTGCAGTTGCTGAGGTTTGGTAAACTAATCAGCTGGAAGCCCCTTAAATGTGCCCTTAAAAAGCCGAGTGTTTACAAGTAGCATGAAAAAAACCCAA
This sequence comes from Ostorhinchus rueppellii, assembly GCA_030068375.1. NCBI lineage: Eukaryota > Metazoa > Chordata > Actinopteri > Kurtiformes > Apogonidae > Ostorhinchus > Ostorhinchus rueppellii. The sequence continues at coordinate 31,633,378 of JAQQZY010000023.1, forward strand.
TTAGCATTTGTCGTGGTTGATGAAAGGTTTGGTGTTTCATACTGTGCATGATCCAACACAGAAGATGCCAGATAATGCAAAATATGTGCAAAGTCCTCCCGAATATTTACATGTGATGCAATGGTTCAAAAACAGAACTCATTATTGGCTTACACCAGGGGTTCCTAAAGTTGTGTATGCACACCCCAAAGGGTACACAAGGGGTACTTGAACATTTTTTTTTTTGGAAATATACATTAAAATAGTCATCATGTACTAAATATAAAACAAATAATGAGAATTAATGATGAAATATAAAATACAATAAATATATTCATATAATAGTTTTATTGTTAACCATCTTGTTTATGCTTTGGTAACATTTTAAGAACATTTCGATTTCGTATAATTCAAAGCAAGTTTATTTCAGTAGCTAAGTAATTATTTTTTGTTGGTGAAAGGTTGATTTATTAATTAACGACCAATTTATTTGTTTTTCTTATCAATGAAAGAGGACACTTTTCAGTTTATATTTTGCACACAAAAATGTGTGTTTTTTTATATGTTAAAGTTGAATATATGTTGTTTGTTTAAAACTTCTGAAAATATAAACAGACAGATTTAGCGCAGGAACAGATTTTGCCTCATTTTTTTCCAATCAAAAATACTGAAGCAAGAGTCGGGGGTAATTGGTAAAGCAATTCATTTCAGGGGTACTCCCCTGTAAAAAGTTTGAGAACCACTAGCTTAGATAATATGTTGTGGGACATGTAAGGATCATACATGCTGTTTTTAACCCTTTCATGCATAGTGGTCATTACTAATAGGTTAACTGGTCAACCTAAACTTGCCCATAGGTGTGAATATGAGAGTGATTAGTTGTTTGTTTTCACTCAGCGTACTTGAGTCCATACTGTACTTGGATACCTTCACACCTTTCCTGTAGATGTTGCATTCACACACTGATACTGCAGCCCGTGACAGAATATGAATGGGTATTACTGCGCTGAAACAGTAGGTGGCGGTGTGGAAGAAATTCAGTTGCTATCCTACAAACGTGGAAGTCAGAAGAAGACAAACCCTTCTGAGATTTAATTAATATATTAAGGGGAGATTTATAAGGTGAGAGGGTTAGGATTTTATTTGAATTTGTTACGAAAACGGGGTTAATGATGAGATTATAGGAGCTTGTATGTTGATTTAGGGAGTTATCTATTAGTAATATTATTTTTGGTAGGATGTTTTTTTTTGTGTTTTTTTTTTTGTGCTGATGGAGATGAATGATCCTACTCCGTGTCGGTTGATGGCGGTAATGCACAAGTTTTGTTGCCCACTGCCATAAAACATCAAGAAGAAGAAGAAGAAGAAGAAGAAGAAGAAGAAGATGACAAACCCTTCCGATCTGCCTCTCCATATCAGACAGGCCTCCTCTGTATCTGTTTTTAAATCCCTTCTTAAAACTCATCTTTTCTCCTTGGCTTTTGAAACCATGTGAGATGTTTGAATGTATTATTTTTATTCTATAGATTTTTTTGGTATTGGTTTATTGTTCTTATTTTTTTGTTGCTTTTAATTGTACAACTTTTCACGTTTTCAATCTGTCCTTGTATTTTACTTGGCTTGGGCATGGACACTCACAAAGCAACGTACCGTGCTGGAGTGCAGGCGGTCCAGACCCAGGACTACCTTCTCAACTGGACTCGGGCACGGAACAGGTGCATTTGTAGCGGTTGTGTTAAATGGGACAGAACCACTTCAGACACTCGTAGTTTATTTCTGGCAGAAGGATATACAGTCAGTCTCATCTTTAACCTGAACATGTTTTCACACTGCTAAGCTAAAATAAAAAATGTGCAAGTTGGCTAACTCACCACGAGTCAATCATGCCATGAACAAACAAGCAAAAATGGTCACTTTCACACAATAATATGCTCGATCCATAGAGAGCTAAACGTTACACAAATACGATAAAGCAAAACACCCACTTAAAAATGAAATTAAGATGGATAATGTAAAATAATGACAGGACTAACAATAAGTCTATTTACCAGGTAGATGGCACAGCAAAACTGTTACTATCTCTGGGTTGCACGACCCTGGTCAGCAGGGGTGCTGCATTCAATGACCATAAAATAAAATAGTAACAAACAAAATCAGAGTTAGAAATGGCAAGTGGAATCATTACATACACCCACTTAAATATGAAATTAAGATAAATAATGTCAAATAATGACAGGACTAACAATAAGTCTACTAAACGGGTAGACAGCACAGCAAAACTGTTGCTATCTCTCTGGGTTGCACAACCCTGATCAGCAGGGGTGCTGCATTCAATAACCATAAAATAAAATAGTAACGAATAAAATCACAGTGTTAGAAATGGCAAGTGGAATCATTAACTCTCTTACACATTCACAAGGATAAAATTAAGTGGACTTTGGGGTCCAGTGTACTTTGATACAGACTCCAGTACGCTGTGTGAAAATGCCCTGTACCTGTAGGTCAGCCCTGCCACTCGTCCAGGGCAAGCCCCGCCTTCACCCATAGGTAGCTGGGATGGGCTCCGGCACCACCCACGACACTAGTGAGGATACATGAATGAATGCCTGCTTTATTACTGTGCAGGTAATGACTGAGTGTTTACAGTAAACACGAGGACACCTGAGAACATGCCTCTTGCAATAAAAACTAAAATAAGGAGAAGTATTAAGAAGGTCAAACTATATGAGCCATCAGTTCAGTTTTGTATCTGACTGCTTGTTCACTGGAGTGTGTAGGTATATGCTTGCCTTTGTCTGTGCTCCCATGGTATGTCGAAGCCTGGAGCATAAACTCCTATGTTTTATGTTTTACTATAAATGTCACAGTGTAGAAATGGTATGATGACTTACGGTGACACTCAGGTCTCATACACACACTAAATGTTTAAGTATCTCTGAGAACCACATCATTCCCTTCGAACCAGAGTTTTCATTGAACCAACATGGATCTGAGGATCTGGTTATGGAAACATTTCGAAAACCAATGAAGCATTTGATTCACAGCTGTGTGGAGGGAGAAGTTGTCAGGAGGTCAGCGCGTCTATCACCTCATGTAGTCGCACACACACTACAAGAAGAGAACACCATCTGGATTTGTGAAAAAAGTAATAGCGTTCAGGTTTTTTGCTGGGAGCCTATTTAGCTTTACTATCAAATCTCCAATTGCACTTAAGTTAATGTTTGATAGTAAGTTTTTGCTTTTATCTATAGCTGTCAGCTTTTTATTTTCAACAGAGCCTTTTGTAACTTAATGCATCCAAATGCAACCATGTGAGATTCTCTGAAGTAACGTAGATGTGACACATGACAAAAGAGTAAGTGGTCCATTGTAATGTAGTAGCGATCAAACGAGGGTTTGTACCATATACTTTCTACAATGTTATGTAGAAAAGCTTGAATCAGCATAAAACACCAGGCCCCATTAATGTGTTGGCTGATTTATGATCCATCAGACAGTTAATTAATTTGATGAGACACAGCAGAGTGTCACTATCAAGGAGGGTCATTCGAAACAGGGGACTACATTTTTTTTTTTCCCAAGGATAAAATTGTCAAGTGGATCTGTGTGCGAAGGTGCTTCATTTTGGTCAAATATAAATGAGAGAGAGAGAGGAAAAAAAAAAAGCGAACAGGGATGTCATCTTTAAAAACACAATTAGAAGGATGAAATAGTCCATCAAATGTTCTTATTTTCATTTCCTCACAACACTTCCATCAATTTAATCAGCAGAAGAGGACAGTCATATTACACAGCATTGCTAACATTTCTGGCCTGACTGACCGTTTCAAAGAGGTAGATTAATTTTGTCAAAAATATGATGGGGGTCTTGAAGCCACTGGAAGAGGAAATGAGGATGTCTGAGTCAATTTTTCTGCCAAATGGAGTGGCCATTATCTCAAGTCTCAATCTTGTTTCTCTCCACATACATCTGTCATTCTCTTCTTTTGGCTAATAAAATGAAAAAAAAAAAAAAAAAAAAGAATGTTGGGGAGTGGGCCTCACATTTTTACTCAATTAATAACTAAGCAGTGAATGGAAATGTGCTTCAGGACAACTACCTGCATCTGTCCTGTACTCAGTTGCTCTACACACATCTTCATCCCTCACTATCTCACCCACTCTGTGTGTGATTTATCTATCAGTCTGTGGTAGGATTGACTCTCTGCTGTACAGCAGGCCATTAATGCCTGGGGGAGATTCACCTTGCCAGGCAGCAGGCTCAAATGAAAAACTAAAAGAGCACATTAACTCATCAATATGAGGGCATGAAGATGAAAACAGTTGTCAAAGGCCTGCCAGATATAACTGATTGCATAATGCCACTCTATTGTATGTAAGTGAGGTCATGGGAGTCAAACAGCAGCTAAAGACACAAGGAAGTGAGAACACAGAGTCCTCAGCGTCTTTGATAGACGCTCTGCACTGAAAAATCTCTGCAAACACACTGAATGTGTCATCTTCAAAACGAGGGCAAGCAGAGATTACATTATTGCTTTTATATATTGTTGTCAGGGTTTTTTAAAGCCATACGGCAGCGTTTACAATAACCTCTCAGCCAGTTTAATTTGTGGCTGAACACATATTTATTCATTCCCAGTGTTAATACATGGCTGAAATCATACTTTGTGGTTCTTCCTTAATCTGATCAGTGACTATTTCATAGCGCGCAACTGGTATCAACTCTAATCACTGTTTTTCCGGCAGTTTTTTCGTCTTTTGAGTGTGATCCTGTGCACACAAAGACATTTTCTGAATGGTATTCTGTCGTCATGCAGCATGAAACACTGTGTGCAGAACACATTAGCGTTGGGTGTCCTAGAGGGGCTGCATCACTCAATACAAGTCACAAACCATTTACCACATGGTGGGGGAAGCTGCTTCCACTGCAGAGTCCCTCACACCATCTCAAGAATCATTGCATGCTTCGACACAAACCACTGGGAAGGCCAGTACATCTTCACGCATAATTTCTGTTTATTTCACCCTTTTACATTTTGTTCTTGTTATCAAATGTGCTCAAAGCTATTCTAGCATCAATCAATTTATATAATTGGGCTTTAATTGGAAAGCTCATATCTGTAAGACATGAAATTTAATTTGATACAAGAACACATTGAGTTGTGTCAGTTTAAGTTGCAATTATATGTGCATCACTAGGCAACAATCCCTGCAAACCTGAAAAACACCCACAGTCTATTTTAGCTGACATGCTAAAATAAGCTGTTTTCTCTCCTGTGCTTTATTTCCTGAGTTGTTACACCCTGAATACATTTCTGAAGAATTTACCTCTTGTACCCTGTGGAATGGATCTTTACATTGCCGTACAGAGTTCTGGCGCTCAAGCATGGGATGTTCTTGCATATTAAATTGTCTTTTTTCATCTTCCAACAGGCATACAGACGAAGCTGTTCCAGAACCTTAAATTTACTCTTTTAAGCATAATATGTACAGCCAGATCCTTGTGCATATATACAGTATTTCTGTCTTTTTCAACTTTCAGCTTCCTTTTGATTTCTATATTTTTTATTCATCAGTGGAAATTTTACATTAATTCCACCGCCAAGGCTTATCCTGTTATGCTTTGAGTGGAGGTCATTTTAGCACACAATTACATCAGAATTGAAGTAGACAAGAGAAAGAAATTTATTCTTCATGTAAATCACTCTCCCACTTCGAACTAAATGTAACACAGATTGTGTAACCTCAGTAATAATCCTGTTAAACAATTCTTAAGAACTTGGGGACGAAATAGACTTCAGATAAGAGCTGTTTTAGGTATCTCTTCCTCTGGAAAATCCGCTGCTGGACTGAGGTGTGAGGCGGGAATCATAATGAGGTGATAAATAAATAAGAAGTCTGGAAATTTTGCCAGTTCCTGTGTTCAAAAAGACAGAGAGCGGAAAGAATAAAGACAGAGGAAAAAGAAGACAGTGAGGGTGAGAAGGAGGGAGAGCGAGGGAGAATTGGATGTAGAGGCAGGAGAAGGCCTGAGGCTAGGATTCGTCTTGTCAAAGTGAGACCTTTAACTGGGTCCTGAATTCTGTCAACACGATTCTTTCACAGTCTTACACCATTTCCATCTGGGGCCCATTTCATTGAGGAGGATAGCTCGTGGTAGGAGGAGGCTGATGGGTCTTCAGACGCTGACATTGACATTGGCTCTGGACCCATGAATCGGAGCCAGGAATTTGAAGCAGCAGATGTGGGGAAACCATTTTATAGGCCTGGTGTTTTGGCTGTTCTGAACCACGCCAGACAGTGTGATAAAAGACAGCAGATAAAAGATGGAAGCGGCTTGTGTACCAGGTGCTTTAGGGCAGATTAACAAATAAATGTATTTGTGCTTAAAGCTCTGAGGAGATGTTACATAACCACAGATGATTTTATCTGTGCTACAGGTCAAAGAGGACCATTCATTTAAGACGTGTAAAGGAACAAACATGTCCTATTAGGTTTAAGTGTGTGTGTGGTGTGCTTTTTTTCTTCATTATTATGAGTTAATTGTTTGTTGGTCTTGTAGCCACTGATGATTTGATAACAGCACGTACAAGAATTTTGAATTATTTCCATCCAGCTCAGTCTTTTAGTTATTTATGAAGGCTGTTGTTGTCCCTCAATATAGTTCTCATCATTGCCACCAAAACATAGAGCATACACCTGCAAAACCAACATTTCTTCAGAATCATGTCAGAAAGGCTTTGGCAACCAGTGCTTTACCTGTAACTAACAAGTGGAGCCAGACACAACACAACAAACCCCGCCCCTCGTATGTACTGTACCTTATTTCAGCACGGCTCCAGCTGATGTCATCATGTCTATGTGTGTGCTGATGTCTCCATATCAATTGCTTCTACGTATGTGCCAATTTTGAAGTAAATTGAAACAAAACAAAATTGATTTTTTTTTATAGACATTTGAAATTTTGCCCATTATAAGTAAATGGTGTGTGTGTGTGTGTGTGTGTGTGTGTGTGTGTGTGTGTGTGTGTGTGTGTGGTGGGGGGGCGTATTGAGGTTCCAATACCAGCACAAACAGCAAATATACACACAAGAAATAGTACATACAAGAAAAGAGCAAAAAGAGAAAAAAAACAAGTCTGTAAAAAAGAAAACAGTATTGAACCCCCCCAAAATAGACAGACAGTTGCACATTATGAAGTGCTAGTAGAAATAATGAGCAAGGTGGTAATAATGATAATCATAAAAGTAGCTAATTGTGTTGTATGTATGTATATTATATATGTATATATAGTTTAATAATCAGCATAAAAGTTATAATAAGGTGGTAATACTACTACTACTACTACTACTACTACTACTACTACTACTACTGATAAGTGGTGTCAGGCATAACAAACCCCGCCCCTTGCGCATATTGTAGCTTATTTTGACATATCTCCAGCTGATGTCACCATATCAATTACCTCTAATATATGTGCCAATTTTGAAGCAAATTGAAACAAAATTGGCGACATGGTGGTGCAGTGGTTAGCAC
>JAQQZY010000023.1:31653788-31668257 GCA_030068375.1 Ostorhinchus rueppellii
TCACCAACCTGTGGTCAGTTCTCATAGATTCGGACATTGGCTGGGTCACCAGGAAAATGCTTCCACACACTTACTTATGTCTGGGGGCTGTGGGGAGACACTGAATTTGGCCTGGGGGTGGCGTATTCCTTTAATATCATACTCCACCAATTTTTATAAGTATCTTTTCTTTTTTCAAATCTCATTTCCATCAGAATATCAGTTGTTTCAAAATGGAAGAATGCATTGTAACAACTTTACTAAACAGAATCTTTTGACAGAGTTAGGTTCCAGCTTTTCAATCTTACAAACAAAATGTCAGCTCTGTTTGGAAAAGATTTAGACTAAATATTGTAAACATTAAACTGTTAGTTCAGCTGCAGTTGGTAAAAGTCCAATTTTGCCTTCTTTATGAAGCCACACTTTTGAACAACGACATGTCTTTACATTTTGGCAGAAAGTCTGTGTCTCAGTGATAGATTTTACTTGATGTAACAGTTCAGCACTTTCCTGCACACTAAAGAGCTGGTGGAAACAAAATGGCATGATGTAGATATTGTCATTTCCAGCCATAAAGATAATAATAATAATGGATTAGATTTTTATTGCTCTTTACAAGTCACTCAAGGCGCCTTCTCTAAGCGCTTTACATTATTGATCCGTTATTCATTCACTCTCACATTCTCCCTCCAGTGGTGGCGGAACCATGGCTGCCATTTCACCCCTCCGACCATTCACACGCATTCATACACCAGTGTAAGTGGCACTGGAGGCAAGGAGGGTGAAGGGTCTTGCCCAAGGACACGACGGACTGACTGGGAGAGAGGGGGATTTGAACCGCCAACCTTCATCGATCCAAACATCCACCGATGCAGATGCTAATGAACATCTGCATGATTAGTCAATTAAACATAAGAAAAGTGGAAAAATGGAAAATTCAGAGGAAGATTTTTACTTCTTTTATTTGATCTTATCCTGTGAACCTAGTTTATGTGTCCTTAATAAAGCCTGAATGAATGAATGGATGGATGATAATATTGTAATAGATGGTGTAAAAGCACTAGAGAGAGAAAGTCATTTGATAACTGCAACAAAAGTCACAGTGGGTTCTTATGGGTTAATTCAAACTATTTGCTGTATGGTAAAAAGGCATCCCCCACCCTTTTTTTTTTTTTTTTTGCATTATAATGAAACTGGGCCAATACAGATGTTTCATCTCTCCACTCCTTGGTATTGTGATTACATGGTTGTTGGTGGTCACATGTTGAGACTACCTCCATACACAGCGCTGTCATTTCATCCTATTGAGACCAATAGCATGCTTGATCCGGGCCCTTTTTATTTGCTCCCACAGATCCCCTTTTCTCACCCATTCAACCTTGATGGCTCCTTTCACACCACTGTCTGCACCCTCCCCTGGTAGCACAATGAACACCAGTCTGCCGCCCTGTCTCCCAGACAGACTTTTATCTGTTGAGAAGCTACAGCTAGTGGAAAGTCTTTTGTTACCTATCTCCGACGTGGCTGAATAGCTCCTTCCTTTGATTTGTACCTTGCCATTTTTCCTTCACACTGGATATTTTTCTCTCTCACACTTTTCAGATGTGACAAAAGTAATCCTCTGTCTTGCCTGTTAGATATGTGCCTTCAGTCCGAGCTCCTACAACTTCCCGATTAGTCTGTTTTAGAGTCCTTTGTGAAAATTACACACAAGGCTCAAAAGTAGAAAGTACCACGTTGACATCATAGCAGAAGATCAAAGAAAGTCGAAAGAAGTTGTTTTGTATGACTTTCAAAGAAATCCAGTTACTGTCACTACTTGGTTGAGATGCTAAAATGATCAAATAGCCGAGCTTTCTGTCAATTTCGACGACACATCTAAATTGTCCGAGACCATTTCAGCATGAGAAGTTATAATACAATGAGTCTGTGAGGCACGAGGGTTTTTTGGTTGGGTAGACTTGATACATTTGAGGAATAGCAGCAGCTTGCCTTGAAAGCACCTCAGCAACCTTCATCCCTTATAAAAGCCTCCCTTTTCTCACTTTACTGGTAAGAGAAAGCCGACAACAATCTTCTCCCAGCAGAGTGAGTGGCGGTGTCGGACAGGAATCAGCCTTTATATAGATTGTAATTGTTTCTCCCTGCTCATGCGTCTCTCTTCCCATCCATCTCTCTTTTTTCCCTGTTTCGGGCAGGTTTCAACCGCACAAGGTCATTGCTCTTAGGCAGCCGCACCTCGGCTTTATTGTTCCAGCGGGTCAGCGGGTCCGACACACATCACAGCTATTATTCCTCAGGAACAAATGGCCGTCCCACGCTTTGATCTATGGCCTTCCTTCACAGACACTTCCATAATACCCTTGACAGGATTTCTTTTTTGTCCTGTTCCCATTTTTGGTGATGATCCATCTCTTTTTACCACCTCTTCTTCTTAAAGTGCCATATCATTGGCGAGAGTGATTTATAATTACAGATTTGATAGAGTAGGTGTTGGTTGACATATTTTTGTGTTATAAATGTTGGCTTGATGACTGTGTATAAATTGAACCATCCTCTTGCAGAATTCTCCCATTTCATTGTTTATTTTATTGACAAAAATATATCAAAACAAATAAACTTTGCTTCTATTGTAATTGAAGACATTTTTAGAAAAAATATTGTAAGCAAACTATAAATAAAGCTTAGTACAGCAAACACAGAGAGGGTTCATTGTTTGATTGTTTGTGTGTACAAATGGTTGACATTCAGTGTTGGTAAATCTTCCCTGTGTTTGCAACATTTCAGACTTCTGAGGGCATATTTAACCTTTGGCCTGGATTTGAGCTGAATTTACCTGCAACATCAGCTTGTCTCTGATTAATGACTTTCACGTCGCATTTTGAGCCGCTCTCGTTAGAAGTCCAACAGTAGGATCATTTGGGCGACCCCCCCGGCCCTGTTTTACATATGAATAAGAAGCTTATCATTTGTGGCATTGCAGGTTGGCAACAGGCAGAGGTGGGGGTATGAGCGGGGGCAACGTGGCACTGCCCAGCAGAGTGATTTCTTTTTTTTTCTTTTTTTCTTTTTTAATTTTACATACTGCGATGTTGATGCCAAGGTTGGAGTCCTGCTTTAACACACTGGGGGCCTCCTGTAACGAGCTTTGAGCTCATTACTAAAAGCCCCTAAAAACATACCTACGCCATGAATAATGGATGGCAGTTGGGGGTGTCTCACACAACACTAGTGTACGTAAGGCTTAATTATGCAGAATTAGTCAGCCTTGGTGATGGATGCACTGACAGGTGGGCTTAGTGAGTCAGGCTGAAAATACACAGAAACACCCACATACACACACCTGCACTTTTGTTCAACCAGCTTCTTATAGAAGCAATAACTTTAGTCAAGAATGACATTAAAGTCACTTTTCAAAGTCACACCAGACCAGCGCATGATTTACGGGTGTGCAATCTGTTGAATATACTCGATGTATCACAGCTTCTTCTGTGTGTGATATCCTAAATGACTGTATTGCAAACATCAAAAACATAATTTACATAATTTAAGCTATCATACTAGCATCAAACGTCCCTCTTATGGCTCTCTCACACACACCTTCATGTTGGCAGCAGGGATCATTGTTCATTGTTCATCATGCATTGTTTTTAACATTAATTTTGCTAAGTTTGTGAGTGTTTTTGAGTCTGTTTATAATGAATCTTTAGAGTCTGCCAGCACTAAAGCCTCGAACACGCTGAAGATCTGCCAGCCGGGGCTAAGATGGCTGGAGAGTTGGCTAGAGAATCGGCTTGTGACCGATGAGTCGCCTGGACTGGCAGAGGATTATTGGCTGATGAGCCCTTGAGCAAGGCACTTGACCCCCCCATTTGTTCCACAGGTGCCTGATAGCCCACTGCTCCTAGTGTGTGTGTGTGTGTGTGATGCATGATCTAGTGATGGGTTAAAGGCAGAGAACAGGTTTCAGTGTGGTGCATGTTTACCTGTGTGAACCTACTGACACAATAAAGATTCTTCTTCTATTTTTCATATGTGAGGGAAGCAGCTTATGAAAACAACTCTGTTCATTGTCAAACTGATATTATCCTGACGATATTTTACATAACTGGCACCATCCACTACAGTTTCAATGTCCACACTACATCTGAATGTGTCACAGACATGAAAAGAATATTCAGTCCAATGTCTTTCTCTGTTGATCTGAGGTTGAATAAGAATCATTTACTGCTTGAACTTTACACTTAGAAATTAATTTGAAGGTAAAATGTATGACATTAAGCTGTCGCATCATTTATGAAATACTGTTTCAGATCCATCACACCTGCTACTTTTGACTGAATAATAATTTAAAAAAATGTCTTTCCTCTAAAGCCTAATTCCACTGTTATTGAAAATGGTTTTCTTCAGATACTATGAGGTATGGGACTCAGACTCATTCATGAACATACATGTATACATATAGTCTTCTCTGGTTTTGAGTGACAAATAATTAAAAAAGAAAAAAAAAGATATATTATATTTCTCAATGCAGCCGAGATGTGTTGAGAAACAATATCATTTTTGGCCCATACTTCTCACTTAATGTTAGAGTCATTTTCCTCATTATTCTAAGGTTTAATTAATAAATAAATAAACAACATCCGAATTTAGAAGTTAAAATATGTGATGGCATGCATGCATTTCTGTCACTGAGTGGTCTTGAATATTAAGCACGGACAGATCTACGTCCCCCTGTGCCATACGGGCATTTGTGTTGTTGTAAGACATACAAACCCACTATTATTGCACAAGTATTATCTAGTTGCACCTGAATTCCCTGCAGCCCATTCACATGCATAATAAATCTGGGAAATGTCAGCTGTGAGGCCTGGGGGAGAAGTGTGCCATTTGTTTAAGCTCTGGCTTGCGATACAGCCTAGTGCCATTGATGTTTGGATAGAAGTGAATGAATAAAGAATGCCGGCACTTGCATGTCAATCAGGGGTTTACAGGACCCTGAACATGACAAGCCCTAAGCCAACATATGTTGCTGATACTCAATAAGCCTCAAAACAATAACACAGAAGGATGATAAGTATTGTGATCAATGCTGCTCCTTTTATCTCGTGTGCAAACAGTTCTACTCACACACATGCATATCCGCACATCTGCTAATGTGTCACCGCGGAAAGTGATTAGCAATTTCATTAACAGGAGCAATAAAGCAGAAGAAATCACAACAACATAGCATTAGCAAGATGTCCACTAGAAAGAGCAGCAACAACAAAAAACAAGCAATTTAAATATTTTTCAGCTGTGAAAGTGTGCGTTAATTCTCACTAGTATGTTAAAAACCACAACAGGCGCCGTTTTGTTGTTTTAATAGACTTTCTGTTCAGCATCTGACAGCATATTGAAAGAGTTGCTCCAAGCTCTTCCTCTCTGTCCGACTGACTGACTGTGGGTTTTTGGTTGCTGACTCCTGGAGGCCCAGAAGTTTCCACTGGCTTGTTTTTCATTCCCACAATCCCTTTCCCTGCTAGCCAAATCACTGAGCTATGACTACAGGCCTGGTTGGAAGTCCTTATCTGCTATCATTAAAGATGCATTTATTCCATTGCCTCAGGTGCTTGTGGGTGTTTGTGTGTATGTGTGCGTGCGTATGTGTTTGTGTGCTTTCAGATGCCCTTTTCTTGTTTGCATGTGTGTGTGTGTGTGTGTGTGTGGTTGATGTACTGAATGTGTGTGAAAGAGAGAAGAAGTGAAACAGAGGAAGGGGGTCTAAATGTTTGTGTGTGTTTGTGTGGGCGGCTTCAGGGGGGTCCTGGGTGTGGAAGTGGATAAGGCTTTGTGTGTTTCTGTGCATCTGCCTGTGATGTGTGTGTTTTCTCCAAGGTTAACACACTCCTCCCACACTAGGCTGATCTAAATAGAGACAGAGCCAGGGTAAATGGGGATCAGAAGTCAAGCGCTGGCAACCATGCTAAATTATCGGCGGAAATCAACGCTGTCCTCATTAATTACACAAAAGGCCGTTAGTCATTTCCACCCTCCCCCTAACAGCCCGCCCTCCCAATGCCTCTCAAACTAACTGATGCTTCTCCAATGATTTCGCTCACTTTTGCACACACATACAGCATATACCCACACATTCCAGCATATTTTATGCTCTCGACATACGCACACACAAGAAAACAGAACAAGGGCATAGATGAAAGGAGAATCTGTCTTTGCCGCTGACATTGGAACAGAGCAACCAAAAGATAATGTAGTCTGTGAGTCACGCTCACCTTGAGTCCTTTCCCTCTTTCATTACAGCTTTCGTCTTCCACTAAAGGTAGCCGTGTTGTTGTTATCTTCTCAACAATCACTTCAATAATTTACGGCAATGAAACTAAGAGAGGTGTGCTCTGAATATTGTTGTTGATAAGCGGCAAAGTGTCTTCATTCTCCACAATGAAGAGCTGTAAGGGCATTTTAAAGTAGCTATTCTTTTAGAGTCAAAAAGACTGTGTTTGCAGGGGGGGGGGGGTAAGGGGAAACAAGTACAGTATCTTGGTTTGTGGGTTTGAAATGTCTCATTTGAATTTCATAGCAGTAGCAGAAAAAAAAAAAAATCTGGAGTTTGATGCTCTAATTTCAGGTTAATAAAAGTGTCTTATAGAAGCGTTTGCCTTCTTAATTTCTCATGGCAGGTTCTGCAGATGCTGTCAAATAGAGATGATTATATGTGGATCAGCACGGAGCATAAACCAGGTAGAAGGTTCTCAGTTGTTGCTTTGGGCATAGAGCAGCGAAATTCAACTTAACTGATGTTCACATAAAATATGTATAGCAAAAATTCTGTTTATTTATCTAAAGTTCTCCTTCCACGCTCACTGTAAATGTGAAAGTTTTTTACCGTAATCTTTTAGTTGTGCAAGTTCTTTCCCACTTCAAGTTTCTTATTTTTTTTTTTCATGCTGTTACTTTGTAGAGGAACAGCAGACTTGCCCGGGTTAGGCATCGATCCTAAGTGATGCCCATTAGGTTTAATGATGTCAGCTTTATTTTTGAGGAATCGTATTCTTTCTAACAGTTTGGTGTGGTACTGTAGACAGCGCCTGAGTACTAACAAACTAGTACTGGCAACCTTCTGGTAATCCCCAGATCAGAATCCTTCAGTGGCAAACAGCAGCGTATACTTACCAGTAATGAAACCAACTTTGCCAGCTACTTTGGCATTTGTGCTCGGATTTGACATGACATAAAATCCATAAATACAATCTTAACGTTTTTCTTCCCAGACAGATTTTAGTTTCACTTTTCATTTTGTGTAATTTTGTTATGTTTAAGTTGCAGAAATGAAGGAAAGACATGGAAAAGACAGGCTATGTCTAAAAGTACTTCTGCCGCATACTGATTTCTCTGTTCTGAGGAGTTAGTTGGGGTTTTAAAGAAAGCCATTCATTATTTCCCAGCTGAGGTGGATTACTCGTCGACGGGTGCTGTTTGACATTTACCGTATGCATTTCATTATTGGAACTGACCTGGAAATTAACGGCAGGTTCTCTGAGTCTCGGCTCTAACCCCCCATGTGCAACTCACCAAAGCATTGACCCTCTCCTCGTCTCCCTCCTGACCTTTCAGTACTGCATTATTTAACGCACACAAATCCCACACAGACCGTCACTGAACGCTAGGAAAAGGTATTGACAGAGACATATGGCTGCTGGTGGATAACATGCATAATTGAGGGGTAGGAAAACAGGTTATATCCCTGGCTGAGGTGTGTGAGTTGAAGACACCGACCTTGGTCCTTTGCGCCCACTGTTGAGGGAGTACACCTCTGTTTGAATCGCCTAGTGCTAATTATTCAATCACGTCCAACTACGGATATAAAACCTCTATTATGACCATTTTTTATTTTATTTTAAGAGGGTCACTGTAGTTTCATGCTGACACAGAACGTGACAACTGTAATTGTAACTAATGAAGGCCTTGGATTATTGAGGGGCAGCGTCACTCTAAGATCATAATTTAACGTGATACATGCTAAATCTGTGACTAAGATGCCACGACGCTGCCTCTTTTTAAAGTTCAATAACCCGATGCCAGCGGTGCAGAAAAGACTAAATGGCTTTACAGTAAATGAGGTATTTAATTAAAAAATCCTGCGATCCTACATAGCATGACTGAAAAATATAAACATAAAAAAGCTGCTTCAGTTCTGAAGACAACTTCCTGTCTGTGGCAGTACGTTGATGACTATCTGAAAAGTGTCACAAGGGATCCAAAAAAGCAATTTAATAATTAACAAGAGTTTACAAGAAAACCAAAGAAAATAAATGATAGCGTGGTGGAGGAGGACAATGAGTCGACATTAACAATCAGGTCTGCCAGTGAATAACGAGCTCGCCCCCAACATTTTAATTAGCAGCCCGCCGGACGGCACAGTGATTAATGAACACTATTTGATTTCAGCGTTGCTCTGAATTAATAACAAATTGACATTTAATGAAAATTACTTACTGCAATTGGAATTAAAGCTGTTTCTTGCCCCTTTATGCACCACACAATAATAATAAATACAAATGTTGTTATCCACAATTGATCATAAACATGTGTTAAAAGAGATATCAAAGGTGATGGCACTGAATTATGGGAGGATTTTGCAAACAACATTAACAGCACCAATTATCTTTTCATAGCCTAAGCTCTGGGCAATAGGAGAACAATTTCACTTGGCTTTTTATGTACGTCTTCCATCACAGTGTTTCTCAATTAGAAACATTGTAAAGCCATATAGAATTAGAAAACAACGCAAAGCAAAATGTTTACAGCCTCAATATGCTTCAGTCAAGGTGCCCGTTAGATCATTTAACAGGGTTTAAAACCATTCTCTCTCTTTTTGACATTTGTTAACTGCTCATTACAATTATGTTTAACTACAATTTAGTTACTTTTTGTGAGTACAACTGAGTGCACTCTACACTATACATACATTAATAGGACAGACTGCCTGAAGGTATACACCATGTTCCTCATTTGAGCAACTCATCACAAGGCTACAGAGACACACAATAGACACAGAAGGAAGCCAGTGTAATACAGCGAAAAGGAGGCGATGACTGTGTGCCTTGGCACCCCTTTCAGGTGTAGCCTTTTGAGGCTGTAACTGGAAAGAAAAATGACTGCTTCACTCAGTTCTGGAAGCTCAAAATGTCTGATTATGTCACAATAAGCATTGTTCGCTTCCTGTGGAACATTTATGATTATTTTTGTTTAAAAAGGTCTGAAAAGCACTGACAATGGTTGACTGCAAAATTACAAATGTGTTTAAAATTTAATGGAACAAGAAGAATTTTGCTTCTCCAAATCACTCAGTTTACATCTATTAATCATCTCTAATGTATTAATAGATCGTAACATAGCTTTAACAATACCAATAAGCACCATCATGAGCTGTTTCAGTTGCTTACATCCATGATAACAGCTTCCACATTGATTTCTGTGAAGCTAAATCATACCTAATTGTCTGCACAAATCTTCATACTTGCTCCCAAGTTCATCATTGCTTCTCTTTTTAATATCTCCAACAGCAACAGTTGGCAACTGTAGCTGCTATTAGGTTAGATATGCAACTTGCTATTGTGGAGAAATGGTCCTACTGGATTATAGTGATTTACTATCTATGAATGCACCGGAAACATATTTAAATAAATTGGACTCAGTGCATCACTGTGCTCTACGTTTTATTAGTGCTTGTGGACATGGTGTCCATCGCTGTCTGCTGTACAGTACGCTGCTGCCAACCGTCTCTCCTTGTTTGTCTGTAGACACTCACTCCTGCTGCTCTTTGATCCACAAGTCTGTTCTTGAACTGCTTCCCTCTTACTTGACCACATATTTGATCAGGTCGAGTTACAATCATGGACTATGATCACAGGATTTTATTCAAATGTTTGTTCCCAGAGTTCGAACAGAACTGGTAAGACAGTTTTTAAATATGCCGCCCCCTCTTCATGGAATAGTCTCCAGATGGATTTGAGACTAACAGAACTGGTGACTGTTGGAGAATTCAGACTTTGTTAAGGGACCAGAAAGGGCTAGTCTTGGGTAATGTGACTGTTTTCATTCTTGACTGCATCTTACTTTACTTTGAAGTAGTGTGTCCAGAACTGCTTGGTTTTAAAGTACTGATGTATGAATGGAATTGTTGTTTTTTTGAGTAACTCTGTATGCTGCTGCCATGCCAGGTCCCTCTTGAAAAAGAGATTTCAAATCTCAATGAGGCTTTATCTGGTTAAATAAAGGATAATTATACAATGTTTCCCATACAGTCATTTATTCATGGTGGCACACCACAAATAAATAATTTCCAACACAAATATTTTTTTTCTTTTGGCTCGATCTCACTCATAAAAGTATTGGAATGTAGCTAGTCATTAAAAATCTGGTGCAGTAGGTGGCGGTATAAATCGTCACTCCACCAATAAAACCAAAGAAGACGCACTTAACACACCTCGTCTGCCAGAAGAAGAAGAAGAAGAAGAAGAAGAAGAAGAAGAAGAAGACCAGCGCAAAAGACCAAGGTAAAACAGTGTTCCGAACAGCTGTAACACATCACATTATATTGGCCTGTGTCTCTGTTAATGTAGCTGGAACGTCCACATGTGCAGAGACATTAACTCACACTGTTAGTAGCGTTAGCGTTAGCCAACAGGCTAGCCACATCACACTTGTTTAGCTGCTGCCGCTTAGCTGGAGCTGTAAGTAGTGTGGTTCGGCTCGTTGGTAACGATACAACTGTTTGCAACAAAAGTGTTCAAGTGTTAAAACGTGTGTGTTTTTCTGTCGCACCACCACAAATACATTCCTGTCCTGTGGGAAACACTGTAATAATAATAATAATAATGGTCTCATTACCACACACCAAAACACAAAAGCACTCACAAATGTTACGAATTGAACCTGAAATTTTAACAGATATAAATGAACTTTATTGATCTCCATGGAGAAATTCACTAAAGAACACACTCCAGACTTGTTGAATCATTTTTAGCAGGTCAAATTGTTCCTGTTTAGACAAGCGGACTGTTGACCAGTATGACCACTTTGTACTGAAGCCCACAGGGTTTTCTTTGTTACCTTAGACCAGTGGTTCCCTCCCAGGGGGGACGAGCACATCAGCATCACCTTGTGTGTGTGTGTGTGTGTGTGTGTGTGTGTGGGTGTGTGTGGGTGGGTGTGGGTGCGTTAGCGACTACTGTTGTACATCACATTATAAATGGCTCGGCCCATACACCCCCCCTTTCCCGAACTGAGGTCTGTGAGTGGATGGGGGGGCATATCGTCCACCACACTGTCCCCACCCACCCACATGGTCACAAATGTGTTTGTGAGTGACAGCGGACACTCAGTGATAAGATGAGTGGAGCTCACTGTCACTGTCTCACAGGTTTACCTACGGAGCTGTACGACCCACCACATCCTCTTCATATACTGTAGGTCCCCCGTGTTACTTTTAGAATCACATACCAACCCCCACCGCCCCCAGTCATACAACTGTTTTGGAGCTTTGGGGCGCACCAGAAGGCTCATGATCCTATTCGTGGGGCGTGGTTCAAAAAAGGTTGACAAACATTTCCTTGGACTCTAACTTATTACACCCAAGTATTTACAACTAACTTTTTGCAGAGTACACATGTTTTATAAAATATCAACTCCACTCTTCAGGACTGCATTTGTATGTTTGCCCTGGGCCTCTGAATTCTCCCCAACCTCGTGCGGAAGATCAAACACTTCATTTGTCTTGGTGGGGGTTGCGGTGCAGCATACTCTAGGTGAGTCTGTACCCCGAAGCATGGTGGCCACCTGTTGGCACCTCAGCCCATGATGTTTTCGACACAGCCACAGTAGCCTGAGGTTCTTTTCCCCTCAGCTGCCTCCTCATCCTGCCCCACCATGTTGCACTTTATTTCTGAATGCAGAACCTAACTGACCACATAGCGTTCCAATCAATATTTTTGCTCCACTGAAGATCAAAAACAGCTTTGTTTATATGTATTTCTGTGTGCCCTGTTCTCGAGTTGAGGAGCCCCTCTGTGTTTGCTACTTCATGTGGAGTCCAACCCCGCTCATTTGTCTGAATGTCTGCTCTCTTTTTATTACTATACCTGCAGGTCCGTGGTGTGCGCTCCGTTCATGACTGTGAAAAAGAGAGAGATGATTAGTTTTGTGAACATCAGACCGATGCTAGTGTGCTTATGCTGAGTTCTGGTATAAATTCTAAGCAGTTTGCATCCATTTTAAATAAAGAAACTCATTTCACACACCTGATGTATTTCAAGTGGTCATGCTGTTAGTTTATTCCAAGCAGAAAGCCTGGCAGCTCCTTAATAGCAACTACAAACAACCAGGGTTTGCAAGGCTTTTATCAATGTTTGATAAACACTCAGAGCTGCACACCAGAGGAGTCTGTGTTTCACTTTTGCTCAAGTAGCCTGTTCCTATCTTCCCCCTGTTTTTTTTTTTTTCCCCCTCATGAAGATTTGTGCCCCAGATGATTTATAGGAAATATTGCTGTCTTGGATTTAGTTACGTTTGGGTTTTGTGATACCTGCCTGCTCATAAAATTACCAAAGATGTTGCCCGAGATGGTATAATGATGATACATTTACCAATAATGCTGCTATCTAGAGGTGCAATATCCTGCACTACGTAAGTGTAGGGGCTGTCACAGTTGTTTAATATGGGCCTCTTTCAGAAATGAGAACAATTTACGCATGTACATTTGACCATTAAAAAGTATTAAATTGCACAGTTTAATTTTCATTTCAAGTTGATTATGACATCCTTAATAGTTTCCGTTAACAGGCAAAACTCCTTCTATACACACTCGTAAATGTAATGATCACATATTTATGATGCTCTGAGTCATACAATATTGCTAGCTGTGCAACATGCTGAGGTACTTTTACACGGCCAACACTTACTACGACCTATTATTTACTATGTTTTTCTTTAAAAAAGGGTTTTCTTGACCGCGGTATTGAAAAGCTTGAACATAATGCTTATTGATTTACGCACCTACTGTAACACCATGACATCCAAACCACACTGCAGGTTATATTTATGACCAAGTTCTATGTTGTTACAGAGTGATTTTCATGAATAATCAAGAACAATCCACCTGTCAGAGAGCAGGGAAGCGAATCATCTTACCGTCACAGCATTTAGATGAAAAATCACACCATGCAGTACATTTCCACAAAATGCCCAAGACATTCATAGAGGTGTTTATCGGCCAACTGGCGATGGCTCGCAACGAGATGCTTCAAATCGCCTCAGGGAAAGAGACATTTGGAGCAATAACAAATTAGACATTGAAATAAGACAACTCAATACCACCGCAGACAAATTGCAGGAGCCGGGCAGTGCTCATTAATTCCAACTGGGCTCCTGAGCTGCATTGATCATATCCTCCATTTATTCCAGTAAACGGAGGAGGAATGACTGATATCATATGAAGTTGGCACTGCTGTCCCTTTCTGGCAAACCCCAGGTTACAATTGAATATTAATATTAAGTACAGTACAGTGTCTGAATGTGGTGCTTACCAAATCAGCAGATGTATTCATCCTGGTGTGGAATCACTTACACACCGAGTTCTCTTTCGCATCTATATCTAATCTAACCTAATCAAGTTAGAAAGGTGTAAACAATAAGGGTGGGGCCTAGGAGATACTTTGCCCAAACATGTCCACTATCATCAGATCTGAAAAGAGAATAATGAATGCAGCCGAGCAGATGAAAATAAGTATTTATAACACAGCACTTTCAGCCTTCACAAACTTAATAGAAAGATATGAGCACATCAAGATATGGCTGCTGTTCAAGTCCAACAAGGGAGAAGTCAATAATCATTCAGTGCTGATGATAGCAATAAAAAAGGTAAGCTGTAGGGTTTTGGTAATGGGTGCGCACCAAGGTTTAAAACCCTGAAAGCTTCACTTAAGCTCTAAAAAATAAATAAATAAGTAAAACCAAACTCCAAACTTTAATCTAAAAATGTGCTGAACAGAGATATTTTTGAAATGCCTCCCTTTGTGCAGAATATATCGAAGTATCATGACATTTACTTCACCAGAGTCGAACGAATGTATTTATTCTAATACAAAATAAACTCGTCTATCTTAGATGTAAGAAAATAGTCAGATGTTAAACTAGACATATAAGGAACAGTGCAGAATACTAAAGTACTGTGTGTGTTTTGTTGTTGTGTATATAAAAAATTTAATCTAAGTAATTTTTTTATTTTTTTTTTTTTTACTTTTTTTGTTCCGTTTGGTTATCTATTTTACTACTTTTAGTTAGTTTGGGAAGGTTTTATTTTATGTTTGAGGAATTTTGGTATCTGGTTTAAGCCTTTATTTATTCACCTTATTCTGGCGGGGGGGGGGGGGGGCGGGGGGGGGGGGGGGGGGGGGGGGGGGGGGGGGGGGGGGGGGGGGGGGGGGGGGGGGG
>JAQQZY010000023.1:31694875-31707746 GCA_030068375.1 Ostorhinchus rueppellii
ACACCATCATATATACTGAAAACATGAGCTAACCAGCACTTTGGTCATTTGTTTTCTGATTCATCTGATTAAACTATCTAAGATTTAATACATTTAATGTCTGGAGCAGATATTTTCTAAGAAATCATCGAGCAGTGTAATACAGTGAAACCTGTTTTATTATTGGAGGCCTTTTTGAGGCTATAACCCTGAGAAAATGTAAATCACTCTGACATCCAGTCATTTAAGGAATTACTCCATAATCTGACTTCCCATGAAATTCCATGTACTTCTGAGTAAGTCTATTTATGGCAAATGCTGTGATTTGTGAAGCCAGCATGGTGCTGGTAAGATGGTCATATCCATTAAGCAGTGGGCTCATCTATCATTCACGCTCATTAATGTTTACATACACTTTGGCGCGAACACACAAACATGCAGTATACACTTGCCGCGTGGATTTCTAAGGTTTAATGTAAGTTTAGCAGTACGTAGCATCTGCACGGTAAGCGGTGGGGAACCTCTGTAGAGACTTTGTTAATGTTTGTTCAGCCTTTGGCATAGTGTCTTCCTGTATCAAAATTGTTGAGTTTTCTATGAGCCGTCAGCAAAAGTGACTCCATCTTGCCCTGTTCTCACATGGCTACATTGCAATTGTCTGCTCCAGTGAAGCCTATTGCCATGTGGGAAAGGTCTGCTCTTTCATGGACACACACACACACACACACACGTACACACACACACACACACGTACACGTACACATGCGCTTATACACACACTTTTGCATCTGGCTGATTCACTTTGCTGAAGCCCACAGACCCCCGACTGCATGATTTATCTAAGCCAGCGACTTGCACCATTCAGGCAGCTGCAAACTCACTCCAGTTCTTCTTCCTGCGCTCCGCTCGATGATCGTTAAGTCTCAGAGCTGAGACATTAGCAGAGATGGTTTTGGTTTAACACTGTCCACAATGCATTGTTTATTTATTTATTTTTTCGTTTACGTGTTGGTTGATATTTTTACTGTTCAGTAGGTTTACATTGAATTGTAAATGTTCAAGAAATGTGCAAGATTATTCAGTAAATCATAAGTGTTTTTTTTTTCATTTTAAGGGTTAATCACCATCATCATCATCATCAACATCACCATCATCTTCATCACCATCATCAACATCATCTTCATCACCATCATCATCAACATCATCATCACCATCATCACCATCATCATCTTCATCATCATCATCATCATCATCAACATCATCTTCATCACCATCAACATCATCATCGTCATCATCAACATCATCTTCATCATCAACATCAGCATCATCGTCATCAACATCATCATCATTATCATCATCATTATCATTATCATCATCATCATCATCTTCGTCATCATTATCATCCTCATCATCATCATCATCATCTTTATCACCATCATCATCACATCCTCATTTTCATCACATCATCCTCATCACCTTCATCCTCACCATTATTATCTTCATCACTGTCATCATCATCATCATCATCATCATCATCATCTTCATCTTCTTCTTCTATATCACCTTCTTCCTTATCATTATCATCATCATCATCATCATCATCATCTTCTTCTTCTTCTATATCACCATCTTCTTCAATATTATCTTCTTCATTATCATCTTTTTCTTCATCTACATCTTCTCCATCATCATCTTCTTCTTCCTTATCATCTTTTTCTTCATCTTCATCTTCTCCATCATCATCATCTTCTTCATGATCATCTTCATATACAAAACCTGAATCTTCCTCTTCCACAGTGTATCGGTGCTTTTGTCTAACGCTTGTTCCTACAGTTCTTTACTTATGGAAACACCACGCTGCTGCTTTTCCGTACTGTAGCCGTTACGTTTGTTGTGTTAATTCAGTGAATGTTGCCGCCTCTTTTGTCCACACGTACAGACAAACACAATAACTTTCCAACTCTGTTCCCATTTCACTTATTTGCATTTACCTCTTATCAATACACCAACTTTCCCATCTCTTGTAAGTTTGTTTTTCAAATCTGCTGGATGGAACCAAACTTGTATCGAATACTAAGTTTTGTGTGAAAAGGCGAGTATTTCGGTTTCTGTCGTCTTGTCTTGTTGATATTTTAGTCATGCTGAAATCAGTACCAGCCGTGCAGGAGGCCTAAATGAAGGTATCAGCCCGCTCGACAGCCATTTCCGCCAAATTTTGCCACCAGTCTTAGGCACAAATTATGGTGACTACAAGGACTGAAACACCTCTGTGCTGACGTGGCTTACCGACCCCCTACGGCAAACAAAAGGCAGTGATTGGATTCTTGCTTTCTGTGAAGAATCACTTTAAATACCTTGGACAATTGTGCGGTGCTGTAGGCTGTCAGAATCATAAAGGCCATAATTGTTAGTCTTTGGAGGAGACGATAAACGTGCAAAAATTAACTGTACAGACCAAGCACAAACCTCTTGATTCACCTTGAGTTTTTTTTTTAAATTTTTTTTTATCATGAGATATTGGGGAAATTCCAGCAGCTTACCATACATTAAACTTGAGTTTCCAACCCAACGGTGGGCTTGCCACACATTAGCTTTGCGGTCATGCGAAGGGCAGATGCTACTGAAGGGGAGATAATTGGTGGCGAGCTGTCTGAAATGTATAATTAGACAGGACAAGACACTCCCCTTCTTTTCTCTCTTCCCCCACTGCTCTGCTTTTTCACAGGGTGATCTGAGCGACTTAGCATGAGCTTTGATCTAGGCTAAAGTTTTCTGAGCCCTTTCAGATAGGATCAATTTGCTTCAACACGCATCACTCTTTTGCTTTCCGGTCTGGCACAGTGCGTCTGTTTGCAACGCGGTCAATAGCATGCAAAACTGCAGGAGGTGTTGTTCCTCTTCCTTTTTTCTTCAAGCTTTCCCTGCTCATGACTCTTCCAAAGGGACTGTGTCTTTGTAGTCTTCGAACTACATTATGAATGATTATCCCTTTACATCATTATTATTCCTTAGCTCACCACGGCGCATCAACACAGACAGAACACCAGGACTCCTTAGTTTTGTATTATAGCTTCATTATATCCACACTGAAATGTGTAGCAAACACAGAACTTCATCCATTACCCAGGAAAGCTGCGGTGTAAAAACTGTTCATTTGCTGAAGGTTTTATTGGCGAATGAAAAATGATGTGTGTTGGTGATTACTTTTCAGTTTCAAATATGGACATGGGTTTCAAACATGCAAATCGTTTTCTGTTTATGATTTCTGGCTAGAAGAGGATCACAGTGTCTGATCTGAGAGTTTAATGTCATCAGTTGTGCCCCTTGTACCTTGGCATTATGCCATCTCATCCTCCAATAACCAGCAGCTTGAGTGTAATGAAGGAGAGTTAGGAGAACTAGAGGTCATTTGGCCTATTACAGTTCATCTCAACAGTGCAAAAGGGACTAGTATGGAGAGGGTAAAAAAGAGGGCTTCATATTAGGATTCATAACTTAGACTTTTAGGAAGACTGATTAGCCCCAAAAAAAAAAAGCAAATAGAAATATGCACAGAACGACTTAACATTTAGGTTTCTCCGAGGCTCCACACATCTAAAGTATACAGCCAACACACTAAACTTTTAAAGCTGCTCTAAACAACATGGCTGTGTTGGGTGTACAGTAAACTAACTGTATACACCCAGACCTAATGTTTGTGCCAAGCTCTGAACGGGGAGCTATTTCTCTCCCTCTCCTCCTTTGCTCTCCTCTCTCCATCTGTTCCTGGGCTGAGGCAGGGTAAGGAGCCAGGGAGGGCTACGAGCTGGAACAAGTCTATCTGCAGCAGCAGGCCTGGCCTCAGCAGCCACAGAGGGGCTCAGGCTGAATGCTAGAGCCCTCTCTTCCTCCATCCAGATGCAGATGACTTCGCTTTTCCTCCGCCTCTCTGCTGCACAATAATACCCTTTTGTAGCACAAGGGCAGAATCCCAGCTTTGTCCAGTCAACCTTAATTTATGGCACACATATTCTGGACGCACATATTGTTGCACAAGCTACAAAGGCATAAGCTTTCAAAGAGGCAGAGAGGAAGTGCTGGCAAGAGGTTTCTAGCACTTTTTTTGTTTGAGAAGTGGTATAAATCATTCACCAGAACATTGCATTCACAACTCCAGTGGCGCATTGATTTTTTGAACTTCAAAGAGAGGTTGTGAGTCAGAGGTGATTTTTTTTTCCTCATCGTCTTATTACAGTTCCACAAAATCTATGTCAGTGTTGAGCGACTGCCAATCAATCATTCCCCTTTTCTTGCTAATTAAAATATTCTAGAATTTTGCAATATGCTACCTTAAAATGTAATATTTCTGGAAGATAAATTCTTAAAAAATCAAAAAAAAACCCAAAACAAAACACTGGATTTTGCTTTCAGGTTGTGTACTTGAAAGAGGAGTTGCCACAGCAGCTTCAGGGTTCTTATAAAACGTATATGTTCAACAACAATGTGGATTGGCAGTGATTTAGCACCTACTTTAACATTAGTTTAATGTGATGACTGACGTTTTTCTAAAGAAAAAATGGACATATTGAGAATCATTGGAAAAGAATGGATTGAGTCTACTCATCCATGAATTGAATTTTTGGATTTTTCATTGACAGAAGGTTGGAGAAGCGGCGTGTGACCGATGGGTTACTGATCTGGTTCCACAGCCCAGCAGAGGAATTGTTGGCCAATGTGCCCTTGAGCAAAGCATTTAACCCCCATTTGCTCCCTGGGTATCTGACATGACAGCCTACTGCTCCCAGTCTGCTGTGTGTGGTCTGTTCCTGCTTGTTCAGTTAATGACGGGTTAAAAGCCAAGGGTCAGATTTGGTTTGTGTTGCATGTCTGCCTATAAAATATATACTGACGGAGATTCTTCTTCTAGAGGAGACTTTAAGGAAATCAAGTATCGTTTGTTAAGGGTATGATTTCTTTTCTTCTGTTTTTCATTTTGCTTTCCACTGTTGTTTGTTAATGTAATGGTTTTTGTGTGGATGTGGTGGTTTGAAAACAAGGATGCACAGTGATAGATTGTACCTGCTGTTTAATCCCATTTCTTAAAGAAAATTAACATTTTTTTTATTTCTTATCATATTGTCCAGCACTCAAAATAACAAAATACCAATGTTAAGTATTGTTTTCCATTTTAAATGTATCTTTAAATTCCTTATGTCTGCGTTTGCTATCCTGTGAGTCATGTGATGTGTTTCTTTCTTTCTGTTTTTTCTTTTTTTTTTTTAAAGGAATCCATTCTTCTGTGTCTCTCCTGTAGAGACAGTTTTTGTTCTCCTTGACCTGTCATCCATAGTCTAATCTAAAGTGACTGACTGCCCCCTGATGCAGAGACCACCAAGCAGGACCTTTCAGATTTCTGCTTTCACCATGGACATGAGAGGGAAACAAAAGGCTCCGAGGGAAAAAGCAAAACCCACTGATGAACTGATTGACATCACCTGTGATACGAGTCAAAACTGTGTTGGCACGCTACTTTCAAGTGGATAGCTCACCTCACTGAACTGACACCGTCCAATAATATGACTTAAGATGAATTCTACATCCATCAGGATCTGCAAGGTTTTAGAAAAGCTGAATGTCAAGGATTAGATGTAGGTGTACGGCCTTAGAAACGTGACAGTTTAAGGATGGAGGCTGAAAGTAAAATCGGTGACCTAGACAGTGTGTTAGACATTTTAAAGCATTTCTTTCTTTCTTTTTTTTTTTTAAATCCTCATAATAAATCCTCTTAGGTGAACCTTACTTATGGATTTTTATTAAGAAAGCAGAATGTCACATGTGTTGTCTTTTTAAAGGGCAAAGATGACCAGGGAGGCTAACTAGAAAAATATGCTCTGACAGCAGGTGCACAGAGGCAAGATTCAACATTAGACACAAGTACAACAACAGCACATTAAGAATGTGAATTGAGTATCCTGACTCCGTCCAATAGTACTTGGTAAGTTTCATTTTCAGTCACGTTTTGGCCTTTTGCTGCAAACTTAAAATCAATGTTAGCCTTCAAACCAAAGTGCATACATTAAATGATTCATGTTAGATCAAGTACTTCTGTCAGAGAGCTGCAAAAATATGCTTTTAGCTGAGCAAAAACATATTGGATTACTGTGCCAATGGGGACCCTTATTCTGATGCACATCTGAGGAACATTACATTTATTTGGCTGACAGCTTCATCAAGATAACCTTCTGTCCAACACATTCTATGGTTTACTTTACCAACAGCAATGTAAGCAGAATAAATCAGGAAAAGAGTCTCTGTGTAAAAGCAATAACTTATCATGCGGTTACCTTTTTACAGCTCATTGCAAGACCAATTAAATGACTTGATTAACATAGATGTGACTGAGGCCCTTACCTAATTGTGCCAAAATCATTCCGTTGATAAAAGATCTAACAAAAAAAAAAGAAAGAAAGAAAAGAAACAAGCTCCAGATTGGAATTTGAAGAGACAAATAGCATGTGAATGATGCCATGCATTATTATGTCATCTCCATAGTCATCTAATGGCTATCTGGCATTAATAAAGGGAGGGAATTATGCTGGAGCAGATGGTGAGAGTACATTGCTGGCTCAGGAGCTATTTATTAAATGCATTATTAATTATTTTCAACATGATGAGCTCGGCTGCTTTCCTTCTGGATCAGTTCTGAGAAAGAGTCTTCTAACCCCTGGTGTCATTAGATCAGTGCAACACATACCATCACCAACCTGCTGTCAAGTTACTCAAGAGTATGCAAGGTCATGTGCTGCTTTACCACGTTTCAACTGCTCTTATAACTACATGCATTTTCTACCAAGTTAAAGTTATGCTTACACGCTGAAAAAGCTGTCACTCTTCTGTATGAATTGAATGTTTGCCCGTCTGAACCCAGAGCAGGTGCATTTTATATTACACTCACACTTTTTATACACACACATACACACTAATAATGCCTGAGGTGCATGCTAGTGGTAACAGTTTCTTCACCTGCCACAGGCAAGCAGCCACCTGGCATGCTGCTCCCCCCCCCCCACCCCACCCCCCCCCCAAAAGACACACAAACACACACATACACACACAAGTACCAACACATACACACAGGTGGCCCAGGACAGGAGTGTCACGACTCCACATCTCTCACACCCCAAGTTCACGCTCTGCTGCTCGCACTAGCCAACTATCATCTCCAAACACCTTGCATAGTATATCAGCTCCCTGTGAGTGATTTATAGACCACACAGCTTTTCACCAGTGGAATGTTTTGTTTTTGTTTAGACAGTAGTGTAGGGAATGCATGCTATTTATAACACAAGAACAGAAATATGCAAAAAAAAAAAAAAAACACCTTATTTTTTTTATCTCCCCAAAAAAACACCCATACACTTAAATATCACAAGTCATCTGAACCAGATTAATTAACACATTATCCTTAAATTGTTTATGAATCTGTCACCCTTGAACATTGGTCGTCTCACCAGGGCTGTGGATAAGGCGCGTTACAATCATCTTCTTTGAGCTGTTATGTTTTACTATCTTCCGTGCCAACAATGACCAAACGGCAGGACAGTTTTCAGCCGGCTTTAATACCAGCAGCTCCGGACAAAAAGGCACTGCTCGCACTCTCACATGGACACCACACCAGTGTCACGCCAAAACAGGTCGTACCATAAACAATAGGCAGGAACCAAAATGTTAAGTACGGCAAGAAGAAATATCATAAAGAATATGTAATATCAATCGACTATAATAATTAATGAAATAATATGTAAATTACAACATAAACAAATGTCAGAAATAATAAACAAATATATGACTTATCTGGGCCCTGACTGTTTACAAACATTGAGAAAGGTGGGTGTGGGTTGGTTTGGAGAGAATAGATGGTATTGTCCACGGAATTCTGTCTGTACATTCCTTATTTCTGTTATACGACTGAATTATTTTGTACCTTGACTTGATACCAGCTGTCATCATTACATGTAAATCTGAAATCTGTCTATGTTCATTAAAAAAACAGTTGTGCTCATAAGTTTACATACCTTTGCAGAATTTGTGATTCTTTGGCCATTTTTCAGAGAATTTTCTTTCATTTATGGCTAGTGTTTGGGTGAAGCCATTTATTATGATTAAACAAATGTGTTTGCTGTGTTTAAATCATACAGACAACAGAAAATATCCAAATAACCCTGGTCTAAAGTTTCCATCCCCTAGTTCTTCATCCTCTGTTTTGGCTCCTTTAACATCTATGACAGCTTCTAGTCTTCTGCGCTCGTTGTGGATGAGGCTCTTTATTTTCTCAGATGCTAAAGCTGCACATTCTTTTTGTTAAAACACCTTCAGTTCCTTTAAGATTTTGAGTTTTCTTGCGTGAACTGCATGTTTGACACCTCCCCAAAGTGGCTCAATGACATTACAGTCAGGAGGCTGAGATGGACACGCCTCCACCTTCACTTTTTTCTGCTGTAGCCAATGACAGGTGGACTTGGCCTTGTGTTTTGGGTCATTGTCATGTTGGAACATCCAAGGCCGTCCAATGCACATTCAGTCAGGGGATGTAAACTTATGAGCACAACTATAAATAATCATAATAATTTGGAAATAAAATAAATGTCACAAATCTTTGCAGGATACTCACTCGTATTAACTGAAACTTCATCTTTACATCTGACATGTTTTTACTGAAATGACAGAGTTCTATTTGGTGGATTTCCATGGTTAACCTTCAACAATATCGTAGCTTAAACTGCAATACCTGCAACCAAATCGCACAAAGCCCTTTGTGTTTTGTAATTTTAAGTAAAACTCAGTGTTGATGTGGACAAATGTTGAGCTCTTTGTTTCTCAGCAAAGTAATGAAATATTCATTTTTTTAAAAGCAATGAATCAGCATCTTCAAACTTTGAACTAAAGTATCTGTGCTGATATACTATTTTCACTGCAATTACAGCGAGAAAGCAACTATTACACAGCAAAAGCAAGAATAAGGAATGATTAAGGGAGGTGATGAATATTGTACATACACTCTCTCTTTCTTCCCCTCTCTCTCTCTCTCTCTGTCTCTCCTTCTCGTTGTCTCACTTAGTCATGGTCTGAACTGTGGTTGAACTGAGTCTCCTGGGATCCGCAGTCGACCAGATCGTTAGCTGGCTGACCCACCAGGAGAAAGAAAAGGAGCGAAGGGTTAGAGGAGAGAAGCCTTGGAGGAATAAAGGAAAAGATGGGTGAGGTGGGTGGGCAGAGTAGCATTACATCCATGGTGAGAGCTCAAAACAACAAGGTTACTTTAGAGCACGATACACCATGGTCTGAGAAGTGCACCCTGCCTGTTGTACTGCATGCCAAATCACTTATCCATGCACAGAGAAACCTGTGACCCTCCGATGCATGCTGACTACATTCTAATAATGCTCTCGGCTCGCTCTGTGTTTCACCTCATTCTGTCCTGCTATGCATCTCCTCCTAAATAAATTGAAGATGTAAAATCACCAGTAACCACAGAGCCGCTATAAGTATTCAGGATTATATTACATACAGTGCCGTCTAAGCCTGTGCAGCAGCTCAATAAATACTTTTATACCGTTCACATCTTCTACAAAGGCAACAAAACAATCACATTTTTCTTTATTTGCAGTTCTGTAAGTATAGCGAGTGTGCATTCAGTGCTATGTTGCGATTCCGCCCCCTCTACATACAAGCTGTTGAATAGCTTCTCAGCACAAATGCCTAATGGTGCATGATGATTTCTCTGTGACGCTTTCACCATCATCCCTGAGGACGCCTTGCTTTTCTCATGTTCACTGTGCTGAGTAGAAAAACAGCACATAAAATGCTTTTACTTTCCCTGAGCATTTAAAGTATTCACTGGTGTAAAAAAAAAAAAAAAAAAAAAATCATATTGTTTCATGAATCATTGTTTGAGAAATTATTTGAAATGACTATTTGGTCACAGGTGTTATTGAAATAGTGTTTTTAGCCCGTTATGAAAATAGAAATAACTAGAAAAGCACTCAAAGAGCGCAGACCTCCACCAAGGTAGTGTTTGTACGTTTTTTTTTTGTTGCTTGTTTTTTGTTTTTTTTTACATTATGTTTTTGCTAGGGTTTGTGTGTTTGTTTGTTTGTTTGTTAGCAACATTACTCAAAAAGTTATAGATGGATTTTGATGAAAATTTTCAGGATATGTCCGCTCTGGTTTTAAGGTAGTGTTTGTACTTTCCTCCACTAGATGGTGCTGAATGACCTCATATGCAGTTCTGTGCCGCCATGCCCTATCTCACAATGATAAAGAATCCTTTAAACAATTTCTGGATCCAGAGGGTGATCCGGATCATCTCCAAAATTGAATCATCTCTTCCGTGACCCAGAGCGGACATATCCTGCAGATTTCATCAAAATTCCTCCATAACTTTTTGAGTTATGTTACTAACAAACAAACAAACAAACAAACAAACAAACAAACAAACAAACAAACCCACAAACCCACAAACTGACAAAAACATAACTTCCTTGGCGGATGTAACAAATGCTGCTAGGCACAACAAACCCTTCCCCTTGCAAATATTTCTTCCATTATATGTACATGGAAAGATTTTTTTTTTTTAAATCATGAAAAATTGGAACTTTGACCTACCTTTCCCAAAACATAACCCATCTATTCTGGGTCATGGGCAATCTATAAATCCAGTTTGGTATGAATTTAACCAATAGTTTTACTGCTAAAATGTTAACAAACAAATAAAGAAACAAATAAACCAAACCAAAAACAATACCCCTTGCCTCTCCTTTTGGGGGGCGGGTTAACTACCATGTCGACCTATCAGGATCCACGGGTTCTAGATGTGCTAGTTTTTATGCTGTTGTGTATTTGTGCCTGCTGTACCACATTTGTCCAGCAGTCACCGCCAAAGCATCCTGGGTGTAGCAACGTAATTGTAAGACTATAGTATTCCAAAATTACTAATATATCCCAAAATATCGGTCCTATCAGCTTGCTGTTTTTGCTAGTTTGTTCTTTGACCAAAAATGCTTAAGTATGTCAAACTGCAGAAGTCAGGTCTGCACAGATTGTGAGTGAATCCTGAGACACACATGCAGACAGAGGCCACTTTTTTTTTGTAATATAGATTCAGGAAACATAAAAATATATAGTAAATGTTGTGAAGTAGTGTGGAAAGGTGGGAGTTTATCTGATGTAACTCCTGTAGAAACCATACAATGTAAGGTAATGTACAAATAATTACATTTCTTAAGAGGCAAATCAACAAAGAATAGATTGGATCCACTAATTACAGAAGGAGCTGAATCCTGTTTGCACCTTCAATCTGCTCCTTTTCAAACGCCTGTTTACCCAAGGATTAATGATACACTGGTACAAACATGTCCATACGTTTTGCCCCTGGTGTGCAGGTTGCCGTCTCTGTTTCAGGAGCGTCTTTGCATTTGAGCCACGGATTTCATCATGACATCTGTATAAACTTAAAAAACTGTTGAACCCCTTTAACGAGCAGAGATATACAGTACACACAGAATCATAAAACAACATTCATACTTCTATGGTGTTTCACCCTGGTACACAATCTACTGAAAAGTCCATTTAAAAAGGTTCCAATCATGGATGTTATTCTGGCAGGTAGAAGAATTTCCTGAAAAGAAGAGGCGGAGTCACTGGGTTTAGGAACCGACATGAATTTACTTGTACAAGGAGCCAAGTACATACAGCAGCTGACTGACTAACACTGGGAAGTCTAAACGATAATATAGAACATGGATACACACCCATTGGTCTATATGTCAAAGATACTGAGGTGTTCCAAGCACATTGGTTCACATGTCAAAACATAGTAATAAGGTCCAAGCTCATTGGAACACGTACTGAAGTGGTATCGCACTTCCTGTGTCCCTCCTACGCTAAGGCCTGTTTACTCAAGAAGAATAGATTGTCTTCCCTAAGTATAGACATATATGACATGTCACAAAGATTTCATTCATGACCTTTATTCTAGAACCTTAGTATTTAGAGAACTGGTCTAAAATCCATATTTTCCTGTCACAGGATGGGAATTAATGTCACCTGACTCTTAAAATGAAACTGTGTGTCACTGAATAGCGCTGAGATTTTGCAGAAACATTAGTTGTGATGTTCAGTTCGGTGACGCAGCTGGATGAGCATCTCTGAACTCCAAAACAGGCAGTGCACACTGACACATGGCACAGGAACTGCCACTTCTATACCATCCGATTAGTCCAGATCTGATGGTCATGAATGTTGTGTGTTCTTCTGATGTCACTCTGTGTTCTCCAAAGGTATAGGATTCTGAACAGCACTTTTGTATATTTAAGTGCCTGAAAGTCCAATATAATGACCTGATCTCTGAAAACTAACTGAGGAGTTTGTCCTTGACGACATTAAAGATTCATTCAACATTACTCCAGCCTCAAAAATTCAAATATCTGGAGAAAGAGAGTGAGACGAAGAAGGAAACAGCGAGTGCAAGGTCTTGTGAACACTTAACACCAGCTTTCTGCAGGCAATTTGTGCTTGTATCGAATTCACAAAAAACAAGTACAAATTGCTCGTTTTTGCCATGAGGCTTGTTTGCGCAGAAAAGGGTCAATTTTGCACCAAATCTATGAATAGTTCATCAACATCTGTGCAAATGACACAATTGCAACTTTGGCAATTTCTGTATTTTAGTGTAATTTGGAGTCAGTTTTATCCTTTGTAGGTACTTTTGGAACTTCATGCTGTATTTTTATTTCATTTCTTTGCGGTTTGTGCCTGTTAAAGCAACATAACTGCCTATAATCAATCAATCAATCAATCAATCAATCAATCTATCTATCTATCTATCTATCTATCTATCTATCTATCTATCTAT